>CM062818.1:126324093-126849196 GCA_031772625.1 Pinus tabuliformis
ATAATTGAATCCTGAGAGTTTGAAGTTTAGCTTCCTTTACCTGTTCATCTCCTTCAATAGCTAGTGATCATTTTGTCCCATATCTCTTTTGCTGATTTGAAGTGCATGACCTTCATGAATTCTGTTTGGGATATACTTCCTAATAGAGTACTGACTGCTTTTGCATTTGTTTCATATGTCTTTTTCTCAGCTGATCTGTAGGAGTAGCTGAAGGAAAAGCATAGCCTGTTTCTACAATGTTCCAAATTCTGTACCAAGAGATTGAAGATATGCAGTAATCTTACCTTCAATAATTGAAATTTGTTTCCATCAAAAACCGGTGGCCTGATTGATGCTTCTTTCTCGTAGTTGCTCATGATGAATGATCTACTTCAAGCGATCAAGCATCCCTGAAGGACCTGCTCTGATACCAATTGTTGGAAATAATACTGAGAGGGGGGGGGGTGAATCAGTATTATCAGATCAATCAAACCTTTTCAACGCTCAGAAACATATACGCTACTTCAGTTAAGTAAAACAGCGTGTACACGCTACTGTGACTAAATAAAACAGCGTATAAGCAGAAAACTCATAACTTAGTTAGCTTAATCTTCAGTTAAGTTCATCAGGACATTATTCAGCACATTAACAGTAAGCAGATGCAGTATACAGAACGGATCAAAAGCCACACACATGAACACCAAGATATAAGGTGGAAACCCAATGTGGTGAAAACCACCTGCTGCAAGTTATCTCTATCTTTCTTTAAGAAACTTCAGTTTTACAATCTTTTGTACTGGTGCAGTTATACCAGTACGCAGGCTACAACCTGCAGAAGGCTACAACCTTCTCTCGTTCTCCAAACTTCTTGGGAAGAGAGCTCCAACCCCCTTTTTCTTGTACTAGCCAAGATACTAGTACGTAGGTGCTGACTACAATCTTCTTTTCTTCAGGTATCACCTTTCATACATTTTCAGACTTGAATATTCCTGAAGCACAACATTACAATTGAAGACCACAATTCATTCAATTTCCACAACAGATCATTGAAGCATAAACAACCAAACTCTGAATCACTGAACCACTGAACCCTGTCAATCACCAGTTACCAGAACACAGAGCAGACTACAGAACTCTGCAATAACTGTCAGACCCCACTGTAAACCCAAAAACAAGCTTCAAAAGATATACGCTACTTCAAGGAGCCAAACCCGCGTTACACGCTCTTTTACCGAAGCCAACCTGCGTACAGATCTAAAAATAAACTTTCTCAATTTGCAGCTGTACCAGACATTAGTTAGACCCAGAACATAGCATTGCGAAATGCAGATCTAGAAATAAGCATAATCAACCATTATGATAGTGCATTTCAAACCATTAGATCCCGATCTATCCTTAGATCTAGTCTTCCATCAACCAATGTGATCTCTCCTTGGTTAGATCAAGCAACCCAGCACCTGCAAATCAGATCTCTTTCACTCTTAGATATTCAAGCCCTTGTCGAAAGATGATATTGCCTAATGATCTTCTTCTCCTTATATAGTCTTAGGCCTAGCTCAATACCAAGAGCCAAAACCATAGTAACACAATACCATCAACTTCAAACTAGGGATCGACACGCCCGTCGAGACACAATGGTCCGAAATCATAGGCACAACTTCCAAGGACTAACCACCATGGACCAAAGGAACCTTTCCACATACACGCGCTTTTTATGAATCGAACTGGCGTGTACACGCGACTTGGGCTTAACGAAACGGCGTGTATGAGCTTCCTTGACATGCTGTACTGAGATCTGTCTTCTGATTAAGATGCCATCACTTGTACCAACCTCTGAGCACCTGTACCATCCTCTGAGTGAGTTGCCATCAAGGACAACACTTGAATCATAATGCCAACAATTTCGATGAAGACTATCGCCGCTTCTTGAAATTAAGCTAGGAGAAGAGTATGGATTTTGAAAATATGATCTGGCGGAGGATTGGAAGCTTTTATGAAGAGCTGCAAAACATATTTCTATATCAGAAAAACAAAATTGAAACTAAAACAACGAAATGGAAATTAATGAAAGTGGGTACATGAATCTTACCTGAAATGTATCAGTTTCTCCAAACTAGCTGACTTCTTATTTTAATTATCATTAAAAACATGAAGAAGTCAAACTAACCAAAACCGTATAACCCAAAATCATTATTTATTTTATTTACACTAAAGCAAGCAGTAAAATGTAAAAATGGAATGCTTAGTGTTCAAGGGGAATCGAAATTAAAACAAATGCATCAAAAATGAGAATGAGAATTTGCAGTAATGACTGTTTCTCAAAATATTATAAGTTTCATATAAACTCCATGATTTTATAAATTGTCCGTAATCAAGAACAAGTCTAAGATAATAAAATTTAAATATGAAGATAGAGAGGTCTTGAATTCCATTTTTAATTATGGAATTATATATTTAAAACTAAAATATATGAGAAATCAAAATGATTTAAATACTCTGCAAATTGGTCATTAACCGCTTTTTACCATAGTGGTTACCCAAGCTTGTTTTTAAAATAACACAATGCCTTATCAAATGATTTGCATTGCATGTAGAGGCATGCGTTGGAGTTTATCGCATTGGTGGTTGAAATAACAAATTTATGATATGAGATCATGTAAAGAAAATATGTGTGATGAGATGTAGCAATCACATTATTGAAGAGCTGTTATATTGCGAATTGGGGACAGTCATGCTGTAATTCTCAGATCGCACACCACATCTCGCGATTTGTATTTTGCACATTGCGCATTGCAGATTCGGAATAATGGTATGACCATAAATAAAATTGCGAGGAGGCGATTGCGATATTGGCGATGCGATGAATGACATAATTAATCGGCGATCGGCAATCTTAAGCATCTGATGTAACACAATATGTTTCTTGCGATGCCGATATGCGATGAATGACGTGGCTAATCGGCGATTGGCAATTTTAAGCACATGATGTAACAATTCTCGATACACCGATATATGATGAAGAGTGGACCCAATAATTTTATGATGAAAATTTAATAACATATCGGATCCAAGACATCGACCCTTTAAAATTATGCCCTTACTTTTATTGCGATTGAATGGACACGATATTTTTTATGAATTTGATTTGAATTTCATATCAGGTCCGAAATTATGTGGTTATCGCAATACCGGTAAAGTCGATTATCAGAGATCGACGATTCACGATAATGGAAATATGCTTCAACTGCAAAGCTCCGATATGCGAAATGCGATATGGCATATGAGTAAGATAATACATCGGAGGTCTTTGATGAACAATTTGTTATCAAAAGAAATGCTAAAAACTGCTTCCGATGAAATCTTATGATGCGAATGGTCTTATGATATTCCTTGAAATTTCAATTGGGTTTCTAAGTGAATAAAAGCAAAGTTAAAAAATGCTTAAATTCTTATGAATCAAAAGTAAAATTTCCCTGAACCTATTGCAAATTTGAAATGGGTTTACTGCTTACTTTATGTTTTGAGAAGAAATAAAAACATGCAAATAAAACAGAACAAGAATAAAAAAATAAACTAAGAAAAATAGAAATTAATAAGAGATGAGAACGAACTTGTAAATGCGTACCTAGAAGGAAATTGTCTGCAGATTTTACCTCATAAATCTTCAAATCCTTCATTCGATTAAAATTTTAACTTTGTTCAAAATCGTCTCATTATTTATTCTAAATTAGAGTGGGCAATCAAGCTGAAGGAAATCAATTATTCATGTTAAGGAAATATACAATTTATCAGAAATAAATATGAAAATAAGTTTCCCTTTTGAATTGAAACAACAATTTATTACCTCTTCTTATTTTGAATAACTTGAGAAGAATCTGTATTGTTATAGCGACCGTTCAATAATGCCTTTAGTAAATGAATATGATGCGTATTGCAACATCAGATAATAAACTTAAAGGTCTAAATGGGATAAAGTCACTAATTGTGGAAAAATATCAACACAAATTTAAATGTATTCCAGGTGCATATTCTGTCAATACATTATTCGAAATAGGCAGAGATGTATTCATGGGTAGAAGCATTGCTGCAATAGATTTTGATTTAAAAAGGAAAACAAAAATAAAACTTTATGATAGGAAGAAAATGTTTACACTGAATATGAATGAGAAGGGCTGATTGCTTTGTTTTATTTTTTAATCTACAGAACTATTAAAAATAAATTAACTACATAAAACAAACAAACTAAACTAATTCTACTCCTATTTTAACCATATACATGAAAATGACTAGGTATAGTCATATTTCCAGTGTAACCATTCTCTCATTTTTTATTCCCGCATATATGTATAATTCAAATGTTAGTAATAAAAATACAAATCTAACTAAACTAAGGAAAATAAATATGAAATCAGAATGTACAGTTATTGTTAGCAACTTAATTAAAATCTCTTTCTCTTGAAATTTCCTTTCCAATTGAATACCAATTGGATCATAGAAATCTGGATGGATTTCTATTAATGATTGGAAAATGTTCAAAGGAAGAGATAACAGGCCAGATTGTGAAGATGAGCTTTTAAATTCAAAGGCCTGGAAAAAATTGTTAGTGTTATATACAAATGTTAGATTATTGACAATCTTCCATGAAGGAAAACTTTCCAAATATTTTTGAAATGAGTTAATGAAAAATGGATGGAAATCTTTCAAATGAAATGGAAAATTATTAATTGAATTAAATTGTTGACAGATTTCTAAAAATACATTCTCTTGTTGATATCGCCTTTGAGAAGATAGAAGCTTTTGATAAGAAATGAACATCAATTGATATTGACATGTTAACAGCTCTTGATGTTCATGATTATAACACGCAACTTCAATTTCCCAATAAGGCAATTCATTAATTGAGTGTTTGATAATAAAGTGCTCAATATGGCAGCATAATGTATCAAAAATCTGAAAAATAAGATCTGAAAATAAATCTGATTTTATACAAAATAAGTGAGGAAACAAAAATAAAATGAAATCACTATTCGTACAACTAATGTTACAGCACAATTGGGATTGTTTTGAAATGATTTTTTTTTCACAAGGATTGGCCAAAATTATGGAATTTGAGTAATTTCGAATTCCAACTTGTGAACTAGAAAACAGATTATGATTATGAGTAGGGATGAGAGTCTGATCATGATATGAATCATAAATTGGGATGTTTCCTTGAATAGTGAAATCATGAAGATAATTTGCTGCTCTAAAATGAGGATTAGTTGGGATAATTCTTAAATTGAAGCGTTCCTCATTCTCAGATGTTATTTGAATTTTATCATGAGGATTTTCTTGGGAAAAATCCTCAATATCAGAGTAATTATCATAGATGATCTCACAAGATTCTCTAGAATTTCCTTCAATCTCATCCGATATATCAAAACAAGGAGGAACAAGAATTTCATGTTCATTAATGGTAAAAGAATGATCAACAATTGTTTCTTTATCTTGATAAAAATTTATTGGTAATTCATTTAAATCATCCTCTTTAATTTCTGAAATATCATTAATACTAAGAGGGGAAAAATTACCATTATTAAAAATATCAGGATAAAGGGAAAAATGTGAACCTGAAGCAATGCATTTAAAAGTGTCTATTGGAGAATTCTTGTGCATTATGCTCATTGTAAATTTCAAATTCTAGATCATTCCTTTGTGTACTCATGCTTTCTTGAAGAAGGCTGCTTTGCTGCTCTGATTTCGACATTTGCTCATCATGGAAAAATTCAGAAATTTGTACAACAGTTTGCATTTTATTATTTACTTTGATTGCTGCTTGCACTTGCTGATTTCCAATCTGATTTTCTGAATTTACCTCAAAGTAGCTTTTAGATTCCAAGGCAGCTCTTTCTCCAAAATTGTTGATGTTGTCTTCTTGCATTTGAATAGAAATATTTCCCAAGCTTTGTGAAACCACTTCATCACAATTTATTTGCACATCCATATTGGTATTCTCATTTATATTAGAAGAGGATGAAACAAAGCTTGAACTAATTTCATATGGATTGGGAATGGTTGGAAGAGAACAAATATATTCAAACCAATTTAATGATTCTTCTCCTGTAGGTTTTTCTTCAACTTTAAATCTTAAACAATTCAAGTGAAATCGAATATTAAAATCATTAACAGACTCATTTTCATACCTTCGTAGATATTCAATTTCCTTGCATACCTGTTGATAATCATAGCCGTAAAATTTACAAATGAAAATTGTAACAAATTGATCCCAGCTGTGGATTGAAGCAATCGGAAGAGTTCTACACCAGCTTCTGGCTTTTTCCGCAAATGTGAGAGTAAAAATTCTGCATAAAATGCCTTCATCAATCCCTTGAAAATCATAATTTGAAACGTTTTGAATAAATTGAAGGACATTATTAAAAGCCGAAGAATTTCTCTTACCATTGAACTTTACCTGAGACAAGAGTCTTACCACTTTGAGTTGAGTATTGGAAGATGCACGTCCATGGATACAACTCCAAATTGGAAGTTTAAGAGGAGTCATCGTGATTAAATAAAATGTTAAAATTGAAAAGACTCCAATAGACAAAAAGTTTCAGGCCCTCCTTCTAGCGCAAAAAATGTTGATGCCTCGAAAATCATTGCAACAACAATGGGAGATAACCACCCGGTCCAGACCTTAAAGCAGCTCCTTTTCCGTTTGGTGTGATGGCTCCGACTAGTTTAACTAGGTCCAGTTACCTTCTCCATATTGCTATTGGTTTATGATGTATCTTTACCTACCAATAGACAGGGATATCATATCACTTCTCCTTGTTGATTAGGCAAGAGAATGACCCTCAAGCTGATTTGGGTTCAGCCAAGCCACAACTAAAATTTTACCTCTTTGAGAAGAGGACTTAAAGAATGTATAATTTACTCTAAATGCATGCTTATTCTATGATGCAAGCAAAATAAACTAATCTAAATCCTATCTTAATTAGACAGATATAGATCTAACCCAACTAAGAGCAAGATAATTAAAGTATTGAGATTTAAATATGTCTTGTTTATAATGAATATCAAGTTAATGAAGTAGTTCAATTAACTGATATTATGGTTACCAAAACACATCCTATTGAGACCTCTTAACTGAAATAATAAACCAACAACATTCAGGAAGTAGTTCACAAAAATGATATTAATTATCAAATCAGTAAATCCAATAATTGAATAATGATATGTGGAAATAGTTCACAACACATTACCATTCAATAAATCAGTTTTATAAGACAGATTTTTGAATAAGTAGTTACTCAAAAATGAGAAATTAATTCATAAAAATAGAGATACATAATAACAACATTGAGACAAATTACCCATATTGACAATAGTGCATAAACATGAACAAAATGACACATTCCTGTTACCATAAAAATAAAACTGATATTTGAAATAGTAGTATTAGAAATACCAATTTATTGCATCCATCTCTCTGCCCCTGGTCTCCAACAGCTCTTTACATTGTTTGAACTTCTACTTTCAAAGCTAAAGTCACAATAGTGCAAACTTTGCCCTTCATGTATAATTCAAGATATAAAGGGAAAATCTTCAATAATTCCCAGATCTGAGATTTTCTCTCCTCTCTCCTACAACTCTGAATTCCTATTACAGTAGTTCTTTTAGAAGTCTAGAATTGCAGAGGAGAGCAGCCCCTTATTCCATTCTGCAATCTGTTGTTTATAATATTTGCAAAGGAAATCTTGAGAGGAAAGTTTGTTGAAGAGAAATCTATCAAATCCAATTGTATTTGCTCAAAAATCCTGATCTTCAATTGCTGGAGCATTCTCATTGATTGAGATCCTTTTCTCCATATTTCTTCCACTGTTTTCCTGCAAAAAGAAATCAAAATAAATTAAGATGCAATCAAAATATCATTTCTAGCAATTAAATCAAATCCAATCAAATTCTATTTAAATAAATAATTGAAAATAAAATATAAGCTCTCTATTGATGTTTGGGGTGGTTTAATTGGCCAAATATATTATTAATCAATGGATCTACAATTAGAAGAGGCTTTGGACAAATGAAAATGAAGAAAATAACTCAGAAAATTGATTTTGTTTTCAAAATTCGAAGCTTGATCTTCTGCCTGATTTTTGACCCAATAAATGATTAAATCTGTTAGTGAAACCTCCTAAAAAATGTTCTCCTTGATTTTCTCTTTTCAATGAGCCGTCCTGGGCCTCATTTGGCCAAGTATAACTCAATCTATGAGCCTCCAAAGTTGATGGATCAAATCTGGCATGAATCTAGAAATTCTGTTGCTGGGCTAAAAAATCAAAATTCTCATTAAAAATTAAATCCTAAATTAGAATTCTAATTATTTAATAATTAATTCTATTTTAATTATTAATTATAAACTAAACTAATTATTAATTAAAATTAATCTAACTAACTAATATAATTAATTATTTTATAAACTAATTAACATTAATCAAAATAATAATTAATTTTAATTTAATTTAATTAATTAAATTCTATATATTAATTAATTTAAAATCTAATATACAAAATATTTAAACTAATTTCAAGTTATGACTATTATCACCATACGTATGAGTTAAAAAGAACAAGTCATTTGAAACAAATTACACAAAGCTTTAATTAATTGTTTTATGCCTTTTCGCTATCGGCAATCGGGAGGATGGAGGGGTTCGTTAAACTTGTCTCATACGAGAGCTCCGATGCGATGCAAAATAAATAAATTTTAAACTTTGTTTATTACCTTTTGACTTATGCTTATCGGCGATCGGGGATATGGATGTATCGGGGATCGGAGGTATCGAGGTATCGAGGTTTCAAAATGATATGTGCCGATTAAAACGGCCGATCCGATCCAAAGCCCCGATGCGATTGATTTTTTTTATTATTTTTTTATTTTGTATTATATACTTTATGTTTTTTAAATTTTAATTTAATTTAATTAATTATATTTAATACTAATTAATTTAATTAATTTAAAATTTAATATGAAACATTAATTTTTTTATTTTGGTTTTATTTTTGTGAATTTTAGTTTTTTAAACTACAACCACTTTAATGAAAAATAAAAATTAAACTACAGCCACTTCGAAAATTTTGGGTTTTCGAGATTAATAATCAATTTGGGAAATTAGATTAAATTACTAAAATCCCGATAATTCATGATTTGGCTGAAAAATGAAAAATGTTAGTAATAACTAACTAGGGGTTAATATTTGAAATAAATGCGTTATTGAGCTAATTTATTTACAAAATGCAATATTGTACATTTTATGCATTCTTAACCCAGGCTAGATAAATGATGAGACTTTAAAGGAGTGCCATTTTCAAACCAGTTGACCAAATGAGGCAAAACAAGCGTCAATGGGAAGCTTATAAAAAATCGATTCTAACAAAGCAATCAAAACAAGAATCCAAAGAAAATAAAAAATTAACGAAAGCGTAAGGTAATCAACTAAATAAAAATTCAAAATGATGTTTAGCCAAAATTTTTATAGAAAGGGTCCCCATTATTTGAGTTGAGCAAGTCAAAAATGGGGGGGGGGGGGGGGGGTTGTGTTTTTACCACAACAGGAACCTATCCTAAAATATCTCGTATTGGTCATAGGAAAGTTAAAAAAAAGGATCTTGCCATGAAGCGATTCTAGATTAATTTTCCTTAATCATGCTTGTTGAAAGTTGAAAGAATTGTACTTTTCTTCTCACCACTCTTGAATACTCATCTTCAAAATCCTACTCACCATTATTAGTAACTCCAATTAATTCTTAGGTCTGAGCAAAAGAACCATTTGTTGGTGAAAATTTATTTGCAAAGTCCAAGGTTTTGTTGCTGGGGCCAACAAAGGTTTCCATTGTATTCTATCTTAGTGCATGTATTTTTGATCTTCTATAAGGGAATAAAGTTTGACCCGAAGTGCCACCAGGACTTAGGAGTATGATTTGGGGTTTTAGAAGGTGAATATGTATATTTCAATTTAAATACAACAAAAAAAAAATATTACAAAGTGGATTATAACTTGATACACATAGAAGAAAATAACTTATATATTAAACATAACTTTGAGAAAATATTTAAAATTTTTCAAATATGCTCATAAACACCAATATGCATGCACATAACACAACCAATATCATTTCCAATAGCCTTCATTTTACTATTAAAGGTCCAGATCAACATTACAACAACAGATCTCCAATATCATAACTATATTTGTCATAGTTCATACACCAAAACATCAATCATAGGTATAAAATACAATATCAAATCTTGATTATAAAGTCTAGCAGCATGTCAACCCCTTTCTCCACTATGCATGCATGTGAAACTTACCTTGCATCTCTTTATATAATTTTCACCTGTTGATCTCATCATGTTTAACTCCTTTGATGTTGTCAACTTTAACTCACATTCTCTTGATAAAATCAACTTTAATTAGTTTGACAAGATCAATGCACTTCACACTCACTTGATTCATGCTTGCTTGATTCCTTCAAAACTATAAAAACTCAATCCTCCTCTTTCTAGCTTTCGATTTTGCTTCTCTACTACCTTTTTTTGATCAAAATTTCCTATATAAAAAGTGAAGGACCCAACAAAGTCTTCCTGATCTTCTTTCCTCTTCTTGTTGTCTTTAAATACTACTTCATTTGAGGTGGAAATTCCTTTTGAAGTTCTCATTTCAGAGGTTGTCACTATTCCATGCAATTGATCCAGTGTTAATGTGTTTAGATCTTACATCTCCTGAATGGATGATACTTCATAAATGAATCTAAAAGAAAGAGATCTCAACACCTTTAGAACTACAAAGAAATTGCTCAAAGGTTCATCAAGTCCTCTTACGGTGTTAGCTATTTCATCCACTCAGAGAAAGAATTTAGCTATGTCCTCATCTTCACTCAGCTTAAATGATTAAAATTCCATTCTATAGACTTGGAATTTGGATTTATTTGCATTACTATCACCTTCATAGAAACTCTTAATCTTATCCCATATTTCTTTGGCTATTGTGCAGTGCATGAATTTAACCAATTTAGATTTAGGAAAACCTCCTAGGAATGAATTCATTTCTTTAGCATTGTAAATGAATTCAAGCTTATCATCTCTATTAATTAGTACATGTAGATTTCTATATAATTTTTTCATTGTATCCCAAACATCTACACGAAGAGACATTATGTAAGTTCTCATTCTTACCTTCCAAAAAGCATAATTAATTCTTGTGAACATAGGAGCCTTATTGGAGAAATTTCCATCCTAGTTGGCCATGTTCCATATCTACCATCCATTTTTTAGATTGATGTTGAAAGAAACAACTCTGATACCAATCGTTGTAAGACAAGAAAATATTGAGAGGGGGGTGAGTCAATATTTCAACACTTTTAACAATTATTTACCCAATGTAACAGACTCAACAATATTATAATAGACAATAAGGCATCAATAATATAAATCTTTAACACAAGATGTTTACGTGGAAACGAATATGGGAGAAAACCACAAATTATTTTTTTATTATGATGTTAATGCAAGACACAACTTCAAATTACATCAAATTATGTAGGCACCAACCTACAAGAGGATTCAACCTTCTTTTCCTTGCAAGAACCAACATGTTGGAAGCACCAACTCCTAAAATTTATAGGCACCAACCCCTACTGCTTTGCATGCATCTACTTGCTTAGCATATCAGATCCATCTTTCATCAATTTTCAAGCTAAGATCTAAGGCTCTTTTAATTAAAATACTTTCGAGCCAATTGTTTAATTCTCAAAGTTGTTGTACACTTATTTGAAACAAGGAATATTTCTCTAATTCCTTGATCTAATTAGGATTCCTCACCATTACAACATCTCACTCCGTGATTTTTTTCTTTGATCTACTTTACTTTCTACAATTTCCTTCATAGTTATGTAGATTTATAAACTTTAAATGCAAAACTATTTTTGATCTTCACATATATGCATTCTCTACAACATTTATTTCCAACGTTGTTTTAGTTTTTCTATTAATCTCACTACTACTCAACTCTCTCCCCTCTCTTCATTATGTTCGAGTTGTATGTTCTATTTCTGTTAACAACAACTATCAATGTTTTTTATGCATTGGAGCTCTATTGTTTAAGGTGTCCTTATTTCTTCTTATAAACATTTCCAAGACAAATATTTAATTCATTCAACCTCTTTTGTCTAAATTTGGCATCCGAAACAACTTTAATGCTATAACAAAAATTTTCACCCAAATGCCAACTTTTTTGTCATGTAGCTCCTAGTGGTTAGCTCCCTAGATCATATGACCACTTTCTCGAATGGTGGATTAAACCTTGAGTGTGATTACCCTTGGACTGTTGTGGAGCACTCAATGGTTAAGTGCCTAACATGTTCTAGAGTGTGCTAAGTGACTTAATTGAAATGAATGACGTCTAACCACGTCCATTTGAGATTTAACGGGGGGGGTCTACAATTTTTTGTAAATGAAATTTAAATAGCCCCCACCTATTTAAAATATGCTAGGATATCCTGTACTCTAATAAGAGATAATGACATATACCTTAAAAAAACACATATTTTTTGACACACACATAGCTTGGTTGATGCAAATAGGGATGTAGATTTGGATCACAAAAGATCTACAAATGGGTATGTGTTTAATGTATTTGGAGAGGCAATCAGTTGGATGAGGAACATATAGTTTGTAGCGGCACCCTCAATTATAGAAGTTTAATATATGGAAACCACTCATGCAATAAAGGAAGTAGTATGGCTATAGATATTGTATTCATACATTTGGTTGGTAGAACAAGGTATAAGGATAATTTGTGATACTCATATGGAATTATTTCTGGTGAATACCCTAACTTATCATTCTAAGACAAATAATTTTTATGTTCAATATCACTTTGTGAAAGATGTTATTGAAGACAAAAATGTGCTACTAAAATTGGTGGACACTTTGAAGAATATTTTAGATTCATTATTAAAATAGGCAAGCACTAAGAAGTTATCTTAGTATTTTAGGGAATATTTACCTATATTTGTGATCATGTACTCCTACAAGCCCTTATATGCAAAGAAAAAAACAAGTAGGAGAATTTTGGGTATGTGTTATGTTATTCGCATGACTATTGCCATGTGTTGTACATTGTGTTGGGTGTAGTAGGCCTAGTAGGACCACTTGTTCAAGGGGGTTTGTAGGGGGAGTTGAAACCCCCTTGCAAAAGGCTTTGGGGGAAATCCCCCCAACATGGTGCCCCCCACTGCCCCCCACCCCCCCCCCCCCCCCACACACACACCCAAAAAAAAAATGTTTTGGAAAAGTGTTTGCATCAATTTTAGCCATTTGTAACACACATTTTTCACTTTTAGTGGTTTTTATGGTGCATCCCATCGTTTTGTAGTTTTGATGAGGAACTATGGTTGTATTCCAATCCATAATAGATGTATTGGGGGTTTTTCAATGCAACAAGATATATTTATTGTATTTTAATATTCTAAATAAGGATATACATAAAAATATTTCTAGATTTCCTAATTTGGTTTCCATGGTAAAATTTCTACACTAATGTATGTATTTTCCATTGCATCTTTTTTGTTTTTATTAAGAATTTGTTTGCAATGATTAACTATACAGGGTTAAGACCTACATTTTCAACCTTTCCTCTCTTAGCATTTTTTCCAAACTTTTTTACTTAAATATTTTTATTCTAAGGAAAATTAGATCTTACTTTTTACTTGAATATTTTTATTCTAGGGAAAATCAGAGCTTTCTTTTCAACCTTTCCTATCTTGGTTTTTTTTTTATTTCTTTTTTTTCGAACTTTCTAATTTAGGAGACCATTTATTCCTTTCTATTCTTTTTCCTTTCTTTAATTCCTCTTAAGAAAATCATTATCTCCTTTTCCTCCCTTATCAATTTAAGAAATCCCTCTTCCACCTCTTTACCCTTCACCTAAATGATTTTATCAAGTATGAAGTAGTTCTTACCTTTGGAATTTACTTCTAATCCATGGGCACCACCTATTCTAGCACCTAAATGGATAAGTTTTTCTTGTTATCATTCACTTGAGGTATAAAACTGAAATATTGTATCATATTGGCATCAAATATTTAAAGGTATTTATTCTTGACATCAAGTTGAACCTACCTTTCAAACATCATGAATATACATATCATGCATCAACAACCACATACAACCACATTGACAATTTTTTCCCTAATACCAAAACAATGTTCCTAACTCAACCAATGATTCCAGCCCAACACCTCATGAAAGTGAATGTATCTATGGAAACTTCTAGGACTATTTCTCCTTATCTCTCTTTTCTCCATGGTACATAATGCCTCCTTTTAATCAACCTTGATGAATATAATCAATTGCATCTAAACTCATATTAACACAAGTGAGCATGTTCCAACCTACCCCCTCTTAGCTTGAACTTCCTTTCAAACTATCTCACACTACTTCTCAATAGAAATCCATTATTAAGGTCTCTCAATTAATATTCACCATTTCCTAAGCTCCTGGTAATGATTTAACCCAATCCTCTATTGAGTCTCTTATAATACAAATAATTATCCCCATGAGCTTAGTAACCTAGTATTATTATCCCTTAAATCACACTTATAATATCTCCTTTGGGAGATGCTCTTATTTAGTGTCTAGCTAATCCATACTAATGTAACAATGATTAAAATAAGACCTTAAAATCCAACCCCAAATGGAAAATCTAAATGTTTCCTTAAAAGATTAAAACCTTCAACCATGGTTACCTTATCATTAATCAATACATTTATAATTTATGACATAATCAAAACAATTATGCTTCAATCAATGTTGAAGGAATTCCTAATTTGAATGCTACTCAAATGAACACTTCCAATGTGCTTCCTTAACACACAAATGCTAGTTTAAATTAGCATATAAGCTCAATCGCTTATCAGGGTGGCACATTTACCCCAAGTTTCAACTAAATGAAACTCAACAACACTCATTGCTTTATTTGTTACCAAGGTTATAATGCAAATTTCTTGCATCCTGGAAATGAATTTTTTACCCCCTTTAAAACATGAGTTCTGTTAGGCCCCTATACTACTAGTGTAACCCCTTATTGTTATTAGTATAACCCACTTATTATATTGATGTACCCATGTAGTGCCCATATTGTTACTATTGTGCCCCATAGAAGCCCACTATTGTTATTATTGTGCCCTTACATTATTATTGTTATGTCGGCTCTGATTATGTTATAACCCCTTAGACTCCTATATATAGAAAGGAGGTCTTTTCATTTGTATCATCCAAGAATTGTTCATTTACGTAATGTAAAGGAGGTTTCCTCCTCGAAGAGGCTGAATTCTAAGGCGTTGATCTATCTTTTCTATCTTTTCTTGAGCTGGTTTCATAACAAGTTCTATCCAAGGTAAATGGGACCACATAAAAACATAAATTCCTTTAACAATGAAATTTGTTCTCAACCTTATTACAATAAAAATGCAACATCCAAAACCTAAATACAAATTTTCAAGACCTAAATGAAATTCATCAAAAATTAACATTTAAAAATGAAAAATTTGTAATCAATCTCCTCAACATGGGTATTCATATGCCTAGCTTGAGACTCCTCATAACATTTGTAGCACATAAGGATTTGATAAAAATCCAAAACTCTTCTAAATGACCCATATGCATAACCTACTTGTTCAACATTTTTCAACAATGTGGTTCCTTATTGTCTTTAATAAATTTCCCAAATTTAGTGGAACCACTAACTTGAACCAAACAAATCACATTTATTCCTTCAACCTCACTCTAATAGTATTGAGTCCTTAAAATGACATGCCACTCAATTTTTTCCCATGATTCTTAACCAATGATGCCCTTAAATGGCTCTACACTTGAAGAACTCAATTACACATTTGAACAATTTATTTACTAATTCATCAAGTTATTCAACATCTAAAAGATCAGTGAATTATTTAGATCACATTCATTAATATTTAAAATATTATAAGGAATCAATTTACATAACACTTTTTCATAAATAGAGGTAAGTTGTCCATGTTGGGTATGGAGCATGATTGTTCAGAGGTCTTTGTTTTAGCCAGATGTATACCCTAGGAAGTTTGTACACCCCTCCACATCCAGCAGTCCCCCGACGGGGGTTTCAGGGGCAGCGCCCTCGAAGCTAAAAACAGATGTAAAATTTCCTTGTAAAAGTATAGTAATTTCTAGTCAATTTGGGTCGTTCATTAGGCGAATGTTCTAACGGTAGAACTTATGTTTAGTTTAGGGTTTTTTTCCCTAGAAGGCAACCCATCCCTTTGTATGAGGGTATTGTATTTGAGGCTATGTAATATATGTGTATTCTCCGAGCAAGAAGCAGAGAGGTGAGATTGTGAGAGAAAATAGAGGATATTACAACAGATCTACTGTAGGTTGTGTCTCTTCATTTTGCTGGATAATAGAAAGGAAGGACTGGTTGTCCAGGGTGGACGTAGCCCAAACTGGGAGAACCACGTATATCTGTGTCTCTCTTGTTTTATGCATTTTCTGTGTTTATATTTTTGCAATATTTTATGTGTTCCATTGCTTCGTAATATATAACTTTCTAACAACTGGTATCACAGCCAAAGGTCTATTTGGCTGATAAACTCGTAGGAAAGAAGGGTTCCTCATTTGAGTGGGAGCAATGGTGAAAGATGGTAAGTTTAGGGTCGAGAAATTTAACGGCCAAAGCTTCTCGCTGTGGAAGATGCAGATGGAAGATTATTTGTATCAGAAAGATCTGTACCTACCATTGGGTGGAAAAACAAAGATGACGATGGGTATGAGAGATGAAGAATGGAAACTTCTCGATAGAAAGGAACTTGGAATAGTACAGTTGTGCCTCGCAGCATCGGTTGCCTTCAACATTTGGAAGGAAACAACGACAGAGGGTTTGATTAAGGCATTTGATAAACTATATGAAAAACCCTTGGCCTCAAACAAAGTATTTCTTATGAAATGGTTATTTAATATGAATATGTCGGAAGGTGGATCTGTTGCAAACCATTTAAATGATTTTAATACTGTTACAAGTCAGTTATGTTCTATAGGGGTAAACTTTGATGATGAAGTTAGAGCTCTGTTATTCTTGTGCTCATTGCCAGAAAGTTGGAATGGTTTAGTAATGGCCATTAGTAACTATGTTTCTGGATCTAGTACTTTAAAGTTTGATGATGTTGTTGGTGCTATCCTTAGCAAGGAAATGTGATGGAAAAGCTCCGGTGAGACATCGGGTAACGCTTTAAGTGCAGACTCTAGAGGAAGAAAAATGGAAAGAGGAAAGAGCTCAGGATATCACAGTAAATCAAGGAAAGGCAGATCCAAGTCTAGATAGGGGATAATGTGCTGGAAATGTGGAAAGAAAAGACATCTAATGAAAGAGTGTAGATCTCGGAAAGGAAAAGAAGGAGATGAACAATAAGAAAACAATCATGAAGCAAATGTGACAGGTGAGGTGTTACAAGATGCTTTGATTCTTTCTTTTGAAAATATTACTGATTCCTGGGTGGTAGATTCAAGGTCCTCATTCCATGCCACACCTGATAAGGAATACTTTCATGACTATGTTCAAGGAGATTTTGGACAAGTTCGTTTGGGTGATGATAAACCCTGTAAAATTGTTGGAATGGGTAAGGTTCTTGTAAAACAGTAGAATGGAAACCAATGGCTACTAAAGGAGGTAAGGCATGCTCCAGATCTAAAGAAAAGTCTGATTTCAACAGGGCAGTTAGGCGGTGAAGGTTGTGTGAAAACTTTCACGGAAAAAGCTTGGAAGGTCACCAAAGGAGCCTTGGTAATAGAAAAAGGTGAAAAGGTTGGTACATTGTATTTATGCAATGGTATTTCTAACTCTGTTAATGCTTTAACTTCCAAAGGAGCAAATGCAACATTATGGCATCATAGGCTTGGACACATGAGTGAAAAGGGGATGAAGATTCTTCACTCAAGGAATTTGTTGCCGGGTTCAAAGAATGTTGATTTGGACTTCTGTGAGAATTGTATCTATGGAAAACAGAAGAGAGTCAGATTTCTCAGAGTTGGGAAAGAAAAGAAGAGTGAAAAATTAGAGCTTGTGCATATAGATGTATGGGGACCTGCTTAGGTATCATCTCTCGATGGCTCTCATTATTATGTTACTTTTATCGATGATGCAACTAGAAAAACTTGGATTTATTGTATTAAGAATAAATCTGATGTATTTGATACTTTCAAGAAATGGAAAGCTTTGGTTGAGATTGAGACAAGAAATAAATTGAAGTGTCTCAGATCAGATAATGGAGGTGAATATTGCAGCAAAGAGTTTGATAGGTACTATTCAGAGCATGGAATTTGAAGAGAGAAGACAGTTCCAAGAACACCACAAGAAAATGGTGTGTTAGAAAGGATGAACAAAACAATCATGGAGCGTGCAAGGTGCATGAGATTGCATGCAGGATTGCCTTTACAGTTTTGGATAGATGCTGTAGATACTGCTATATATCTAATAAACAGAGGGCCTTCAAGTTCCTTGGATGGTGGTGTTCCAGAGGAAGCATGGACAGGTAAAAAGGTAAACTACTCTTTTTTAAAGCCTTTTGGTTGTGAGGCCTTTGTCCATATTGATAAAGAAAATAGAACAAAGCTTGAGGCAAAGTCAAAGAAATGTACCTTTATTGGATATGGTGTTAATGATTTTGGTTATCGCTTATATTATTACAAAAATCACAAAATAATTAGGAGCAGAGATGTAATATTCAATGAAAAGGTCTTGTATAAAAATCAGTTGCAGGAAAAGAAATAGGAAAAAGAAAACAAGGAATACACAGTTCTTGATGAAATCACTAAAAAAGTAAAGGTGCCTGAAAATAATAATAATCAACAACCACAACAACAACAACCACCACAACAGCAACAGGCACCCCAAACACTTGAAAGTGGTGTTAGAAGATCTACCAGGATAAGTAGACCCCCTGAAGGAAATAAATGTGCTCAAAAGAAAATTGGCAAATTCATTTGCAATGAAGGATTTGGGAGCTGCAAAACAAATCCTTGGTATGAGAATAAATAGAGACATGAAAAATTGCAAATTAACATTGTCTCAGAATGAGTACATACAAAAGTTGTTGAAAAGATTTAATATGCACAATGCAAAACCAGTTAGTACACCTTTTGCTAGCCATTTCAAACTTAGTAAGGAAATGTGCCCAAAGACCCAAGAAGACATGGATTATATGTCTAAAGTTCCATATGCATCAATAGTTGGAAGCTTAATGTATGCAATGGTTTGCACAAGGCCTGATATTGCACATGTAGTGGGAGTCATAAGCAAGTACATGAACAATCAAGGAAAGGAACATTGGATGGCAGTGAAATGGATTCTCAGATATTTGAAAGGTACCACAAATCAAGCATTATGCTTTGGTGGTTCAAACATTTCTCTACAGGGATATGTTGATGCAGATATGGTAGGTGACAGAGATAACAGGAGGAGCACTACATGATATGTATTTACTATAGGTGGAACAACTGTCAGTTGGGTTTCAAATATCCAAAGTGTTATTTCACTTTCAACAACAGAAGTAGAGTATGTTGCTGCTACAGAGGCTAGTAAAGAAATGACTTGGTTACAAAGGTTTATGGGTGAATTGGGTAAGAAGCATGATATGGGCACGTTATACAGTGATAGCCAAAGTGCCATTCATCTTGCAAAGAACTCAGCATTTCATTCCAGGACTAAACACATACAACTCAAGTACCATTTCATACGATCAGTGTTGGAAGATGGAGAGTTGAAGCTACAAAAGATACACACTAGCTAGAATCCTGCAGATATGGTAACAAAAGTTGTAACCAGGGAGAAACTGAGAATATGCTCAGTTTCAATTGGCCTTCAAGGATGACGATGAAGATGAGAAATAGCTAGGTCCAAAGAAGAGTCATTGTCCAGCACATGAAGCAGTGATGGAGTTGCTACAATCATTCTCCAAGTGGGAGATTGTTGGGTATGGAGCATGATTGTTTAGAGATCTTTGTTTTAGCCGGATGTATACCCTAAGAAGTTTGTACACCCCTCCACACGGGGGGGTGCGGGGGGGACTTGTCACCCCCGCGGGGGTTCTGGGGGCCAGCGGTCCCCCGATGGGGGTTTCGGGGTCAGCGCCCCCAAAGCTAAAAATAGATGTAAAATTTCCTTGTAAAAGTATAGTAATTTCTAGTCAATCTGGGTCATTCATTAAGCAGATGATCTGACGGTAGAACTTATGTTTAGTTTAGGGTTTCTTGCCCTAGAAGGAAACCCCTCTCTTTGTATGAGGGCATTGTATTTGAGGCTGTGTAATATATGTGTATTCTCCGAGTGAGAAGCAGAGAGGTGAGATTGTGAGAGAAAACAGAGGATATTATAGTGGATCTATTGTAGGTTGCGTCTCTTCATTTTGCTGGATAATAGAAAGAAAGGACTGGCTATTTGGGGTGGACGTAGCCCAAACTGGGTGTAGCACGTATATATGTGTCTCTTTTCTTTTATGCGTTTTCTGTGTTTATATTTCTGCAATATTTTATGTGTTCCATTGCCCCGTAATATATAATTTTCTAACAGTCCATGTCTTAAACATCAAATTCATTTATAATAAACTTTTGTACTAGTTGACAAAGCATTCCCAATTTGAAAACCATGCCTAGTATTTTTTTCCCATGGAAAAAGTCGTAGTTTTATTCATATGACAAAATTACCTTTTGTAGATGCTAAAAAGCATATGCAGAGATACTGATCCAGTTTTCACAGAAACCAAAAAAAAAAAAATGAAATATTGAAAAACTATTCATTTCTCCCTTTCTTTTTCTACAACTTTCGCCATACCCCGGAGTTGGGAGTAGTAGTTACAATGGAGAGCTTATTTTCTGTTATAGTTATGGGAGAGTCCTTTTCCAATTCAGATCCTTCTGATCCATGAGTTCTCTTGTTACCAAATATTCCTTTCCTATTGTCCGGGGGTCTTGTTGCTGTAGTGGATTACTGGGGGCTTCCTCTTGCTCTTGCGTGTTGTGCTGGGCTTTTTGTTCATCCTTTTCTGCTTTGTGTTCTGTAGTGTCTGCTGTATCTTCTTCTTCATCCAATGGCTCTATATGCTGCCATCCTTTGGGCCTCCTTTGTTGCTGCTTGTTCCGATTGGGGATGTTTCTTGCTTGTGGACAAGCACTGAGAAGGTGGCTTGTTTGTAGACATCCTCGGCATCAGAATGCTGTGTTTTCGTAATCCAAGGATTGTATCCATTGAGTGTTGTTAAAATTTAGTATTATACTTTCTAGTAGTCCCTGGCTGAGATCTACTTCAACACATATTCTAGCGAATGTAAATATTCCTTTTGTGAGTCTGCCTTCATCAATCTTTAGAAATTTCCCCAAGGTATTCCCTATAGTGATTAAAACCTTGTGGTGCCAGAAGTGTAATGGGAGGTTGTGCAGCCTGACCTAGACTGGCATCTTTGATACCACCATTGTATTAGCGTCAAAATCTAGAAACCATGGGGTGATGAAGAGCCTTGCGATGCCCTAGAACCATGGCCCCTTATTAAGGATGTATTCCTTTTCTTGTTCTGTGCTGAATCTTACTATAAAAAAACCCTTGGGACATAAGTAAATTTCACAGTTTGGTGTCCAGGTAGTGTGGATCTACTTGTGTAGATTGCCAGAATCTACGAATGACTGAGTGGGAATATAGAGCTGAGTACAGAGCACTTACCTCAGGCATTGAAATGGTGAGAGGAGGATTCACGGATTTTTGTTCAACAATGTAGGGCCCGGGAAGTATAGGGGCTATTGCGGGATTGGCTTGCACTTTTCCTTTGCCCTTGACAACATCCTTGAAGGAGCCTATGTTCTTGGAGTTTATATTATTTGAGTTGTTTCTAGAACATACACCTCGCAGATGGACGTTGATGATGATGGTCGAGTCTGTGGTTGTGTTGTAATCCTGAAGGGTATAGTTGTCTTGTAAGATGTGTCCCTTGTAGATCAGGTTTTGCCCCTATTCTGGTATGCCCAGTAGGTTTTGTATTTTGATCTGTAGATCTTGGATGTTGCTGCCCTTCCACAAGCTTATGTAGTGATGCCCGCCTTCTGGTGCTTTAACGAAGAACTGTGTGAGATATGCCTCTCTAGGGTTTGAGTCTGACTGAGTTTTCCTTCGATCTGTTGCTCGGAACGTCCAAATCCTTGATCCTGGATCATTGCCCTTCTGATTTCCTAACTGGCGTTCCTCAACGATTATGGCCCAGGAATCAGGGCATGGGGGTATCTTGATGGTTGTGTGCCCCAGATCTAGACTTTTTGAAGGCAACTTGTTCTTCTTAGTACCTGATCTGTTGGTATGATAGCAGATCTGAGCATCTGGCTGTCTTCCCTAACGAGAATGCTTAATTCAGGGTTGTGCATTGGCCATGCAAAGGCGACTTGTCCAAGTTCTGGTATGTGGAAGGGGTATATAAAAGATAAGTCTGTTGAGCAGTAAAAAGGGTCTTTTTCACCTCTATATACCATACATTAATTATCAATCCAGGTACGATTTGTTATCTCAAAGGGTGTACTCAGTCTAAGATGGTCACTTGTCAAGAGTAATGCTAGTAGTATAGTGCTTTTGCAAAAGTAACTAAATGTTGGAAACAAACTCTAAATGTAATGACAAGAAGTTGAAATTCTTGTAACTAAATCATTCATTTAAGAAACTACAACACTTCATTAGTCAAAGGTGCAGTAATGACAAATCTTCCCTTTGTAAACTGATGCAATTGAAAAGCAATCAAGGAGAGGATCATCAATCTGGGAACTGGACAACAATAGTCAATGTTCACTATAGTTTCAGATCGTTCTATTCACACCAAAGCAATTACTTGAAATGATAATTCAAATAACAAGAAAGGGAATGACAAATAATCTACTTAAAAAGATTGAACAACGAAGCATTCACCTATAGAAATGAATGAAGAAGTAATTGTAATCTATAGGAATTAAGCAACAATCTTTATCCCAGAAATGATTTGAACAGTAAACCGAAAATGGAACAAAAAACTACAATGAGTTATGAAATATAGAACAACAACCTGAATCAAATGTAAACACACAACAAACTAAATCGAATATTACACACAGCGCATCTATACTGAAGGAAGCAGTAATCTGAGTTTCGGCATAACAAATATTAACCACGGTTCTGAAGAAACAACAATTGCGGTTACCATGGAACATCAATCCCAATGAACAACAATCACACTTGGAGGTAAACCATAGATAAATAGACAATAGTACCGATTTATAAATACACAACACTGTTACTTTGTAAACGAATAGTAATGGTAATTTGTAAGGAACAACAATGTTATACAATAATATCAATCTGTAAAGGAATGGAAATGCGATATAAATTCAGAATGAACAACATAACATTCCAGTCGCAGAGGATAGCCTTACTATTCAAATATGAGTGAAATATAACAGAGCCAATACATGAAATAATAAGGAACAACAGATTACTAAACAAAGTAAATAAGATAAATCAAACCACACACGACTTGGAATTAGAAAATAATGGTACAGGAAGCAAGTGATCCACCAGGGCTGGGCAATTGCCTCCAGGGACACATTGCTGTGATTACTCCAGAATCAAAGATAGAACAACAACAGAGTTTATGTATTAATCATTGAAATAGAGTTACAATAATCTCTCTTTAAAGAGAGTCGAGGATCAAAGTTTAAGTTACAATAGTGAATTTCATAAAACAACAATAATTCGCCCCTTAGGCTAGCAATGTTGTCCCTCTTTATAGTAGCCGGGTGGAAATACCAAAGGTACAGATATTCTTTAAGGTAGCAATCCCTCAGGATCAAAGGATCCCGAGGGACTCACCATATCTTTATTTCTCAGTTATCTCTTCATTCTCTTGCGTTGATTTGGTATCTCCTCTTCTTTTTCTTGGCTTATGTGCTCTGATTTGGATTGTCTCGTTTGGATGCGGTTCCATGTCAAGGGACAATAGTTGATTTTTTCTTGTCTTTTTCTTTGGAATGGCGATCTTCCACTTTCTTCCTTTTTTGCATAGGAAAAAGTAAGAATTAGACATTGTACGTTACTCACAAATTCTTCTAAAATTTATCATAATATTTCACTATATGTCCATTTCATAATGTAAAGAAGTTATGAATTAAAGGAAACGATAATGAAATAAGTGGCAATTACACACCTTCTCTAATGCTGTACACACCCCCCTGCTTACCCTTTTTCATGCCCTCATGAAAACATTGTAATTGACATGCAAGGTAGTTAGGGAATAGGCTAGAGAAGGGTTTTTAGTAGGTGGTCTACAACCATGATGCCTAGCTAAGAATTCAAAAATATGCCCTGTCTGACCTTCAGGAATTTCATATAAGGCTCTATATCCTGGTGCAGGATGCCAAATGACTAGACTTCAGAACCTACAGCCTAACCAAGACGGGCCTTCTCTCAAAATGAGGTCACCATAGATACCCAAGTGGTTAACAGCTAGCTTAAAATTCTCATAATTGAATGGTTCTCTATTTTGGGTATTCCGATTAGAAGTCTGGTATCGAAATTTGGTTGCTGCTATGGCAAGATCTTTGATGGTTAAGAAGTATTCTACCCCTTGCTAGATGACTACTGTGTGAATAGGTCCCAATGCCTCGATCACTCCCTGAGTTCTCATTAGGCTCCTATGTTTATTCCATAGTTGCAGTGGGTCTCTAGGTTCACCCCTCACCCATAGATCTAATCCATTCTCCTGTCTTTGAAAGACATTGTAGGCTTTAAGCCACTTTATTTGATTAACACCAAAAGAAATAAATGCCTGCAATTGGACATCACCCACAAAAGGGCTAGGGTTCTGCTCTATTTCTCCATCTAATACAAGATTGTGCAAATAAAATTCACATAACAATCGCTGAACTTTCACCCCGTAATGCTTACAACAGTTTATGAAGTCATCAATGGTTTTTATCTCTATAGGTACTCCTGCCTTGACAGCTTTAATTTTCAATTGTAAATATCTTTCCATTAAAAACAAAGCATAGTTTCTGGCAGGTGCCCTACATGCTAGAACGTCAGTATATAGAGAACATAAGGTATCCATTTGTTTGATGACTATGTCTAGTCTATGGGTTACCTTTTTGACTCTTTCTTCTGCTTTTCGCCATCCTTCAAAGGCCTAACTTTCTGATGCATTAATGTTCTTCAACTGCTGTTGTAATTTCTCATATTTTTCTTGAGGAACAGTCTGCTCTGTAAGTTTCTCTATTGTTTGCTAGGCTTGTGCCAAATATTTTCGCAGAGTTACTATCCTCAGGTCATTATCCGATATGATAATCTTGGGTTGGAGATCTACTTGGATCTCCTTATTATGACATCTTGTCTTTATGGTCTGAGTTTCCTTCTCGCTAGAGGACAATGCCTTTGTCTGGATTTCCTTTTCATAGGCTGATACGTTATCTATTTGTACTTCTACATGTGCAACAACCAGATGTTGTTCCTTTCAATTCTGAATGATAGGTTGGACTTGAGTCCTCTTGGTATTTTTCTTAAGTGGTTTTTCCTGGGTGGTTGCATGCTTTACCAAAGTGGTTCCTTTTGATTTCTTCCCCATTTTCAAGACTCTTATCTGTTGTCGATGTTTCTTAATTACATTAAGCAATCTCTATTGTTCCTTTCACAATCTTTTAATTTCCTTTGTTTTCTTGGGAGGAACAGTTGTTTGTTTACTCAAGTCTGGGCTTTGTACCTCAAGTATTGTACCTTCATCTTGGCCAATTTCCTTATTTTCTTCTTGGGGTGCTTCTTTAGTGTTCTATTGGTCAGGTTTTTCAAGAGTAGAAACCCTAGTTTGTTCTACTGTCTGCTGGCCAACTTTTTCTTCTACCTCCTCTTCATTGTGGAATTCTTTGGGTGTATTCTGACTAGGAACAGATTGTTCCTCTCCCTCATCCTCATCACTCTTCTCCCCAGATACACCCTCATCATTAGCAGAGTGATCCTCTTCTTCTTCCTCCTCATCACACAATTCCTTGGATGCACTTTTATCATGAGCAGAATTCTCCTACGATCCTTCTTCAGTATGGGGGTTGAGTGAGTTGTGAGGTTGGACATATTCACCCATATTGGCCAGAATTTGGGGCAATTCATCTTCCTGTAGTGGGTTTTGCAGTGGAATTTCGCTGCATTGCTCTGTTTCCTCTCCTACTTCCTGACCGGATTGCTCAGTCTCCTCCTCCAGTTCTCCTTCATCATTTTCCTCCAATTCTTTTTTGTTCTCCCCACCTTCCAATTGTGAGGGTTGCTTGTCTCCTGAATCATGTATTTCCATTGATTGACTAATGTTTCCCTAGGAATTTCCCAACATTCCTCTGATCCTTGCCAATCTAACATATTTTCTTCGTTTCAGTGGTCTGCTCGATGTACTCGCAATATGTTTTCGTTTTGGGGCTGGCAAAGCTAGTCCCCCATCTATCGTGAAAATCAGTTCTTCCCAACTGCTTTGCTATTGGGCAAGACTGTAGCTAACTATCAGTCATATTAACCCATGGTGGCTTACTATTGACTCTACATGGTGAGATTTCTTCATGCTTCGGGCAACATCGTGTAATAAAAAATTTAAAAACGTAGGCAAATTCACATCACATTTTTGCTTTAACATGGCTAAAAGTTTGAGATGGCATGGTCTTACCACATCTTTCCTGCCATCGCAAGTGATGTAGCTCTGGATAATTCTCACCAATTCTGCCCATGGCTCTCCCAAAGTTTCCAGTAGAACTCCTTTCCCTTTTATAGTAAGGTTTTGCCCTTCATCCTGGAAGATGGTCATGGCATCTCGCAGTCTCACCTTTTTCAGAGTCCACATAGGTCCAGTGGCTGGCAGTCCTGAAACTTCTACAATTATGTCATCAGTAATTGCTGTCTGTCTCCCTATCACCATGGAATGATGTTCTTGCAAGTTATGCAGAAACTCAATTGCCACCATCTCATTGGATTATTGTAGACGGTTAAGATAAGCTATCCATCCTGCCCTTGCTAAGATTTCTCGTGTAGCATTGAAGACCATCAACACATGTGGTTCACTGCGAATTGATCTTCCTCCCATCTTGTTCACGCTTAGCACACTGTAGAAAACATAGAGATGGCAATGGAATAGCAGGCTGTTCAAATTTTTAGCTCACTATTAAGAAAACATAGAGAAGATGACAGGACAACAAGCAGTTCAAATTTCTAACGTACTGCTAATTTTTGTAGAGAAAAACACGGAAATGGCTTCGGAACAACAAACCATGCATATTGGGAAACAAAATACTGTTAAGTCTTGCTATTCCCGTGTCATAATTCTTTCGAATGATGAGCTGACATGTATGCCAATGAATTATGGAGATCACCCACTCCCCCTTGCAATGCGATAGGCCGTCCGCGGCCGTCAAATAAAGGAGCAATGTACTGAATTGCCATAGTACAAAGTAATAAAGGAACATCTCATAGAGATATGCCATGTTTACAAAAATGAGCGGATTACCCAAATCGAGGCGTATTATAGAATCGTTAATAAATATGGAAATGCCATGATATGATGCAAGAAATGGAGGATAGGACAAATGACGTGGATAAAAGTTCTTATGTGGTCATTATCGACTTTTACCGTCATAATTGATTTGTAAATGATTTTCATGTATTAAAGGTTTGAAAGGGTTATATACATAATCACATTTGAACAAATTATAAAGATATAAGAAGAAGGGTTTTATAGTTACCATTGGTGTATAAGAAATATGACTTCAATACCATCAACAAAGCTCTGTTGCCCATAGGTGTCCATAACCTTGATAGAGTTGTTTATTTCATCCTTGGAACCATAATCCTTTGTGTATGCCTAGGAAAGTTCCATGCAATTTTAGAATGGAGGCCATTATGCTAGCTTGATAACTAGATGAATCACAATGCCATTCACTAGGAACAAGTGAAAGGTGGGTAGGCTGGATCATGATGAGACCTCCTATTCCAAGGACTGTTATCTTTCTAATGTGCCTCTTGGATCATATCCCTGGTGTGGTGGCCATAGTGGGAATGCCACTTCACTTTTCTCTCTCTCTTTTTTTTTTTAAGAATAGAGTGAGGTTATCTTGTTTTCCAATGACCATTAAATCAGATGAAGCCAAAAGTTTTTTAACAAAAGCATCTTTAGAGGATGGATGGTGATATAATTCAAGACGGTGTCCATTTACTAGGAATGAAGTATGGTTTTCATATATTGTGCTTAGTCTAACCGTTCCATTGTCGAACACTGCGTCCACTTGATACGGGCCCATCCAGCGAGTGCAGAGCTTGCCTTTGAAATCCTTAAATCTGGAGTCATACAATAACGCCCAGTCCCCCACCTGAAACACCTTGGTTTTGATGAATTTATCATGCCATTTCATTCTCTGCTATTGAAAAGTAGTAGTTCTCTGGACAGCCACTGCTCGAATTTCGTCCAACTCATTTAGCTATTCCAGTTGGTGTTTCTAGGCTTTTGATAAATCTAGGCCTACTTCCAGAGCTATTCTAAGTGTGCTAATATCAAATTCCACCGGAAACAAGGCGGATTTTCCATAGACTAATTCATATGGAGAAAACCCTGTTGTATTCCACCATGTCGTTCTGTATGCCCAGAGATCTTCTGGGAGTTTCTGTGCCCAATCCCAGTGATGGCTTGCTACTATCTTTGTCAAGATATTTTCCAATACCTTATTTGTGCTTTCTACCTATCCATTCACTTGGGGATGATAGGGGGTTGTCACTCTATGCTTGACCTCATATTTTTTCATTCGATTTTCTATCATATGGGAAGTAAACTATGATCCACCATCTGATACAATCTCTCTTGGAGTCTTGTACCTGGCAAAAATTTCTTCGAAAAGGAAGTTTACCACCACTTGATCTGTTTCTCTCGTGACTGCCCTGGCTTCCACCCATTTAGTTACATAACCGGTGCAGACCAGGATGTAAGCCTTCTCATGCGAAGGTGGGTTGAAGGGACCAAAGAAATTGATGGCCCATTTCTCGAATGGTTTGAGGACTATGGGGCATCTTATTTTCTTTCCCAGGTTGTCCCATCCTTTGACAGCTATCACACCTTCGCACATAGTCCCGAGTGTCACGAAAGATGGAGGGCTAGTAATACCCCATTTGTAGTACTTTATGGCCTGTTCTTTTTTCTGCAAAGTGTCCCCCATAGGGTCCACCGTGTTCAGATTTTAATACTTCGAAAATATCATCTCCTGCTACACAACGCCGAATCTGCCAATCCACTCCTGTGTGGAAAAGATACCCTACCGTCCATGAATATCTGGTACTGTGGTGAATGATCTTCCTTTTATTCTTATAATATAGTTGACGAGGCACTTTACCTATAGCCAAATAGTTAGCAATATCTGCATACCATGGAGGGTTAGCAGAAATTGAAAAAAGATGCTCATCTAGAAAATCATCTTCAATTTGTGTTTCCTTAACATCACATTCTATCCTAGATAAAAAGTCTACGACCACATTATCTTTACCTAGTTTATCTACTATGGTGATATCAAATTCCTGTAACAATAACAACCACCTTGTAATTCGACCAGGGGTAACAGGTTTGTTCATTAAATACCTGATGGCTGCATGATCAATGTGCACAAAAGTAGGATACTCAGTAATATAGTGCCAGAACTTGTTGATAGCATAAATGGCAGCAAGAAATTCCTTCTCAGTCACTGTGTAGTTTAATTCAGTAGGAGCCAAATTTTTACTAACATAGTAGACTGTGTAAGGTATTTTGTCTTCTTGTTATCCCAACACTGCACCAGTTGCTGTCTGAGAAGCATCCGTATGAATGTGGAACAGTAGTGCCCAGTTAGGTCCTCTAAGGATTGAAGCACTGCAAACTAACTCCTTAATTCTTGTAAATGCTGCATCACAGTCTTTAGTCCACACAAATTCTGAATCCTTCGTTAGTAACTGAAACAGTGGGTGTGCTACTTTTGCAAAATTTTCTATGAAACGCCTATAATAACTAGCACAACCAATGAAATTGCGTACTTGTGTGACCATTTTAGGTGTTGGAAAGTGTAGAATTACCTGTATCTTTGTTGGATCCATTTTGATTCCTTCATTTGAGAGTAAATGTCCCAGAACGATTCCCTCTTCCATCATCATGTGACATTTCACTGTACTCAGAGAGATGCGTGCTTGTATACACCTTGCAAGAACTTTTTCCAGATTTTCCAATCCCACCCTGAATGAGTCCCCATATGGAGTAAAGTCATCCATATAGATCTCAACACTGTCATTTATCAAGTCAGAGAAGATTCCCAGGATTTCCCTCTGGAATGTTGTGGGAGCATTACACAGGCCAAAAGGAAGGACCCGGTATGCAAATGTCCCCCAAGGGCATGTGAACGTGGTCTTGTCCTAGTCCTCAGGAGCAATCTGGATCTGATTATATCCACTAAACCCATCCAGAAAAGAGAAATGTTTCTTACCAGCCAATGTTTCCAACACTTGATCAATAGATGGTAAGGGGAAGTGATCCTATGTTGCCTTGTTCAACTCTCGATAATCTACGCAGATCCACCATTTTCCATTCTTTCTGGGGACCATTACCAGTGGTGAGACCCATTGGCTGTCTGAGATTGGGTAGATGAAACCCACATCCAGTAACTTCTGCAGTTCTTCTTTTACCATGTTCTTCAATGTGCGGTTCATCCTCCTCTGAGGTTTCCTTATAGGATGACAATCCTCCTTAACGTATTTGTGATGGGTGCATAAGTTAGCTGGGATTCCCTTCATATCTGCATAATCCCAGGTGAAGGCCTCCTTATGTTTCCGCAGAATGTCTATAAGCTACTCCTTCTGAGATTCTGATAGGTTCAGATTAATGTTCAAGGTTCTCCCAGGTTCCAATTCCACTTGTATACTTTTATGGGGTGCACCAGGAGGTGTTTCCTCTAATCCTTCTGTTGTTTCCATACCTTCCTGAGTATCACAACTCTGGATGGATTCTAAGATCTCCCAGTTTGATTCTGAAATGGAATGGGGATCATCCATGAAAGAAGTAATCATGTCACTTTCTGATCCAGCTTTCAATTGTAGGGCCTGTCCAATAGTAAGGACAGGTCATACTTCTTCATCTTCCATTCCATCCTCTACTGCAGATACAACCTTCTTATTGCCTGCTGGTTTTATAGGTGAATTTGGTTCTGCCAGTGGATACAACACTAAATTCTTAGTGTTATGCCTGTTAGAAATGACCATATTCCCTGAGCGGCACCCAATATAAGTGTCTGCAGTGGCCAGCCATGGCCTTCCCAAAATTAGGGGATGACTGCCCACTGACGACTGTGTATGTAATACTAGGAAGTCTATAGGGTAATGCCATGAGTCTACTGAAATTGTCACATCCTCCAGCTTTCCTACAGGTTTAACTGTAGATCTGTCTGCTAATTCCAGGACTGTAGGTGTATGCTTTAGATTACAAAGTCCTAGGACGTGCATGGTTTCAATAGTGATGACATTGATGGCAGCTCCCAGGTCTACTAACACATTTGGAATCTCCACCCAATTAATCTATACTGTCAAGATTGGGTTCCTCAGATCTTCATATTTCATTGACATTGATTTTCCCATCATAAAATCCGACAACTTTCCCATAACATGTATAGTGAGGGGATTTTTAATTTTCTTAGCGTGTTTCTTGGAACAATATTCCCTAAGTGTCTTTGCATAGATTGGCACATCCTTCATGGCTTGTAGCAAGGGAATTTTAACAAATAAATTCTTCAACTCTCCTAATAAATCAAATTCAGATTGAGGACCTGGTTTGCTCATGATTAATCTCTCTAGGTAAGGTGGTTCAGAATGATGCTGTTTGACAAGAGGCGTCTGGGTTCGATCGATTTGCTTTGGCTCTTCACTGGCTGGCTCTGCCTCCCTACCTTCACTATCAAGTTGTTCAATGATAACTGGAGGAGGTTGGACATTAACTGTCTGACCTAATCACAGGTTCATTTCATACAGCTCTGTAGTGGAGATACTATATGAAGGCAGGTTAAGAACATCAGCTTGATGAGCTCCCTTATTGTTAGGGTTAGGGTTAGGCTGCATTGGGAGCTATGGACGAGCAGGTTGGTTACCAGGAGGCACATTGGAGGGCAATTGAAGCTATTGCTGGGGCATCTACGATGGCATTTGCTGAGGAAACTAACTAGGAGTGGATCCTCACCAGGTTGGAGCCCACGGGGAGCTCATACTGGCTTGGGGGTTCCACTGCTGCCAAGGTGGGTACTGGTACTGCGGCCACATGGGAGGATAAGGCATGGTCTGGGGATTCATATTACAATTATTAAAATACTGAGATGGATCCAGGTACATACCTTGATTTCCCATCGGAGGTCGGGGCTGCCATGGCTTCCTCGATCCCATGAGATACAGCTGCTCCGTGTCCTCCCCCGTTCCTTGAAACACTGCTTTCAAGCCTGGTAAGGAAGGGCATGAGTTGGTCGCATGGTTGAGCTCGCAGATCACACATTCCTCTATGGAATTCAGTGGACATTCCCTCTCTGGATGTTTCTTCCTACATTTCGGACAAAACACTGCCATCGTCTTGTCCAGCTCTAGCTGCTTTTGTTTTACTTGCAGAGTGTCCATCTGGGTTGACAGGGTGCTGAGGATATCTGTTCTCAGATTGTCTAACAAATTTCCAATTTCTGATTTTGTAACACCCCTGCCAGATCCCTTTACTGAACGAACCCCCTACTTGTTTCTCGCAAGCCCCCTTGAGCACTGAATACATAATTTGCAAATATCTTCGAACTTCTCCTTGGAGATATCTCCCTTCCCCATAATGTTCAATAGTTCCATCGAGTCTTCTCGAAGGGATCGAAGGAGGATAATCTTTAATATTTCCTTATCCAGGTCAGAATGTCCTGACCTCTGTAAGGTGTAGTTGAACCTCTCCACACAATTTTTCAAGCTTTCATCTTCTTTTTGCGCGAACTTGAAGAGTTCCTCCTTAATGTTTCAGGATTTACAGTAATCCTGGTATTTCTCCAAGAAAGCCTTCTGCATATCTTCCCATGTAGAGATGGACTTTCCTCCAAGGCCCATGAACTAGTGCAGAGCCGTCCCTTTTAGAGTGGAAGGGAAAATCTTCGGCTTTTAGGCATCCATTGTGTAGTCATACCCCCAGCATACTATATCAAACTCAAATAGAAATGTGTCGGGGTTTTCAGAGATAACCCCAGTTGGTAAAGCTGCCAATGGAATAGGCTTTGTAGGCGTACCAATTCCCAGATCTCCAATAGGGAAATCGATGGTGGAGTTGGTAGGAGCCATGAATATTTTCCAATAATCATTGGGGATCTCAACAGGCTCTGTAGAGGGTGGCTGAGGATTCTTTATTACCGGGATTCGAGCTGCTTTGGTAGCACTTCCCCGGTCTCTTGGTGATGTAAATATCTCCTCAGCTCTTTCTCCTATGGCCTGATGACTTGATCCTTCGGTTGCAACTCCCTTTCCTTTATCAGAATGGTCCGATTCTACTGATGCTCTGCTTGCAACTTCCTCTTCTGCTAACACCAGCTCAAGATTCTCTGACTCAGGTCCACTGCTAGATGCTTCTTCCACGGTCAGAGGGACCTGCTGTGTTGAGTCACCATAGAATGCCACAGCCAATATTGGCTGTTCCACTGATTGTCCTTCTGACTTCACCCTTCTTGCTCCTGGTCTCATAGCTACGTGAGAAGATGCTTCGGATTCAGCCTTTGCTATGATCTCTTGTATATAGGTTTTTCTTCCTAGGTCTGGTCTTCCCCTTCTTGGGGCTCTCCCTCTGCCCCTTTTATTGGGTTCTCTGTTCATACAAAAGTTGGATTGATGGGGGGTTTCTATATGAACCTACAATGCTTCGACCCTGGAGTAAGGTGTCAAAAGACCGTTCCTTCCCCAGGATGAAGGACTCAAGGAAAAGAAAGGCAGCTATAACAAAACCTAGGGTTTCAAGTGTTAGGATATTCCGACACATAGGAAATAGTTAAGTTCAACTTGGTCTAGTATAGAGTTAGGTAAAGTGTGTTTCTTTACCTTGTACATTTTGTAACTTACAATCCGATGGTCACGATATGTAGTGATCCGACGGTTCATTCTCTCCTCGGTATTACCGACACTTGATCCGTGGCTTGACACCCGATTGGTCCATGATTTCTATTTAAAGCGCATGGAGGGTCATTTGTAGGGTAATCCGTGCATGAGAGAAGCATATGTAAATTTTCATTCTTTTATTAATAAATTGCCTGAAGTGGCTGTGTTGGCTCAGGCCGTGGACTGTTTCCCTCTTTGAGGGTTTTAACCACGTCAAAAATACTGGTGTATTGATCTGCGATCTGGTTGTGAGCGGTGTCCTTTGGTGTTCTATCTGAGGAACTTACCCTGTAAATTCCTACATGGTATCAGAGCTATTTGAGGGCCGCGTCTGTTGGTGATCCAAATCTGAAGCGGTAGAACTGCATCCGACTTCCGTTTCCTAGATCTACTATTTCTGACTGCTTTCAGGCCGAGAGGACTGCTCTGTTGTGTTGGGAGCATATGTTCTAGTGAGGAACCCCTTTTGTTTCAGGCGAAAAGGTTTCCGGTAGCCCTAGCTGCGTCATTTTTAAGATCTAGAGGTATACAGTGTTTATTTGCAGTTTACAGTTATTTTCTCTCTGTTTATTTCGGTTTCGGTTTATTTAGCCTTTTTTTATTACCGGATCTATACCTTTCATTTCTGCATATGCTCTTTGCCCTGTGACTCTGTGCGATCTGGGCAAATCAGAAACAAAAAGGAAGGATTTTTCTCATGCGTATGCTCTTTTCCCTGCGCCTTAGGGTGATCTCGGAAAATCAGAAACATTGAGGAAAATATTTAGTTTCCGGCTAAAGCTAACTTTGAGCCGCAAGGTTCATTTTTGAAATATTTAGTTTTTCAGCTAAAGCTAACTTCGAGCTGTAAGGTTCATTTTCTTTGCATGTCCGTGTTGGGTTTTGTGTTTTTTGTTTTGTAGGGAAAAAGAGATTTCTCAAAGCAAGCACGCAACCCAAAGCATCACCCCCCCCCCGCTCTCTCTCTCTCTCTCTCTCACAAATTTTTTGTATAGCTCAATTGGTTCAAAGCTATTTTAAGAGAGTAGAGGTCTTGGGTTCAAATCTCCATTTTTTTGGGGGCGGATTTTTTCATTTCCACACATTCCCGCACTTCGTCGGCGACTTCAACAACTTTTTTCAAAAATCCATAACTTCTTCAATCGGAAGCCGTTTTCAGAGCCGTTTTTTTAAACCAGCCTAATTTTTCGAGATCTATCCATTGGAACACTTAGTTTCAGCATCTTTAGCTTTAGTTTCCATTGAAATGGAAAGTCAATACCAAGTTACCCTTGACAGCACCAACTACTTCCAATGGTTGTCCTACATTGAGGATTTACTTAGAAGTAAAGGTCTCTATAGAATAGCCCCAGGCCAAGAAAAGAAACCAAAGGATGAAGATAAGGCTGCTAAATGGGAAAATAGGCAAGATCAAGCACGTGGATTGATAGGGATGTCTATTTCTCCAGATCTTAGATTCCATATTGCAGAACTTGATACTCCTGATGAAGCAATGAAACAAATCAATAAAGTTTTTGGGATTAAAAATGAACTTAGATCCCATCAACTTGAAAATGAGTTGCTTACATTGGACCCTAATAATTTTTCTTGCATTGAAGATTTCTTGTCCAAGTTCAAGACCCTTAGATATCTCTTGGAAGGTGTTAAGGTTAAGAAAGAAGATAGTAACCTTATCTATTCCATTCTTACTAAGTTGGGACCAGCCTACTCTGTGTTTGTTTCCACCTTCCATTCTACAAGAGAAGCCTTCATTTCTCAAGGAACAGACTACAAGTCCCCTTCCTTTGACTCTTTTTGTGATTCTTTAATAAGAGAACAAGAAAAACTCTTACACCTTGGTCTTCTTAATCTTGGAAACTCTTCCAAGAAAGCGTTAGTCACCCAGCAACAACCAAATTCAAAGAATCCTAAGAAGTCCTATCCTAAAAAGAATGGTCCTAAACCAAACAAGGGTCCTAAGAAATCTCAGCCTCAAAATGAAAAATCATTTCAACAAAATGATAAGACAAATAAAAGCAAATGGAAGAAGACTGATAGACATTGCAACTTTTGTAATCGAGATGGCCACTTAGAATCCAAATGCTTTAAGAAGATGGAAGCCTTGGAAACAGCGATGAAGAAACATAAAATCCATTTGGAGCATTCTTCAACTTCAACTTCATCTTCAGGAATGGCACTTTCTACATGTGGTTGTCAAGCATCTCGGTCTGGCTATGCACTAAATGTATCTTCTTCTTCTCATTCTCATGAGTGGCTCATTGATTCTGGAGCTTCTTATCACATGGCCAAAAACAAAGCCATGTTTTCTTCTTTAAATGATTGTAACACCAAAAATATATATGTTGGTGATGATAGATCTCTTAGTGTTGTAGGGACTGGAACTGTTCATCTAGACAATGGTCAATTTAATGATGTATTATGTGTTCCAACCTTATCCTGCAACCTTCTATCTGTATATTAGATAACTCATTCAGGTGAAGGTAAAATTGTTGAATTTTCACCTCATGATGTTGTAATCAAGGACCTAAGAGATCCTAAACAGATTTTGGCTACTGGCATTGCTGATGATTCTATAAGGTTGTATAAGTTTCACAACTTTGGGTCATCAAATCTTCCCTCAGTATTTGTTGCTCATAACGATGAAGTGAGAAAACTTTGGCATGAGCGATTTGGTCACTTAAACTATCACTCCCTTCAGCATCTATGTAAAGAAAATATGGTGACAGGTCTTCCTATGGTATCTTGAAGAGATGGTGTTTGTTCCGGATGTGTACTCAGAAAACATCATCGGGACAGTTTTGAAAAACGTGCCTCTTGGCACGCCTCAGCCCCTTTACAGCTTGTGCATAGTGATTTATGTGGTCCACTTCCTGTTGTTTCATTCTCTGGCTACAAGTATTTCTTAACTTTCATTGATGATTTCTCCAGACGCACTTGGGTATACTTCTTAAAACTCAAGAGTGAAGTATTTAACACATTTTTGGCCTTCAAGGCCTTTGTTGAAAAACAATCTGGACATCAAATTCTTAAGCTAAGATCTGATAATGGCGGAGAATATGTTAAAAACACATTCATCAACTTTTGCACTGAGAATGGAATTCAAATGCAACATACTGTTCCATATACTCCACAACAAAATGGTGTAGCTGAAAGGAAGAATCGCACCTTAAAGGAAATGGCTAATTGTATGCTACAATCTAAAGGACTTGGTCTTAGTTTTTGGGCAGAAGCAATTAACTATGCAAATTACATAATAAATCGCACTCCTACTAAGGCTTTAAAGAATATCACTCCAGAAGAAGCATGGAGCTCAATCAAACCAGATGTTAGTCACTTTCGTGTTTTTGGAAGTGAAGCGTGGGGCCATATTCCAGATGAAAAGCATAAAGCTTTAGAACCTAATAGTGAAAAATGTACTTTTGTTGGATATTCTGAAGATGTCAAAGGCTATAGACTTATTCCATTTAAGTCCAAAAATGTTATCATTAGAAGAGATGTAAAATTTGATGAAAATATATCGGCCTGCGAGCCTAGTCCGGTGGATGTGCCACCTCTCCCTATCTCTTCTACTTTTGAAAACATTTCTTCTTCAGATGATGAAAGTGAGGATGACAATCCTCCCCCACCATCTCAGGATACTCCTTCAGCTCCTCAGCTTCGAAAATGGGTTCGTGCTACTCGAGATGCAGCAGGTGATCTTGCCAGTGATCCTACAGATCAGTGACACACACGTTCTCAGTTTGACAGAGCCTCTTCTTTACTAGCTCAAGCTCCAGTAAATTATGATCCTGACACCTTTGCAGAAGCTTTAGGCCATCCAGATTGGGAAGCAGCTATGAATGAAGAATATCATTCATTATTGGCAAATGATACATGGGATCTTGTTCCTCTACCAAAGGAATGAAAACTTGTTAGATGCAAATGGGTTTACAGAACCAAGTATGGACCAGATGGGAAAGTTGATAAACATAAAGCTCGTCTTGTTGCTAAAGGTTTTTCATAGGTTGAAGGCATTGACTACATTGAAACCTTCTACCCTATTGCCAAAATGAACTCTATCCACCTTGTTCTTTCCCTTGCTGCCTCATTCAAATGGGAAGTCCATCAGATGGATGTTAAATTTGCCTTCTTGCATGGGGACTTGCATGAAGAAATCTACATGGAACAACCCATTGGCTTCATAAAAATAGACTGCAGCCTTGTATGTCAGCTTAAGAAATCCTTTTATGGTCTCAAGCAAGCTCCTCGAGCTTGGTATGCCAAAATGGATAGCTTTCTTTTAGAATCTGGCTTTTCTAGGTGTCATTCTGACAATATTGTCTACACCAAGAAAGTGGGCAAGTCTCTTATCATTCTTGTCCTTTATGTTGATGATCTTATCCTTATCGGTAGTGATCCCAACCTTATAAACCATGTGAAGTCCAGCCTTAAAAAGAAATTTGAAATGACAGACTTAGGACACTTACATTATTTCTTGGTCTTCAAGTCTTGCAATCCAAGGAGGGTATTTCCCTTTCCCAGTCCAAGTATGCATGTGATATTCTACGCCATTTTCACATGGAAGACTGTAAGCCAGCCTCTTCTCCATTCCAGTCTGGAGTCAAACTTTCAGTCACTTGTACTTCTCCTGAGTTGATGCTACCTTATACCGTCAACTTGTAGGAAAACTTCTGTATCTAACCCATACTCGTCCTGACCTTTCTTTTGCTGTTGGCCTTGTTGCTCGGTTTATGCAAAACCCCCGTGAAAGTCATTGGAAAGCAGCTAAAAGAATACTTCGTTATGTTCGAGGTACAGTTTAGTTTGGGATTCATTACAGTGCCGAAGCATCTCCTCTATTGGTTGGTTTCACTGATTCCGATTGGGCTGGTGACCCTAATGATCGGAAGTCTACTGCCGGTTATGTGTTCACTCTTGGTTTAGAACCTATTACATGGGCTTGAAAGAAACAAGGTGCCATTTCTCTTTCTTCAGTAGAAGCAGAGTATCGTGGTGCCGTGGAAGCTAGTAAGGAAGCCTTGTGGCTTCGTCAGATCCTGTTAGAGTTTGGCTTTCAGCAGCAACATCCGACTACACTTTGGTGTGATAATCAAAGTGCCATTCAGCTATGCAAAGATCCAGTCCAACATCAGCGCAGCAAACACATTGAACTGCACATGCACTTCATGAGAAAGCTCATTCATGACCATGTTCTTGAAGTGCAATATTGTTCAACAGATGATCAAGTTGCAGACATCTTTACAAAGGCTCTCACAGAGGCGAAGTTCACTAAACTTCGATTTATGGTTGGAGTTCAGGAAGTTGTCACTAAGAGGGGATAGGCTCTTGTGCCTCCTTCCTTCTCCTATTGTGTCATATTTGTAAATCCTTCAATCCTATCCCAAGTTGTTCTTAAGGGGGGATGTTAGGATATTCTGACACATAGGAAATAGTTAAGTTCAACTTGGTCTAGTATAGAGTTAGGTAAAGTGTGTTTCTTTACCTTGTACATTTTGTAACTTACAATCCGACGGTCACGATATGTAGTGATCCGACGATTCATTCTCTCCTCGGTATTACCGACACTTGATCCGTGGCTTGACACCCGATTGCTCCATGATTTCTATTTAAAGCGCGTGGAGGGTCATTTGTAGGGTAATCTGTGCATGAGAGAAGCATATGTAAATTTTCATTCTTTTATTAATAAATTGCCTGAAGTGGCCACATTGGCTCAGGCCGTGGACTGTTTCCCTCTTTGAGGGTTTTAACCACGTCAAAAATACTGGTGTATTGATCTACGATCTGGTTGTGAGCGGTGTCCTTTGGTGTTCTGTTTGAGGAACTTACCTTGTAAATTCCTACATCAAGCCTGGAGCAGGGTGTCAAAAGACTCCTCCCTCCCTAGGAACAAGAACCAAAAATAATCAAACACCACGAGAAACCCTAATATTCTAGATCTGAAGCAAGGTAAAAAACTGTCCCTCCCTAGGGTAAAAACTAGGGTTTTCCCTAAAAAAGAAAGCACATATGGATTGAGAAAGAAAAATAATTCTAGCTCAAGGCCTGGAGTAGGGCGTCAAAGGACTGCTCCCTCCTTGGGACAAGAGGATGGCCCAAAATAATCAGAAAAAAAAATAATGAACAAACAGAAAGAGTACCTACACTTAGGACTTGAAGCATAGTGAGAGAACTCGTTCTCTCCCCAGGATGAGAGATTGACCCTCTGGCCAGTTCGGATCATTACTTGCACCTTGTTAGCCTCCCTGGCAATGGTGCCAAAATGTTGGTGTCCAAGTAGGGGTGATTATCTACCTGATTTCAACATTAATCTTATCAATCTAGGTGCGTATCCTTTCAAGGAAATGCGCAAGGTATATGCAGGGGCAAACGCATGATATTTCCCAACCAAGGGTTCGTGGTTTAAGATTCAAAACATAAATGCAAGATTAATCAATTACAGAACTGCAGAAATAATCATAAACAACAAAGTATTGTAACAACAACAAAAACTACCAAATCACACACACACACACAAAGACACAACACCTGATCAGAAGAGCGGGCCCAACTCTCTGATCAGGGCTACGTTAGCCATGAAAAGAATTAGAATGAAAAATGGATGATCTTTTATTAATCAGTAACAAAAGTTTACAATGTTGATGGGTGAACCCCCATTCATAGGATCAACCTGTGTTTTATACACAGTGAGGGAGATTAATAGTTCTCCTGAAAACATAGCAACTGCAGATACAAAGATATACATTGGTTGGAATGGTATCAACATCAGATGCCTGGGATAGCAGGACGGCCCAAGAATAGTTCAGGGCATCTATTCTCTGAGCTGTGCGACCTCCTGCTGATCGGTCGTTACCAGATCTGTTGCAATATGCCGAGTTGAGGGTTCCTGTTCTCATGCTGTGGTCAAACACATAGTTTAGTTCCACAAATAGATAAACTCTATACGTTTTACTTCATTAATTAAAATATACCAATAGGACAGTAAGGGGGGGAATTTACCTTGTAAATTTAACATAACAACATGGGTAAATAAGTGCAAAAATATCAAAAAGGGTAATGGAAATAGGCAAAAAGATGGCCCGATTTGGTACCCAACAATGATCAAAGAGAATTATGGGGATTTAGAAAGAACCATCATGATAAAAATAATCAATCATATTGGTATTAGTAAAATAATGACAACAAGGTGATAAATAGTTTTGTCCTCCCCTCTTTTCTCTTATCAATTCAAAGCAATTTCTTTTAAAGATGACGATTTTGATGTGATTTGCTGATTTCAGTATCCTCTAGTTTTTGTGTTCTTGCATACATGTATAGCTATTGCCTTAAATGACCATTACTCACAAAAAATCCTCTAAATGGTAAAACACATACACAAAAAAGAAGAAAAATGCATTCCAAAAATGTTGTTCTCAAGATGGAACAACTGTTGTTAGAGAAAAAGAATATTTGCACACAAAAACCGCAAGCAAAAAGGAAAAAAACATGCTTGAAACTGCTGTTCCTTGAGAGGAATAGCAATTGTTCCTTAATTGGAACAACAAAGAAAGCAAGTGCAAACAAAAAATGCGAAAATGTTGTTCCTTCAGAAAGGAACAACAAAAAAAATTAAAGTTTTGTTCCTTCGGAAAGAAGCAACAAAAACGAAAGTGTTGTTTCTTCAGAAAGGAATAGCAGAAAACGAAAGTGCTATTCCTTCGAAAAGGAACAATAGAAATCGAAAGTGTTGTTCCTTCGGGAAGGAACAACAGAAAGATGAAAGTGCTGTTCCTTCGGAAAGGAACAACAGAAAACGAAAGTGCCGTTCCTTCAAAAAGGAACAATAGAAAACGAAAGTGTTGTTCCTTCGGGAAGGAACAACATAAAAACAAAAGTGTTGTTCCTTCAATAAGGAACAACAAAAAACGAAAGTGTTGTTCCTTCGGAAGGGAATAGTAGAAAAACGAAAGTGTTGTTCCTTCAGAAAGAAACAACAGAAATGCGGATATGCTGTTCCTTCGAAAAGGAACAACAAAAATGCAGAAGTGTTGTTCCTTCGTAAAGGAACAACTTCCGAAGGAACAACAAAACGTAAAAGTGCTGTTCCTTCAGAAAGGAACAACAAAAAGGTGGAAATGTTGTTCCTTCGGAAAGGAACAACAGAATGCAAAAGTGCTATTCCTTCAAAAAGGAACAACAAAGTGGTGAAAATGTTGTTCCTTCCGAAAGGAACAACAAAATGCAGAAGCACTGTTCCTTCGAAAAGGAACAGTAGAATGGTGAAAATGCTGTTCCTTCCGAAAGGAACAACAAAATGAAAAAATTGCAGAAATGCAAAAATATGTACAGAAAGTAATTTACACAAGAAAAACAAAAGAATTATGTACAAAATTTAAAAGCAATCAAATCACTTAGTGAACCAAAGGTGAGGAAGAGTTCTCTTCCTCAGCCAGAATCTGCATGTTGGAGTCTTCCCGGAGTTGCTGGTAGAAGGATTCCCGAGTAAGTGGTTTGCGGTACAATCAAACTCGGTGGCCATTTGCTTTAAGGGTGTGTCCAAATCCATCAATGGTGGTTAAAGTAATGGTGCCATTATTATGCACCTTCTGCATTTCATATGGTCCCAGCTAGCGAGTCTGAAGTTTCCCTGGAAAATTCTGAAACCTGGAATCGTATAGGAGCGCCCAATCTCCTTCGCAGAAGACTTTCTTTTTGATGAGGGTGTCATGCCATTTGGCTCTCTATTGTTGGATTAATGCGGTATGTTGAAGAGTGGAGAGACTGATTTCATCCAGCTCGTTGATTTGTTGTAGTCTATTAATCTGGGCCTCATTTAAATCTAGACTAACTTCTTGTGCTATTCTCAAGGTTTTTATTTTGAATTCTATTGGAAATATGGGTTCCTTTCCAAATACTAGCTGATATGGTAAATAATCGATAGTGTTTCTCCATGTTGTTCTATATGTCCACAAGGCTTCTGGCAATCTTGTAGCCCAATCGCGTCTGTGTGATGCAATGGTTTTTGTTAGTATTGCTTCTATTACTTTATTCGTTCTCTCTAGTTGGCCATTTGCCTGTGTTCTATTACTTTATTCGTTCTCTCTACTTGGCCATTTGCCTGTGTTTCTCCATGTTGTTCTATATGCCCACAAGGCTTCTGGCAATCTTGTAGCCCAATCGCGTCTGTGTGACGCAATGGTTTTTGTTAGTATTGCTTCTATTACTTTATTCGTTCTCTCTACTTGGCCATTTGCCTATGTGTGGTATGGAGTAGTAATTTTATGCTGAATATGATAGTTTTTTAGTGTTGCAGCAATTTTATTACCAGCAAATTGCGGTTCCCCATCTGTGATTATGTTTCTTCGGAGGCCATATCGCACAAATATCTAGAATAGGAAATGAATGACAAAATCTTTTGTAGCTCTTGGCAGTGCCTCTGCTTCAACCCATTTGGTCACATATTCCATTGTTACCAAAATATATGTTTTTTGGTTTGATGATGGGTTGATTGGACCAACAAAATCGAGCGCCCAACGCTCGAATGGTTCAATGACTAGCTGTGGGTTCAAGGGAATTTTGCTGGACTGTCCAAGGCATCATGCTCTTTGGCAACTGTCACAAGCTTGAAAAAATTTCTTTGCATCTTTGAAGATTGTGGGCCAGTAATACCCTATTTGCAGAACCTTGTGACCAGTTCTTCGATCTGTGAAATGTCCACCACACGGTATGTCATGACAACCTTTCAGAATGTCAAATATTTCATCTTCACAAATGCACCTTCTGATATGCATATCTGCCCCTGTATGAAATAGGTAGCACCCAATCCAAGAAAATCAAGTACTACGTTGCACAACCTGTTTTCGTTCATTGGGGGTTAGATGTTTTGGTAGTTTGCCTACTGCTAAATAATTCGTAACATCAGCATACAAGGGTGTTTTAACAGTAACAGCGAACAAATGTTCATCTGGAAATTGATCTTCGACTATTGCTGCATCCACTAGCTTTGGCATTCGTGAGAGAAAGTCAGCTACATGATTTTCTTTCCCAGGTCGATCTTTTATTGTGATGTCAAATTCCTGCAATAAAATCAACCGTCTCGTTACTCTACCATTTGTAATTGGTTTATTTGCTAAAATTTTTATGGCAGAGTGGTCTGTATATAAAACAACAGAATATCCAGTGATATAATGCCTAAATTTATTTACAGTGTGTATTACAACTAAAAATTCTTTTTCAGTAACAGTATAGTTTAACTCAGCAGGAGACAAATTCTTGCTAATACAATAAATTGCATATGGTTTTTTGTCTTCTTCCTGCCCAAGGACTACTCCAATAGCTATGTTTGAAGCTTCTGATGAAATTTGAAATGGCAGGTCCCAATTTGGACCTCTGAGCACTAGGGCTATTAACACAAGCTTTTTCAGATCCTCAAAAGCACAGTCACATTTATCTATCCAAACAAAATCAACATTCCCAGTTAGTACGTATAGAGGTGAAGCTATTTGAGAAAAACGTTCTATAAATCTCTTATAATAACTAGAAAATCCAAGAAAATTACGTATCTCTGTCTGTGTGGTAGGAGTAGGTATTAACAAAATTATTTGAATTTTGGCCAGATCTACCTGTATTCCAGCTGCTAAGATATAATGACCTAGGATGAGTCCTTCAATCATCATCATATAACATTTTTCATGGCTCAGGCTGAGCCTAGTGGCGATACATCATTGCAACACCTTTTCCAACGTGCCTAGTGCTGGGTCAAAATCATCTCCGTATGGTGTGAAATCATCCATGTATACTTTGAGCCCTTCATTTATTAAATATGAAAAGATTCTGAGGATATCCCTTTGAAATGTGGCAGGGGCATTGCATAGGCCAAAGGGTAAAACTTTGTAGGCAAACGTTCCACAAGGACAACTAAAATTAGTTTTGTCTTGGTCTTCAGGGGCAATTTGAATCTGATTGTATCCACTAAAGCCATCAAAGAAAGAAAAGAATTTCTTTCCTGCTAATGTATCTAATACCTGGTCATTGAATGATAGGGGAAAGTGGTCTTTCTGGTTTGCTTTATTTAATTCTTTGTAATCTACACAAATCATCCACTTTCCATTCTTCTTTGGCACCACTACAAGTGGAGAGACCCATTTTCTATCAGAGATAGGATAAATAAAGTTTACATCTAAAAGTTTTTGTAGTTCAACTTTCACAATGTCTTTTAAATGAGGGTTAAGTCTTCTTTGGGGTTGGCGAACAGGTCTTGCATCCTTTTCTATATAAATGTGGTGTGTACATAACTAGGGATCGATTCCCTTCATGTCTGGATAATCCCATGCAAATGCTTCCTTGTATTTTCTCAATAGTTGGATCAACTTCTCTTCTTGTTCAGGAGTCAGGTTATTATTGATGTTTAAAGTTTTTCATGGCTCAATCTCTACAATTTTTCTATTTGAAATAGAGGTAGTAGGTATTGTTTGATCATGAGTTTCTTTAAGAGGATCTTCTTCTAATTCATTATCAAATGTTGCCTCTATCATGTGACATTGTATGTGGGATCTGGCTTTAGCTTGGTTAATAAAGTTGTTAATAACATCATCCTCTGTTTGATCTTTGAAATCAAGGGCGTCTTCTATAGTTAATGGGGATCTAATATTTTCGGTAAGGTATGATACATGATGTTTGTTAGTTTTTATTATTGTTACACTTGGCTGGGCTGGAGGGTAAGGGCTAGGTTATTGATATTACTGCCTCTAGTTATGGTCATACTGCCTTATTGGCAGCCAATGTAAGCATCAGCGGTTGCAAGCCAAGGTCTGCCTAAAATTAACGGATGTCCATCAAGTCGATTTTTGGGGTTTATTATCAAAAAGTTGGTAGGATATTCCCAGGAATCAATGGATACCATGATATCATGTAGTGTGCCTTTCGGCCTAACAATTGATCGATTAGCCAGTTCTAATAAAGTGGAAGTTGGTTCTACTGATGTAATGCCCAGTTTTTGAGAAGTGGTGGTTGTTAAGATATTAATTGCAGCCCCTAAATCAACTAAGACATTTGGAAAGGTTTGTCCATTGATTTGCTCTGTTACTATTGGATTTCCTGGGTCTTCATATTTGACAAGTGCTTCTCTTCCTGATAATAGGTTAGATAAGGTGCCAACTACTTGGACTATTGGGTTATTTGTTATTCTCCTCGGTTTTTTTATACATAACTCTTTGATGGTCTTTGCATATATTAGAAGGAGTGGTATTTTTATGTACAAATTCTTAAGTTCTCCGAGAATATCAAAGTCAGGATGTTTTATAGGATGTGGTATAATTAATCGTTCTGGGAATGGGGGAGGAGATGTGGTTGCTTGGTCATGAGTCTATTTTCTAACCACATATTTTTCTTGTAATGGTTGTTCTACGGGTAACTGATTTTTAACTTGAACATTTTTATCTCCCTCGGTCTCTAAAATGCGCCCAAACCTTAATTGAAGGTAATTTCACTCCCTTAGATCTGTTTCTAGCTCTGGTGTTTCAATTATTTGAACAGATTGTACTGGTATGTTATTTGGGTTTGGGTTGGGTTGGGTTGGGAGTTGTGGTCTTAAATTGGACTGAGAATTTTGTTGTAGTGTTGGCAGTGTAGGTTGAGGGAGTGGAATGGTTCCTATTAGTTGATTCATTGGTCTTTGCCAGTTTGTCTTCTAGGCTTGACTCTACGAAGTGGGAGGGGACCATTGTGCTGGATACACATTATTTTGCCAATATGGCGGGGTGTAGGGAAAAGTTGGCCAATTAGATTGGCTTGCTCAATTCAGCCATGGTGATGATGAAGGAAATGGTTGTTGTGACCAATTTGAGAAGGGAGGTTGATTTTTCCACATTGTATTATATTGTTGAGCATGATATTGTGGAGGCTGGAAAGAAGAAGCTAGATCGGGAAACATACTTGATTGTCACGGTTGCCATTGACGGCGCTGATTAAGTAGGTACACTGGTTCTGGTTCTTCTTCTGCTTCTTTGTATACTGCTTTCAAACTAGGAAGTGAGGGACAACTCTCTCTAGAGTGGTCTTTTGCACAAATGGCGCAAACTTGAACCGCATCTAATGGGCACTCTTTGTGACTGTGTTTCTTTCTACATCTAGGACAGAATATTGCCAGATTCTGCTTTGCCTTTGCTTGTTTCTGTTTGTCTTGCAAAATATTGAGCTGCGTTGTCAGAGTCCCCAATATATCAGTTTTGAAATTTTCTAATAAATTTCCAATTTCCACGTGAGTTACTCCTTCTCCAGAGATCTTTTTGTCCCTTGTAAACCTATCATGTTCTGCTAGATTTAGCCTTATGCTTCCTTGTGAGCTCCTGATACATAAATCAGTGATGTTAGCAAAATCTTCTTGATAGATGTCTCCTTCTCCCATAATATTCAGTGTTTCAATCCATTGTTCCTTCATACCTTTAATTAATGTTGTTTTTAATACATTGTCAGGTAAGGGCAATGATGCATAAGGAGATCTTTGAAGATTATACTGAAAACGTTCAACATATTCTTCTAGTGTTTCATTAGGTCTAGCTACCATCTGAAATATTTCATCTTTTAACTCTCTGGATCTACAATAATCCTGATATTTCTTCAGGAAAGCACCTTTCATCTGATCCTAGTCATTTATAACACCTCCACCCAACCCCATAAACCATCGTAAAGCAGCTCCTTTTAATGTAGAGGGAAATAGTTTCAGCTTTTGGGGGTCAGTGGTATAGTCATATCCTCTGCACAACACATCAAATTCAAACAAAAATGCATCTGGGTCTTCCAATGTTAGGCCATGAAATGTAGGGATATGCTAGAGAGGAATTTCCTTCATAGGTGCATTAACTACAGTATCTACAATGGGATATTGCAGTGTGGAGGTTTGGGTATTTGGCTGGTTCTGGGCCATTTGGTCAAATATGTGCCAATAACCTTCCAGGATTTCTAGGAGGGTATTCCTAGGTTGGGTAGATGGAGCAGGGATGGCCTTAACAGGAATGGCCTTAACAGCACTTCCTTTGTCTGGGATGATGAGAGTTCCTAATGTCTGGGGGTATTTTAGCTCTTGAGGTTCTTCAAATTCATTCTAAATGATTCTTGTAGCACTTCCCTTATCTGGGCTGCTTAACGGTTGAATTACTCCAAGAGGAGATATTGTTTCTTCAGTTTCCCTTGTTTCACCTCTCCCTTTGCAGAGATTACTAAGGTTCCCTTTATAGAACTTTTGAATAATAAACACTTATTCACAGAGATTATCCTGATTATACACTATTGTGGAATACATGCATAATACCTAACCTCCTCTATGTTGATCATCAATTTAGCAGAATTAAAATCAGTGAAACATCAATCGCATGCACACATTAACACAATATGTAACCTGGGGAAAGCTTACAGCTGAAAACCCCACACTATCTGTATATTAATGATTGATAACATGTAACAATACATAGTACAATACTCCTGACAAGTACTCAGTACTATCTCCACCTGTTACACACAAAACTAGCTCAGATCTGAATCAATCACAGGTTCAAATCTCCTCCACTGCTTGCCTGCCTCTACTGCGCAATCCTGCATGAGAATGGATGAGAATGGCTGATCCAAAATCATCTCCATCAGTTGCCTCGCTGCTCAAGGCTTTGCATGCATCTTGAACCTCAAGTACATATAGGTTCTTAACCCGTGAACCAATATGCTTCACCTGTCTAGTGATGATGTGTCTAAGGAAAACCTTTCCCTTACTGAAGACTACATCACAACATCTGTCTTCCAGCATTGCGATCGACACCAAGTTTCTCTTTAGTCCTGGTACATACTTGACATCAGTCAAGGTAAGGTGAGCTCCATGCTCCCTCTGAAAAATAACTGTGCCTACACCTGAGACACTATACTTCTCATCATTACCCATCCCTATGAGTATTTGGAGATCTTTCTCCTCCAAAGTACTGAACAAACTTTTGTCACTGGTCATGTGGAAAGAAGCTCCACTATCAAGAAACCAACCACTTCCCACCATGGATGAAACCATGCATGTGAAGAGTGTGAAATCCAACTCAAACTGTGAAGCAAGTGCCTCACCTTCATATCCTTCCTCGGATCCCTTCTTGGACTTTTTCTTGGGGCAATTAGTAGCATAATGGCCCAACTCATGACAACGAAAGCATCTCACCTTCGACTTGTCAACCTTCTTCCCATCATTGGAAGAACTGGATTCTGAAAGAGAACCCTTCTCCTTTCCCTTCTTCACCTTACTCGCTAAGGCACAATTCTCCTCATCATGCATGGATGAAGAACTGTCTCTGGTGCCCCATCTGATCTCCTCTTGCACAAGATCTGACCAAAGTCTCTCGCATCTTGGGAATTTCTCCCGACCATTGACAGAGTCATGATAGGAATGCCAACTCTTCGGAAGACCAAGGAGAGCCAAGCTCACCAAGTCTCATCATCAACAGTCACCCCCACACTTCCCAGCTCATCTCGGCACTGGGTGAACTTCGTGAGATACTTGGGCAACTGTCTCCATTCTCACACTTAATGTTTCTGAGTTTATCCTTGAGCACCATTCCACCAGCTCAAAACTCAACCGCTTCTGATCTAAAATTCGTGAGAACAAAGTATTTCTTGTACCGAGATCGACTGTATGGACATTCACTAGATATCTCACCTTCCAAAATAAGGATGAATCCAGAAGCTACTTGGCCCGATTACAGACTCTTCCTGAAGAAATAAAATGTAAACACTTTCTGAATAATGGATATGATGATCAATCCCGCTTTGATATCCTGTAGAACTTTTTCTACAAATCAACCAGCTCTGATACCATGTAGAAATTTTGAATAATAAACACTTATTCACAGAGATTATCCCGATTATACACTATTGCGGAATACATGCATAATACATGACCTCCTCTACGTTGATCATCAAATTAGCAGCATTAAAATCAATGAAACAACAATAGCATGCACACATTAACACAGTATGTAACCCGGGGAAAGCTGACAGCTGAAAACCCCACACTATCTGTATATTAATGATTGAGAACATGTAACAATACATAGTACAATACTCCTCACAAGTACTCAGTAATATCTCCACTTGTTACACACAAAACTAGCTCAGATCCGAACAAGTCACAGGTTCAAATCTCCTCCGCTGCTTTTCCTGCCTCCACTGCACAATATGCAAGAGAAATCACATGAGCACAGGCAACAATTTCCTTGGTATATGCCCACACTACGCAATCCTCATTGGAATAACTCAATCCATGCATGTACAAAATCTCATGCACAACTGGTAGTCACAACTCACCCTTTCACTTACCTCTAACACCTGTCTCTGTTGAACTGTCCATGCACTGAGTTAACTGATGTATTCTTTAGTTTCTTTATGAGTAAATAATTAGTGAATTAATTAATAATTAATTCACACAAATCATCACTAGTGTATTCTTTAGTTAGACTAAAATACAACTAGTTCAACTAAGTCAAACTGAATACAACTCCATCAACTCCACATCCAACTCCACAGAACTCACATGCATGAGTTCTAACTGAAGTCCTCCATGCAATAGCTCAACTAACACATAAGGAACCATGTGATTCCTTTTTTCAGCTGCATGTGCCACATCCGTAGCTCGAACTGAAGTGCTATAAGAGAATAAGATAATGTTAAGAGTCCAAATATTACTAAGGGCTAATAATATTTGATTGTTTCTACTTTTAGCCTAGCAGTCTAAAAATAGACTCTGATCACTCCGCTGTGAACCAAAAATAGAAGTCCATCTATTTTTCCCAACATGACCAATCATCCATAAACAGCATCCTACAACTCATAGACCATGATCCATATGTCTAAAAATAGACAGTCTAAAAATAGACTTTGCGCCAAAAATACCCTGCGGGCCCACTTAGTGAAGGCGACTCCTTTCCACTAAGCTCCATCATCTTGTTGCATTTTCAACACCATTCTTGCAATGATTTTGGGCTAGAATTCTCAATTTCTTGAAAATATTGCTCCTCAGTTTGGTTGTGCACCTTAGCAAAGGCTACAAATGGTGATCCTAAGGCCTGAAGGGAACTAATAGGTTGTCTAGAAGCAACTTTTCTAGGTCCAACTGAAGGCTAAGATTCTAATTTTTTGAGGATTTCATCTATAAAGGTTGATCGGCCGAGGGTCATCGGCCCCTTAGCTTTATCAGGCTTGGGTAGTGGTTTAGGATTCTTTTCAGGCTTTTTCTGCTTAGTCATGCACACAGATCAAATGTTGATTTCTACCCAAAACAACAGCAAATCTACAGGAAAGTGGGCAAGGGAGCAGGGTTGTTACATGCTCTATATGCAGGTTCTTACCTTTCATTTTTAAAACCCAATTCTTTCCTAGCAGGTACTTACACTACTCTAAAAAAAACAAATGGCTACACTCTTCCCTGACAACGTTGCCAAAATGTCGAGCAGTAAAAAGGGTCTTTTTCACCTCTATTTACCCTACTTTAATTATCAATTAAGGTAAGATTTGTTATCTCAAAGAGTGTACTCAGTCTGAGGTGGTCACTTGTCAAGAGTAATGCTAGTAGTATAGTGCTTTTGCAAAAGTAACTAAATGCTAGAAACAAACTCTAAATGTAATGACAAGAAGTTGAAATGCTTGTAACTAAATCATTCATTTAAGAAACTACAGCACTTCACCAGTCAAGGGTGCAGTAATGATAACTCTTCCCTTTGTAAACTGATGCAATTGAAAAGTAATCAAGGAGAGGATCATCAATCTAGGAACTGGACAACAATAGTCAATGTTCACTACAGTTTCATATCGTTCTGCTCACACCAAAGCAATTACCTGAGGTGATAATTCAAATAACAGGAAAGGGAACAACAACTGATCTACTTAAAAAGATTGAACAACGAAGCTTTAACCTATAGAAATGAATGAAGCAGTAATTGTAATCTATAGGAATTAAGCAACAATCTTTAGCTCAGAAATTATTTGAACAGTAAACCGAAAATGGAACAACAAACTAAAGTGAGTTATGAAATATAGAACAACGACCTGAATCTAATGCAAACACACAACAAACTAAATCGAATATTACGCAAATATTAACTACGGTTCTGAAGAAACAGCAATTGCGGTTACCATGGAACAACAATCCCAATGAACAACAATCACACTTGGAGGTAAACCGTAGATAAATAGACAATAGTACCGATTTATAAATACACAACACTGTTACTCTGTAAACAAACAGTAATGGTAATTTGTAAGGAATAACAATGTTATGCAATAATATCAATCTGTAAAGGAATGAAAATGTGATATAAATTCAGAATGAACAACATAACGTTCTAGTTGCAGAGGATAGCCTTACTATTCAAATATGAGTGAAATATAACAGAGCCAATACATGAAATAATAAGGAACAACAGATTACTGAACAAAGTAAATAAGAGAAATCAAACCACACATGACTTGGAATTGGAAAATAATGGTATAGGAAGCAAGTGATCCACTAGGTCCAGACCCTTAGCCTCCAGGGACACACTGCTGTGATTACTCCAGAATCAAAGACAAAACAACAACAAAGTTTATGTATTAATCATCAAAACAAAGTTAGAGTAATCACTCTTTAAAGAGAGTCGATGAGTGAATTTCATAAAACAACAATAATCCGCCCCTTGGGCTAGCAATGTTGTCCCTCTTTATAGCAGCTAGATAGAAATACCAAAGGTACATATATTCTTTAAAGTGGTGATCCCTCAAGATCAAAGGATCCTGAGGGATTCACCATATCATTATTTCCCAGTTATCTCTTCATTCTCTTGTGTCGATTTGGTATCTCCTCTTCCTTTTCCTGGCTTACATGCTCCGATCTAGATTGCCTCGTTTGGATGCGGTTCCATGTTAAAGGGAAAATAGTTGATTTCGTCTTGTCTTTTCCTTTGGAATGGCGATCTTCCATTTTCTTCCTTTTCTACATAGGAAAATGTAATAATTAGTCATTTTACGTTACTCACAAATTCTTCTAAACTTTATCATAATCTTTCACTATATGTCCATTTCATAATGTAAAGAAGTTATGAATTAAAGGAAAAGATAACGAAATAAGTGGCAATTACATACCTTCTCTAATGCTCAACAGAGTTGACCCTTACCTCTATAATAGTGCCACGTGGGCTACTAGATCCTACCCCACTATGCCTAGATTTTCCTCCTGCAGCACTACCTCCACAGAGATCTGGAAATTTGGAACAGAGTTGAAGTCTTGGGCGTTCTCCTTTACGGAAGCCTTCCAGGGCTTGTTGATGTGTTTGCAGGAGGTAGAGTCGGTCTGTCGGAGGTCGATAGAGGACTCAACAATGTGAGTGGCCCTAATGTGATAAGCAACGAGGTAGATCTCGCCTTCCCAGTAGCCGAATCAAGCATATTGGCCATCAGCCAAGAGGGCCACGCTCTAGACGGAGTGTGTGTGCCCAGTCTGGTGGTGCCAAGGGTTTCCTTGTTTCTTGGACTTCTTAGGAATATCTCTCAGGATAATCGGCTTGTTGCTGGATGCAGAGATCATACCCAGGAGGTCAGTCAAGGATACGAAGGTCGTCATTGCAATGATGTAGCTTGTCTTTGTGCCACGTAGGACTATTGTTTCCTACATGACCTTTTCTTTTAAGATTGCAATGAAATCCATACACCATGTCTAAATTATGTAGGAAAATTCTTACATTTAAGGATTTCACTAGAAATATTTTTAGACTATGACTCAACTTACACTAGAGACTATATTGATAGAAAGGGATTTTTGTTAATAAAAAATAGTAACATTTTACTAAAATTGCTCAACCAAATGTTAAAACTAAAACTAAGGTTACCACCTTATTGAAATTAAACTTGAATCCTAAATTGATACATCAAAATCGAAGAATGGTATGTAGCATAATTGTGAATGTGTGATACCCATGAAACTAATACTTTGTCACACTTATGAGAAAACATGCCAAATGTCTTACCACATATTTTTCAAAACAACCAATTATGGTAACTAGTTTGATACTAAACAATGAGTCTATAAAAATCATATGCCCAAATATAAAATTGTTGGACCCAAAGAAGAAGTATAAGAAGAATAAGTCCCAATTTCAAACCATGCATATTTATATGATCAATAAGTGGAGGAAAAATCATCTTTGATAAGGCTTGCTCAAGCCAATATTGCCTTGACACACATTTTAGTAAAGGAAATGGGCATTTTTTCATAGTATGAAGTGTTGAATTTATCTCATTACATTGTAATATATTGATTTTTAACACAAAGCCCAATATGAATCGTAATAAACTTCACTTGTCTCCCTCTTCTATGCATAGTAGGGATTTCTGTCAATGTCAAATACAAGTTCCCAGTGAGAGGGTTTGAATCTCACTAACATTGCAAAACTGTTTTTTACTTAATATTTTCAAATTAATGTTTTATGATTAAAATGAGAATATCAAGAAAAATATTTAGATATCTACCATCTAATTCATAGTTTAGGACACTTATAGATGAATCCAACTTCCAACACAATGTTTAGTTTTAAAGTTATACACCATAGAACCAGAACACTTTCCTTACTCCTTTAAATAATTTAACAAATATAATACAGATGTAAAATCATTGATTTCATAAATATCCATTATATTATCTCCTCATAAATTTTATCATTTGAAGGAATAGATACAATAATAAATTGCTACAATTTGACGAGGTTGGGCATGGAGAAGAGATATTTATATGGATTATGTTCAGAGATTTATAACAAGAATAATAAGACTTGATATTTTTGTAGAATGTCATTTTTATATTTCAATTTTACCACCCTATGCTTCATATGGGATTTATTAATATTATTATACTGAATTACATTTTTATAGAACCAAAATAACAATTTTTTTGCATGGTGGCTCCTTATCCTTCTACAAGGAGTGGTTGATTACTTATTGCTAGTACATAAGAAGCATTGGTCACTTGTTTCTATTTTACAAAAAGTGGCCACTATTTGGTACCAAAAAATATACCCCTAGCGAGGAGGGTTAACAAAAAAAAACTAGCAGAAATAAACACAATACATGGACAACAAATGAAACTAGCAAAAAACTAAAACAACAAATTACATACATACCCTGTTGCACATAAGAACACACTGCTCCAAATAAACACATAACACTAGAATGCACTAGTGTTTCTGGGAAAACTAGTGTCTTTTCGTTCTGCTAGCCCTCTAGGATTGGCAGCTATCCTAGAAACAAACAATCAAAGGAATTTGGAATTTCCTCTAGGTATGATAGATAAGAGAGAGGCAAAGAAACCAACCTAGATCTTCCACTTGAATCCTTGCTTGAACTATCTCCCCCTCGACAGAGCTTGCAACTCCTTTCCTACTTATCCTGCTTAGAGAATACCTGTAGAGACAAAGTAACAAAAGACTATCAAAGCATCTCGATCTATTATATCATAAGCATTGCAGAATCAGAAATACAATGAACATACAATGGCATTCACAAATAACAACATTCACTAATACATGATTGTATGGAGGAAAACTCAAAGAACTTTATTAAAATAGAAGGGAGAATTACAACCTAGCTGTCTGATCCAGCATCATCCTCCCAACACCAAAGCCCTCTTCACGTCATGAAAAGAAAGATCACCCAACAATACAATGTTCCTTCTCAAAGACAAACTATCAGCATTTCCTTACAAATTACAAGATTCCAGCCTCTAGATCTCTTAGATGAGGGATCCATTTATAGATGTCTGCAAGGGTGTGATTCATCTCTGGGTTTTTGATTAGTGTCATTCCACTTGTTGTTCTTGGTTCCACTTGAATATTTCTTGGATCTCTTACTCATCCCTGGGTGAATTCAAAGAGGCAAGTGTCATAAGAGAAGTTTCTAAAAGATTCCATGAGCATCCACTTGTCAAACTGTCTCGGACATTTGTCCATTCTTGCTCATCGCACCCCACAAAAGGCCTCTTCAGTATGCATCGCACCTGGCTAGTGTAGGAGTCAGTATGCATCACACCTTGATAGTGGAGCAATCAGTATGGTCTAGTTTTGGCTTGTTCTGAGTGGTTTTTCAAGTGGAACTTCCGAGGAATGATGTAATTAGTTGACCATGATCCTTTAGGGTATGAAACAAAACTTTTAGGGGTTAAAGAGCACTTGATTTATCGACATATAAGATTTGGGTTGTAGTGCCCAAATATGTCTATAACAGTTTCCCCCTAAAGCATGAAGTCATAAATCTTTTGATGTCTGGTGTAATGCTTTATCATGAGGATCCGAGGTATTCAACATGGAAGGTGACCTGTATAAGATACAATACAATACATCATCACAATATAATTTTCCATGATCTAGCTGAGGCAGGAATTCCCATTCTCAGCTTTATAAATTTATTTTCATGTACATAGAACAAATAATCGTTTGCAATTGCAGACTGGTGATTCTTTATATGTAGAGTCATCATCCAGTAACTTGGATGATCATATGTGCATCTTCTGTGTACATTTGATGTCTTTATATTCCTGAATATATCACAGCTCGAATGGATGAAACTAGATCCGGGGTCTTCAAACTCGTTCAATCTTTGCCCGATGTACAAGTCGATCCATGTGAAAAGATGTCCTGAAGTCGAACAAGGATAGGCATCGCCTGATTACCAGCCAATAATGTAAGCTATTAATAGATACAACAGGAATCACTGATATTGATAATGACCCTAAAGGTACTACAGTACAATTCACGTGGTGTGAATATATGATCTGATGTCAAAGACCATTGATGTAAACCTATCACCGGAAGTGAGAAACTTGCCATTAAGGCATGCAAGCTTCAAAGTACTGAAAGGCTTGTTTCTAAGTCAACTTCATGGATAATGAGCTGATGTCGACAAGAAGTGACCCGTCATAGGAGGACCTTAATGTATCCCACATCAACGACACGAAACAAAGAAAATGATTTCCTTGAGGTGAAAAAAGATCTGACGATACAAGGTTCAGGAATGGCAGCCATGAAAAATGGAGGGTGAAGGTATTGCAGTGGATGAGACATTAATTGGATGGTGAATTCTCTAAATGACTTCTCTTGAACATATCAGTGACACTGAGATGGATTGGTAGCATTAACCCCAAAAGATGGATGGTATGGAGGACCAATGGTGATATGATCAGTGAACGGAATAACCCAACCTGACTCAATCATGGTGATGCAGTGAAAGTGTCATGTTCAAGAGCGACCTGCTACCAATAAAATTCTTTAAATTTTCTTCCCTTTTTCCCCAGTCATTGCTAACCAGTACCTCCTCATTTTTGTCAAGCTTTTGGAGGATAACATATGCTCGTTCTATAATTTGCCCTTCAGGCAAACCTGTCGTTATGTTTTAGCGAGCCTAGCGACAGTGAAACTCGTTCTTTTCTGGGTGGAAAAGTTTGTTGCTATTTTTTTAATGAGTTTAATGAGAAGGATAACTCGGTCCTTTTCATGTTTAGAGAGTTTGAAAAGGGATGAAAAGGAAACTCCAGTAGTTTTTTTTCGTAGCATAATCCCTTAAGTTTGAAAAAGGATAAAATAATACAAAAGGGATGATTTTCAATAAATTTAGCGAGCCGAAAAGACAAGTGCTCGAAATTTTTTGTTAGATAATCCCTCAGGTCCGAAAAAGATTAAAATATATAGGATGGATGGAACTTCCAATCACTTTAGTGAGCTGGAGAGGCCAATAGATCGATAATCTTTTCATATTTAATGAGTCTGAAAAGAGTTTAAAATAGACTCGTTTTCTGAGGAACAATTGGTGTTTAGGGTAGCAACCGGTTTCGGGTAAGCTTGGAACTTCTCAAAACATGGTGATGTGAAGAGGGTGGCTAACAGGACCACTCATTGCAGCTGTTCCTGAAAAAGGTAAACAATCAAGTGGAAGTGTATGATCGGCCAAAAGAATGGAGGTGATGGCAAAAACACAACCAAGGCTCAAAAGGTTGATATTATGGCAATCACAAGGGTTATTTACTGAAGGTAGGTTCATTGTTTAATGAACTTGAACTCTGGGGGAACATATGCTTAGAGGTAGGTTCATTTTTTAACGAGCTTGAACTCTAGGGGAACATATGCTCAGGTTCATTTTTTAACGAGCTTGAACTCTGGGGGAACATATGCTCAGTTTCTTTTATGTAAGCTAGAAACGACCAAACTAAAAAGCTATAAAAGCTATAAAAAATAGAAAGCTAAGGAACTACTGAGGTCAGGTAGGATGGTTTCATCCACGGAGTAGACAAAACCCTTACCTTACTTTGTCCGCCAAATAGACAAAGGTGATGGTGTGAGATAACACTTCCAATCACCTAACCTAAGAAGCTGAAAAGCTAAAAAGCTTAAAAACCAAAAAGCTAAAGAGCTAAAAATCTAAAAGGCTAAGAAAATGAAATTGGTCGCTTTTAGTTTGCATAAAAAGGTTTGAATGCCTCCAAACATTGAGAAAAGGAGAGTCTCCAGGTAACCATATGGAAATCATTGCAGTTAAGCAGGATTTTTTTTTGTTAGTGGAGCTGAAGAAAACTTCCTTGGCTTTGTCTATCAAATAGACAAAGGTGAATGGTGTGAGATAACACTTCCAATCACATAACCTATAGGGAAACCTATCTTTTCAGCTGGGTTCGTCCGCCTAAGCAGACCAGGGTGCATGCCCTCTAATCTTCGTTACATTCACCAAACTAGTCGCGGTAATTAGGTGGATGGAATGAAGGTTGAAGAGACACTCTTGATGCAAAAGGACCATTTAGGCATGATGTTTGACTTGGAGCTATGTTTGAACTGGGAAATGAAAGCTGGTCAATAAGCTGGACAATTTTGCCTTCATGCGGGAAACACATCACTTGAAAGAGTGTTGAGACAATAATTTCCATGTTGTAAACATAGTCACGCCTGAGGAGTAGATTTTAATCTAACGGTCCTTGGACTACCATCATGTTCAAGTGAATGGTTTTCCTTCTCAAATTTATTGGTAACTTAGGAAAGATCCCTAATGGTTGACTGGTTCCTTTATTAAAGCCTGACAAATTCTGAGTAATAGGCATAAGCGATGGTGAACCAAGCACTTTCCAAGAAGTTGAGGAAAGGATACTCACTGAATCCCCTTCATCTATGATAGTGCTAGACACGATCATTTTGTGAACTTGTACTATGATCCGGAATGGTACATTAGAAGGAAGGCAGGATCTTGCTTGTAAATTCCAATCGAAGGAAGCGACTAGACTACTTGGAGGGTGTATCGAATAAATGGTTGAACTAACCCCTTGAGTAGCAGGAACTGGGGGATTCTCTTCTTGTTGTGAAGGAACAGGTGGATTGCCCCCAAGTTCATTGGACTCTAAATTAATAAGAAGAATTTGAATGGTATTGTTCTCATTCTCTTTGGGAATGGTATCATCTGGAGGTGGAATTTCTGAAGGTAAAACTGGGTTGTTTGCCATCTTGAATTGATAACTTTGGTCCAGTATGGACTCAGAAGATTCACTCTCAGTGATAGGTGTTTTGACCAATGATTGAGTTATGTCAGTCAGATTTTCAACTAGTAAAGGAGTTGGTGAGAGTTTCTTGTATCCAAGTGGAAGTCGCTGCGGTGAGGCAAGATGGTTATGCAAGATTCTCTTGGCCTCATCCAAAAAAGGACAACGGGGAAGGGTATGGTCCCCTTCACATAGTATACATGGATTTTTTACCTTTCCTTTCTGTCTGTGAACTTCACTATTACTAGTTGATGGTGCGAACGACGGGACCATTCTCTCAAGATCTGAGGAATGCATAGACATTTTCGATGAAAATGGTCTCCTTTGCAAATTGTGCATGGATGTCTGGGTTTGGAAAGCTCAGTGTGTGGATTTTCACCAGATGCTGCATGGTTGTCCCCTTGCTTAACTGACTTCTTCTTCTTCTCTTTCCCTTTCCTTTTCTTCTCAGTCACCCGGTTACTAGCATCATTATTTTCACCAAGCGAAGAGGAAGAAGGGGAAGGAGAAACAAACGAAGAAGAAGGCAAAGGGTCAACTTCAGTATTAACTGGTTGCTGATTCGATTGCTGAGGAATCACGGTATTTTGAACGACAGAGGTTGAGAATAGCCATATTGGTAGACCAATTGTGATTCCTGGAAGGGACAATGTGGTCATATATGGAGCACCAATATTTCCCCAAGAAGAAAATGGACTAGGATTCCCCTCAAGAGGGATTCCATGATTGGTGGACTCCATTATCCCAACCTAAGATCAATGAAGGAATAGGGATATTATTCCGAAGTAAATAAATTTTAATGACGCTTTGACACAACTTTTCTTTTTCAATTTTTAAGAGTCGAGAAAAAGCTAAAGATGACTCTAGTCCCCTTCAATTTTTAATGAGCCTGAAGTGACAAGTGCTCAAATGGACCTTTTCTTTTAAGGAGTTGAAAAGGAACGAAAGTGACTACTCTAGAAATCTAGACAGAGGGATTACCAAACTAATCATAAAACTACAATATACACCTTGGTGATAAATTAAAGAGAAATGACCAAGGACTTATGTACGGCAGTCAATCTTCTCGAACGCTATGTTCAGTGCATTGCGATCGATAGGGTGGCAGACACATCTTCCTATGGATAAAGGATATAAGCATATTGTGGTTTACCAGTATATAATCGATGGTATAGGGAGCACAAGTCCATGCTAGCACTTGTTGTATCAAAGAGGAGGAATAACCCAACCTTCAATGAAAATGATAGTACTAGATTTTATGACATCGGAACACGTCTCTAGCCTAGACCTCTAAATGTGTTGCATTAGGTTCCAAAGCGTTGTTAAGTTCATTGAAATTTATTTTAGAGTTGATCTTGTTTAGAAGTTTTCCTTTCAATGGTTCACCGCGTGATGTAAATGTAAAATTCCTAAATGCAATCTACAATGATAAACAATCATTGTTTATTTTTAGTAATGAAAATCCTAGCTACTAAGGAAAGAAGATTACAGTTCTTTCAAACAAAGAGCAAAGAGCACACACTAAATGCACTTTTCCTAAATCATCTTTCGCACACAGTCTAAATGAAAATGCAAATGCATGTATTTGTTTTTTGTTCCCTTAATGTGAGGAATGCTAAAAAAGAGAACTAAGTATAGATCTGAAACATTTCACTCAAAGCGACATTTTGACAATTTCTTTTCAAAATGGAAAGGAAGACTAAACGACACTTTTCAATTTCGAATAGAAAATTCTTTCAAAACTTCGAATAACAACAAATCAGATCAAATAAAAATCAAAAAGTTCAATCGACTACCTAGAGAAGGAAGACTCAACAACACTTCTCTTTTTGACACAAAAACGACAGTTACGAAACTTTTTGCACCAAAGTGACGGATTGATTTAAGTAACTTTTCAACAAAGGATTGTAAATGATGGAAAAATATATAAAAACATCTACTAATCCTTATCAATGGAGACTGAACAATGTAATGCAAGCAGGCTTCAACAATGAGATACTGTTCATAAGCAACAAAAACAACTAAACAAAGCTTAAAACAAAGACAAAAAACCCCAAATTTCAAGGATAGAAATAGGCTCAGTCAGTCATCGCACCTAGGCTTCACAGAAACAGGGATGCATTGCACCTACTACACTCAGGAAGTGTGATTCATACTAGTTTCCAGTGACAGATAGTGCGATGGGCTAGGGAGCACAATTGAGATGGGTTTTGGCACAAATTTACAACTGATTTCAATGAGTTAAGCTGAGCTATGATGGACAGTAAAGAGCAAAGTACAGGGGTATGATCTTGGGAGGTTACTGAGCTACCAAAAGGGCATCTAGAATGCTTTTAAGTCAGATGTTCAATTCATAAACTAAACTGGAGATTGATTGAAGCATCATTCATCTACTTTGCAATTGCAGAGCAAGAGCAGTACAAAGGCTATCTGGATAACTTCAGGCTTCATCTATAGTTTATAAAGCAAACAACAACAACAAACAAACAAAATATTCGCTCCCCAGCAGAGTCGCCATTTTGTTTTGGGGAAAGCTAGTGTCTTTTCGATCTGCTAGCCCTCTAGGATTGGCAGCTATCCTAGAAACAAACAATCAAAGCAATTTGGAATTTCCTCTAGGTATGATAGATAAGAGAGAGGCAAAGAAACCAACCTGGATCTTCCGCTTGACTCCTTTCTTGAACTCTCTCCCCCTCGACAGAGCTTGCAACTCCTTTCCTACTTATCCCACTTAGAGAATACCTATAGAGACAAAGTAACAAAAGACCATCAAAGAATCTTGATTTATTATATCATAAGCATTGCAGAATCAAAAATACAATGAACATACAATGGCATTCACAAATAACAACATTCAAAAATACATGATTGTATGGAGAAAAACTCAAAGAACTTTATTAAAATAGAAGGGAGAATTACAACCCAGATGTCTGATCCAGCATCATCCTCCCAACACCAAAGCCCTCTTCACCTCATGAAAAGAAAGATCACCCAACAATACAATGTTCCTTCTCAAAGACAAACTATCAGCACTTCCTTACAAATTACAAAATTCCGGCCTCTAGATCTCTCAGATGAGGGATCCATTTATAGATGTCTGCAAGGGTGTGAGTCATCTCTAGATTTTTGATTAGTGTCATTCCACTTGTTGTTCTTGGTTCCACTTGGAGATTTCTTAGATCTCTTACTCATCCCTGGGCAAATTCAGAGAGGCAAGTGTCATAGAAGTTTCTAGAAGATTCCATGAGCATCCACTTAGCAAATTGTCTTGGATATTTTTCCATTCTCGCTCATTGCACCCCATGGAAGGACTCTTCAGTATGCATCACACTTGGCTAGTGTAGGAGTTAGTATGCATCGCACCCTGATAGTGGAGCAGTTAGTATGGTCTAGTTTTGGCTAGTTCTGAGTGTTTTTTCAGGTAGAACTTCTGGGGAATGATGCAATAAGTTGAACATAATCCTTTAGGGTATGAAACAACACTTTTAGGGGTGAAAGAGCCCTTGGTTTATCGACATACAAGATTGGGGTTGCAGTGCCCAAATATATCTATAACAACTAGAATCTAGATTCCTCTTCCATTAAGACCCGGTTGCACATAAGAACACACTACTGCAAATAAACACATAACACTAAAATGCACTAAAATCTAGATTCCTCTTCCATAACACATGAAAGTTTTACATAATATGCATCCCTCTCTTCCATGGTGGTATTGAGGTTTTGTTTCCCCCAATATTCTTCCTGCAACTTCAAAATCCTACACAGTACTCCAACAAAGATAAAACTAATCCCTAACCCTAAAGCTTATCTAATCCATGAGAGGGGATATTTTAATATTTCAATGGAAATAGCTTAACTATTTTTTCCTCCATTAGAAGTACATTTCATAGCATTTCACTTCCATTTCATTTTGTTTACATCTCATTTAACATTTACGTTTTGCATTTATTCTTCTTAATTCAACTCAAGTCATACTTGGGCTCTAATAGGCCATCGACAAAAATCACTTGCTTGTCTTGAGTTAGGTGTAGGTAGACATCCATGCTCACTTGTGCAGCCATTGCATCATCCCAATCCACCTATAAACATTGAACAACATCCTATGCACTAATCTCCACAGGACTCTCTACTCTTCTTTGCACACTTCCTCAACTTTCTATGGGTATCCTAGCCTCCTGCTCACAAGACCCCATCTCCTTTCTTCCTCCATGGGGGTCCCAACCTTTGCTCAGAAGACCCCATAACTAACTACAGCAACCTACATTTAGTTCTCTTATTCTCGCCTTGCTTACACTGTCCATGTTCGTCGTATGTGGTCATACCCTTAGCTCTTTATCACTCATTGGTGACATTGGATTTATTTTGTTTTAGTGGGTTGGAGTCTTTGGAAACAAAATTGTCCCTCTTTCTGGTGCAAATTGTTGGATAAAATTTGACTACATCTTCTTTTATTCTAGGATATTTGGAATGCAGTGTGCTAACTGGTTTGTAGAGAATCAGTTAGCTACACTGGTGGGGTCTTCATCAAAACTGCCCATATGCTTTATCCCATGTTTAATTTCTGCATTGCATGAGTTCTTTGTGAGCTGAAGAAGACATAAAACATAACACTAAAAATAACAGGACATCAACATAGCCGTTGGTGTAGCTTTATCAACAAATAACTTCAAAACTTGCCCCCGCAACCAAAATTCATATTTTGGGTTGTTTATGGTCTTGGCCATGGCTCCCCCAACTCAATTCATTTCCTTACTTCCGAACTAGAAGACACTTACATTCGACATGCATGTATTAACAACCCATTCACCACAAAGACATCACACAGGAACCCACTTCGTTCAATAAGCTGCAATTCAATGAATTGCATTTGTTGAATAACTGGTGATCAAGGTTAATATCTCATAATTATTATACCTGAAGTAGATGCATTCCCAATCAAATGATTAAAGCTTAGCTCGCATCTTTGTCCATGAAATTGGAAAACATTTTCACTAGCAACTTCATAATAGAATTTCACTATGCAAACTATCCATTCATTTCCTTTCCAAGGATTTTATTACACAAATATATGGCTCTGCCAAGTCCCTTGTGCACATGCCTTCCTAGGAAAATGGTCCTCTTTCTTACCATGCAGTGGTCATATTCTACCATGAGCTTCTCTTCAACATAGACCTCCTAGGTATTCACAGGGCCTCCACTCCATCATGTTGACTCCACGGTTTTTGACTTTACATAGTTTCACACCTCCTAAATTCCACTCCATGGTCATCGGGTCGTTAACACCCTTCTAAATTTATCTTGTGTTGCGTAGCTTATTGTGACAAGAACATGAGATGGACAAGTCTAAGCTCCAGTACTCTGTAATCACTCAATTGATTCAGTTTGCATACTCTGTACTTTCACATAGAAGTCCATGTGCCCAAACAAATCCGTCGATACCCCCCTTGATGAAGCCACAATGTGCTACATGTAGCCTCTTCTGATTGCGTAGTCTGCATAATACCATCTTAACTTTAACTTTTCACTGCTCTGTTAAACCCCTCCTAAAATGTTTTGGAGCAACTCCATTACGAGGAATGTTAAGGAATGTTTTGGAGCAACTCCATTAAATATAGATCATGAGAAATGCAGGTCTAGATCAGTGCCTATTATCGCATCTCACCAATCGAACGAGAAAAAGGGGAATTACCACGTCCATCTGCACAGACCTTCTCACTGTGAGCAGATTACAAATAAGCTACCAGGAAACTTTTTATGACTTAAATCCATGAAAACGCAACTTCTTGTATAAAGGAAATGTGCCAAATAATGACTTCGATGTCCTCAAACCCTCAAGGGCAAAAACAATGATAAAAAACACACTGCTCCTGTCTTCGAACGTGCTATGTGCATTTATCTTTCCCATGTGTAGCACTATGTTTTACCATAACCTCTATGGTAACTACACCAATCTTAGTGGCCACTCTTTCCACCATGAAAACACCATAAGAGCCCCATGGACGAGGAGCTACTAGATTAATAGAACCCAGAAAATTTTTAGCCAAGAAAATACCGATTTTGCGTTCTTCTTGAGCCTATAGGCTGGCCAAGCCCATAACCTCCATCTAACCACAAGTTCAACCACCCGGGAACCAAGCTTATGTTTGTGCAAAAAAATCTCCCATGGCTAGGATGGCTAACAAAAGAAAACAACTACCAAAAGAAATAAACATAACACATGGATAACAAACAAAACTAACATCAAACTAAATGCGAAAATTATATTACACACACTATTTCACATGAGAACATATTGTTGCAAATAAGCACATAACACTGGAATGCACTCAAACCCAGATTCCTCTTCCATTAACACAAAAAATTTACATAAGATGCTGCCCTCAAATTTCTCTTCCATTAACACAAAAAAATTACATAAGATGCAGTCCTCCTTGGCATGGCTACAAGTTGGTTGTGTTTCCTCCAAGACTATTCCTACACCATCAAAATCCTATGTATAACTCTAGCAATGAGACAAACTCTCATGAATGGCCCCTACATAATCCCTAACCCTAAAGCTTATCTAATGCATGTCGGGGAATATTTTAATATTTTAATGGAAATATATTAACCATTTTTTCCTTTATTAGAAATGTATATTTTACAAAATTTCACTTTCATTTAATTTTGTTTACATCTCATTTTACATTTACATTTTGCATTTATTCTTCTTAATTGACCCTAAGTCACACTTGGGCTCCAAATCCACCTCTAGATCTTTCCATATCTGAGGATTTTTTAGGAGTTTAGCTCATGTTAGGCTAGCCATGATCATCATGAGGCTTAGAACCCATCTATGAACTGTTTTTCATCAATTTCCATGTGTTGAACATATCTTGAAGTATTATTTATCATTCTATGAGAGAAGGGATGTTCAATGCGTAAAAATATAGATGGATCATTGAATTCTCATGCTACCAAAGTATAGCCAAAGACATCCTTGATATCATCTTCAAGTTCATCTACACTTGGAGACAGATATAAGACGAAATCAAGGATCTGGGAGCTAGAAAATATCTGAATAGGTATTAAGGTAAGATTGTGTTGTTGTACTTTATATTTATCGTTAATATAGATCCATGACTTTTTCTTTCTAATGCCTGTAAATTATTTTCATTTCCTTACATGAATTATAAGATCTGTTTGTAATTGAACATAGTAGATTATATCTAATTGTCACTTGTATTCTCTTTGTACCAAATGGGTTTGATGGAGACATATTGTCACTTGTGTGTAGGTGTTATAAACTTATTTTCCACTCCATTATAGTGAGAAAAACTAGAAGATCAAATTACGTCAGTTGTTGGCTAGAATGCATTCCCTTTCACCTTTTCTTTTATTTATGTGAGATTGATACCATGTTAGAAAGGTGGAATTACATAATTGAGTTATTTCTCATAATTACTTTGTCGCAATTTTATAATTATGAGATTATAATTATTTCATAATTGAGTCAGTTGATAAAAAACACATAATTGTGAAAAAAGTTTCTAGAGTTTGTCATTCCCAAGGAGATCAACTTGACCCACTTGTGTATGAGTTGGCTACGGGCCATTTATTGTAGAACTTTCCTAACTTCTCAAGCCCCTATTTGTAGATACATTCTCCCGAAATATATAACGAATCTATGCAATCTCGCCAAGAGGAAAATGGGGGAGATCCAGTATCCATCCATAGTGCAAGAGCTCTACTGTATTTGGAGGAAGATACCATTATGCAAGATTGAGGATAGGATATAATTTGTTGAAGGTATACTTTTGTATTCATTTATTTCATGATTAATAGAGTGAGTATTCCTTCTTTTCATATCTAAATGTTTCATGTATTATTAATGTTTATGTTCATTTGTTTAAGCTAACCATCCTCTATGGAAGGCCATTTGTGCTCCTTGTTTGGTGGTGTTTGTGTGCAAGTTTTGTATCTATTGTAGAGGAAAAGATCTCCTGGTCTCGGTGAAAACATCTGTATCAGACCCAACATCCATCGCCAATATAGGAGTATTTCAGGTTCAACTCAAATCGTAGATAGAACATCTATGTGGGAATGATCAATTGGATTGAATTCTTTGGGATCTACTTTGTTTGTTCACTTCTTGCCATATACTCCTTTATTGTGTGGTAGTATTGTCAGGGCCAAGACTATAGAGCAATAACTCATAGTGGTTGTTTGTAATTCTCCATAATAGAACTGGTGAATCCACTAGGGAGTTCGCCCTATTTGTTTTGAGATATGTTCTCTTTCGCTTTGGATCTATTTATTATTGTCTTCCATTGTGTTCTCTGTGGTTATATGGATTCATTTGGATCTACCATAGTTTGATTTTCTCCAGATCTAAGCTGATCTTGAATCTGAATTTTTGTTTTTGTTTTTTTTTTTTTTATATGAGAGAATAACAAATTTGTAATTAAAATCGAATTTTGTACTTTTTTTGTATGGAATTAAATTGAATTAACCCCATATTTGAATTCCTCTCGAAGTTTCATCCAAAAAAAGAATCACTGAAAAGAAACTCTTGATAAGCAAGTTATGGTTGATCAAATATTAGCTAGTCGTATTTCTTCCACGACTGCACCCACAAAATGTGATATAGTGTGATTGTGCCTTCAGAGCCATTAGTTTCCCATTGTATTCCTGCAGCTGGATCTACCTTATTCAGGTTTTTATCCCTCTAGTTGTGTTTGAAATCTCAGATCACTTGAGATATCCTATAAAACTCTGCTTTTGTCTTCAACCTCTTTTCTGAATCCATATCTTTTATAGATTTGAGTCACTTATCCTTGTTTGGGTTAAATTTGTCTTGTTTAGATTTCTTGCTTGGTTGTTTTGGTTTCAATCTCTAACACTTTTCTCTCTGAGGTACTTCAAACCTTATTGGATCTATTTTTACAGTCATTATCAATTGTCAAACACTTTAGATTTGAATCTACAATACTTGGTTTGTATTGGATGCTTATTTTCCTATCACTCTAAGGTCTTCCATGGAGATGTGAAGTGCTGCCAGTTAAGGCTATTGTCCTTGGAATTAGATCCAATTGTTCAGATATCTTTACTTGTTTCAGTGGTAGCCAATACATGTTCTTCATTCTACTATTGCAACCATTTTTTGGCTTCCTTTTCCTTTGCCAGTTTTGCTTGAGTGATTCTATTTGGTCTTGTGTGTTTATTTTTGTTCACAAGAGGTGGTGTTTTTATTTTCAATTGGTTGTGGTAGGTGCAAGTTTGAACTTGGAAAGTTTATTTGAGAGTGTCTTGACTAGTTATTATTCCTGATTCACTCCTGTCACTCTCATTTGACCATTTCTAGTCCTTCCTACTTCTAGGGTTTGGTTTTGACTATGTATGAAATTGTCTAACATCGAAGCATTATGTTACAATCTTAGCTTGATTGCATTTCCTTCTTATTTCCACTTTTTGGCTTTCTCGTTGATTGCTTTAGAGTGTTTGTTTGGCTTTGATTCCAAGTTTTTATGTTTTTTGAGTGCTTTGCATTCTAGCTTGGGGATGTTTTGGCCTCTTTTTGGATTCTTGTTTCTTGGCATGTCTTTTGGGTCTAAATTTTTATAAATTTAGGGATTACATTGAATGACCATTGAGAAGTGAATTATGTAGGTAGTTTTTGTTTTCTTTCAAAAGTGAAAAATACTCTTTCCGTTCTTTATATAGATTTCATCGAAAGAAGAAAAAATCTAACATTTCATTTCCATATAGTTGCATCTAGGGTTTTAACTAACAAGAATTTTTCACAGCATCTTGTTTCATGTCGCTACCCACTTGAGTAAACAACAATCCTTAAAATCAACAATATAATAAAATTTACTCCACTCATCTTTTATTTATATTGGTAGTACACCAACGCTAGCTTAGGCTAGAGTTTTGGAGCTAGGAGTGTGAGAAAACTTCTCGAAGACCAAAAAACCAACTTAGCACCTTGCGATAAGGAGTGAAAATCCACTGTTAGCAGTGTTGTATGGGAAGCCCTTCTAATAGGAGGGTCAATCATGAGGTCACACTTGGGCTAGGTGAGGTGACATTCCCCATTTCATTTACTTTCAGGTGGCGTGGATTGCAGAATTTGCATGTATTACAAATGGGGTTACAAAAATTTTGCTATAGCCCTTGGGGCCACTTGGGAGGAGTACACCTTGATTTGATGGATCTCTCAAAAGGGTGTTAGACTTTGTTTTCCCTCCTTTTGTGTCAATTTGGCTGAGAGCTATCCCTCGAGGACATGATATTCTTAGTGGTGACCTTAGTGGCCATTATTTTAGGGCTCATACACAGGTGTCAGGAAGGGCTCGCCTTCTCTGTACCTAGGATGAATATTAGTCATAATTTCTTGGTCCTCTTGGGTGGTACCACAATAGTAATAAGGGTACCCAGTATGAGTTCACAACTATAAGGGTTGGGAAGTGTTATAGACATATTTGGGCACTGCAACCCCAATCACATATGTCAATAAACCAAGGGCTCTTAAACCCCTAAAAGTGTTGTTTCATACCCTAAAGGATCATGGTCAACTGATTACATCATTTCTCAGAAGTTCCACCTGAAAAATTACTCAAAACTGGTCAAAACTAACCCATACAGACTGCTCCTTGGTCAAAGCGCAATGCATCTCACCTATTACACACGGGGGTTGCAATGAATACTAGAGAGTAGACAAATGGTAGAGACATTTTTCTAAGTGGAAACCCAGAGAATCTTCTAGAAACTTATCATATGACACTTGCCTCTCTAAATTTGCCCAGGGATGAGTAAGAGATCATGAAATCTCCAAGTGGAACCAAGAACTATCAGTGAAATGACACTAATCAAAAACCCAGAAGTTGACTCACCCCCCTACAAATATCTATATATGGATCCCTCATCACAGAGATCTAGAGGCTGGAATTTTGTAATTTGTAAGGAAGTGTTGTTGGTTTCTCTTTGAGACATTGTATTGTTGGGTGATCTTGCTTTTCATGAGGTGAAGAGGGCTTTCATGCTGGGAGGATGATGCTGGATCAGATAGTTGGGTTGTAATCCTCTCTTCTACTTCTACTATCAATAAAGCTATTTGAGTTTTCCTTCATATGCTTGTGTACTTGTGAATCTTGTATTTGTGTATGCAATTGTAAGGTTAATTTACTTCTGATTCTACATTGTTTATGGTATCATAAATCTCTATGCTTTGATGGTGTTTTGTTGCTTTGCCTCTACAGATGTTCTTTGAAGTAGGACAAGTGAGAAAGGAGTGGAAAGCTCTATAAAAGGAGAGAGGAAACAAGCAAGGAGCTAAGCGAAAGATTAAGTTTGGTGCTCTCTGCTTCTCTCTTATCTAACATCCATAAAGGAAAACACAAGTTACTTTGAATTGTTTGTTTCTAAGATAGCTACCGCTCTTAGTGGGACTAGAAAACCAAATAGACACTAGTTTTCCCGGAAACAAAATGGTGACTCCACTGGGGAACGAATAGTTTGTTTGTTTGTTTGTTACTATTGTTTGCTTTATAAACTATAGACGGAGCCTGAAGTTAAGCCAGCTAGCCTTCGAACGGCGTTGTTATGCAACAACAAAGTAGATCAATGCTGCTTTAGTCAATCTCCAGGTTGGTTTATGAACTGAACATCTGACTTGAAAACATCCTAAGTGCCTTGGTGGTAGCTCAATAACCTCATAAGATCATACCATTATAATTTGTATTTACTATCCATCATTGCTCGGCCTAAATCACTGAACTTAGCTACAAATTTTGAGCAAAAACCAAGCTCAGTTTCATTCCCTGGTCCATCACACTATCTCTCATTAGAAGTTTGGATGCATCGCACCTCCCATGTGTTGCAAGTGAGATGCATCCCTGCTTCCCTTAAGGACAGGTGTGATGATTGAATGAGCCTATTTCCCTCTCTGGAATTTGGTTTTTTCTTCATTGTTTTCAGCTCTTTTCAGTAGCTTTGCTGGTTATGATCAGTATATCATTATTGAAGCCTTCTTCCTTTACATTATTCAACCTCCATTGATAAGGAATTGTGAGTGTTTTTTACATATTTTTCATCATTTACAGTCCTCCTTTGCAAAAAGTAGCTTAATCGAACTATTGCCTTTTGATTCAAAAGTGTCGTAATTGTTGTTTTGAGTCAAGAAGAAGAGTGTCGTAAAGTCTTCCTCTTTTAGATAGTCGATTGTAATTTTGCCATTGTATTTGATTTGAATTGTCAATATTTGAAGTGTTGAAAGTAGTCTCCCATTTGAAATTGAAAGTTTCGTCTTAGTCTTCCTTTCGTTTTGAAAAGAAATTGTTAAAGTGTTGCTTTGAAGAAAAGTAGTTCAGATATGTACTTAGTTTTCCTTTTTGACATTCACACATTAAGGAAACGGAAAAACAAATAAATGTTTGTGAATTTTCATTTAGACTGCATGTAGAAAATGATTTAGGAAAAGTGCATTTACTGTGTGCTCTCTACTCTTTGTCGAAAGAATCATACTTTTCTTTCCTTAGTAGCTAGGATTCTCATTGCTAAAAGAAAACAAATGACTATTTATCATTTTAGATTGCATATTTAGGAATTTTACATCTACATCACATGGTGAACCTTGAAAGGCAAACTTCTAAGAAATATCAACTCTAAAATAAACCTCAATGAACATAAAAATGCTTTGGAACCTAATGCACAACATCTAGAAGTCTATGCTAGAGATGTATTCTGACGTCGTAAAGCCTGGTAACTATCATTTTCATTGTAGGTTGGGTGATTCCTCCTCTTTGATACAACAAGTGCCAATACGGAGTTGTGCTACCCATACTATCGAGTATATATTGGGAGACCACAATAGGCTGATATCCTTTATCCTTAGGAAGACGTGTCTGTTGCCCTATCAATCGCAATGCACTGAACACAACATTCAGGAAGATTGACTGTCGTATGTAAAGTCCTTGGTAATTTTTCTTTAATTTACCACCAAGGTCTATATTGCAGTTTTGTGATTGGTTTGGTAATCCCTTTGTCTAGACTTCCAGAGCAGTCACTTTCATTCCTTTTTGACTCCCTAAAAGAAAAGCTCCATATGAGCACTTATCACTTTAGGTTCATTAAAAATTGAAGGTGACTAGAGTCACCTTTAGCTTTTTCTCAACTCTTAAAAATTGAAAAAGCAAGTTGTGTCAAAGTGTCATAAAATTTATTTAATTTGGAATAACATCCCTGTTCCTTCATTGATCTTGGGTTGAGGTAATGGAGTCCACCAATCAAGGAGTTCCCCTTGGGGGAAATCCTAGTCCTTTCTCCTCTTGGGGAGATATTGGTGCTCCTTATATGGTTACATTGTCCCTTCTAGGACTCACAATTGGCCTGCTAGTATGGCTATGCTCGACCTCCATCGTTCAAAACACCGTAATTCCTCAGTAGTCGAATCAACAACCAGATGATAGTGGAGTTGCTCCTTCACATTCTACTTCGTTTGTTTCTCCCTCTCCTTCTTGTTGGCATTATGGCACAGGTGTGGTGCTATGGTATAGGTGTTGTCCTTGATGGCAACTCACTTTGGTGACAGATCTTAGTTCAGGCTCTCAGGATGAAGGAAATCTTGTATACGCAGGTTCACCTTGCCGAAGACGCGTATACATGCGGGTTAGTCATTCAAAAGTCACGTATGCGTATACATGCACATAAAAGCGTGTACATGGTGGGAAACTTATTTTTTGGTCCGTGGTCATTAGTCCTTGGAATTTGAACCTATGGTATCTCGTCAAAAGTGTTGACCCCAGGTATTGGGCCCTTGGTATTGTTTATTATGGTTTTGGACCGTGGTATTGTGGAAGGCCTAAAACTATAAAAGAGGAAGGAGATCATGTGGCAAGATATCATCTGATTTATTGAATATCTAATATTGTTCTAGATCTGGAATACTGGTGATCGGGTTATGGTGCAGATCTAGATCTGAATGAAGGAGGAACCTGAGCGCAAGAAGGATAAGGACTATTGATGGATCAAAAACTCAAGGCTTGAACATTGGTATCTCTGTATGATTTTGATCTGTTATATGTGGCGCTCTCTTGATCTATAAATCTGATAATCTGGGTTAACTAATGATTGAATGTTTTAAAAGAATAAATTATCCTTTATAGATCTGTACACAGGCTCAGTGAAGTGCAGGTGTGTATACACGCCTTTTTTGTGAATTAAAGAACCGTATACGCAGGTTGGTTGTGGTACAGAAGCGTATACACACAGGTTGCTGAATAGTGAAGTAGCGTACATATCTTGATTTATGTTCTAGCTTCTTCTGTTTTATTGTTGTAGTGTTCTGGGTTCAGAATTGGCATTTGATTACAGTTACTGTGTTCTGGGTACAGCGGTCAGAGAAGTGTTTATTTGATTCAGTTTTGATTGGTGAAAAGAAGTTTGGTTGATGTAGAAATTCTTGATGTTTGATTGATGCTATCTGTGGATCCAGTCTGAAAATTAATGAAACGAGGTCCCTGAAAGCAAAGAGAAGGTTGCAACCTTCTGCAGGTAGAAGCATGCGTACTAGTATCTCAAGCTAGTACAAGAACTAAGGGGGTTGGAGCTCCCTTCCAGGAGAAGCTGGAAAACGAGAGAGGGTTGTAGCTCTCTGCAGGTTGTAGCCTGCGTACTGGTAAAGGACTACACTAGTACAATTGTAAAAAGAAGTTTCTAATTAAAGAAAAGATAGAGATGAATTGCAGCAGGTGGTTTTCACCCACATTGGGTTTCCACCTTATATCTTGTGTTCTTGTGTGCGATTGTCTTTTTTCTCTGCTTTACTGGTTCTGGTTACTGGTTATTTGCTTATGAATCATAGATTAACAATCAACATTACAAAGATAAAGTAAATTAAAAAGTTTGCATTATATACGCGGGTTTTCTTTTGCATAGTTGCGTATATACGGAGGTTCAATTAACTGAAGTAGCGTATATCATTTGATTTTGAAAAAGGAATATTTGACTTAATAATACTGATTCACCCCCCCTCTCAGTATTATTTCCAGCAATTGGTATCAGAGCAGGTCCTTCAGAAGAAGCTTGACTGCTTGAAGGGAGATCATTCGTCATGAGCAACTATGAGAGGGAAGCATCAATTAGGCCACCGATTTTTGATGGGACAAACTTTGTTTATTGGAAGGTAAGAGTTACTGCCTATCTTCAATCTCTTGGTACGAAAGTCTGGGATATCATAGATACAGGGTATACTTTTCCATCAGCAACTCCTACAGATCTGGCTGAGAAGAAGAAATATGAAACAAATGCAAAGGCGATCAATACTCTATTGGGATGCCTATCTCAATAAGAATTTGTCAAGGTAATGCAGTTTAAATCTACAAAAGAGATATGGGACAAGATTGTTCTGAGCTATGAAGGAGATGATCAGGTAGAACGAGAAAAACTTCAAACCCTTAGGATTCAGTATGAAAATCTCAGGATGTATAATGATGAAAGTGTGGCTAACTATTTTCTTCGTGTAGATGAGATTGTTAATTGTATGAAAAATTTGGGTGAAGAAATAAAAGAGGCTATTGTGGTTGACAAATTTCTGAGATCTTTTTCCCCTAGGTTTGAATCTAAAGTTTCTGCAATAGAAGAAAAAGAGAATCTAAAAAGCCTTAAAATGTCATAGTTGCACAGAATTATAACTGCTTATGAAATGAGGAAAGGAGGTCCATCAAACAGGAGAGAAGCTGCCTTCAAGGCTTCAGGCAAAGGCGAGTACTACGAGCCAGGACACGTGTCAGAAGAAGAAGAATCAAATTTTGTCAGAAATCTTCAACGGGGTACTGGACGGTTCCGAGGTAAGTTACCTTTCAAATGTTTTGCTTGTGGAAGATTCAGTCACTATGCTGCCAAATGTCCTCACAAGGATAAGATTGACAAAGGGAAGGAACCTGTTAGATAGAACAAGAAACAGAATGCAAATAAGAAAAGCTATTACACTCATGAAGATAGTGATGGACTTTCAAATAGTGAAAAAGATGAATGAGGTAATGAGTATAAACTTTTAATGGATTTTGAAGATGATGACTACATGGATGCTATAGATGTAGAAGGTTTTTATAAAGGGATATCAAATCTCAAAATTTGCTTAGAAGAGAAAAATGCGATTATTGATTCTCTACAATGTCAACTGGCTGAAAGAGAAAAACATCTTGAAAAATTGGAATGTGAAATTATTGGTCTTAGAAAGGAGATTGAGAAAACAAAAGCTATTAATCTTAAATTTGTTAAAGGATCTGAAACTCTGGATGAGATTATCAATGTGCAGCGTTCTCCACTAATCAAGACAGGTCTGGGATATAATGAAGAAACATCTCAAGCATCCACCTCCAAAATTTATCTTGATGCAGCAAGGAGGAGCGAGCAAAGGCCTAATAGAAATCATCAGGTATATCAAGGACAGTTTACCTCAATAACGAACAAAGACTATCAAGAAAATCGAGGGCAAGCTACCTTAAGGACAAATAGAAGCTACAATCAGCCACAGGTAAAATCATCCCAATTTGCCTCAAGAATGGATGTCAGTAGAAACTACAATCAGTTGGATGATAGATTTGATAATCGCAGGAGTTTCTTCAATGGCCAATGCTTCTCTTGCCATAACTTTGGTCACAAAGTAGCCCAATGTGTTGCTTATAAGGCAATCATGACTAGAGAAGCTAAAAAATAAAAGAATATGACTGGGATCACGAAAAGGACTTATAACAACTTTTCAGCCCTTGAAAATGAAGTTGAATGTTCTATTTGTAATAAATTTGGTCATGAAGATTCTGAATGCAGGAGCAGGATTTGGAAGACAACTCAAAAGGAACAAACCTCAAGTGCCAGAACATGGAGAATGAAGGAACCACAACCAGACAGATGTGGGATAGCCTTTTATGCAGAAGAACAGGAAAATCTATGGTATATCGACAACGGATGTTCGAAGCATATGACAGGTGATAAAGAAAAACTTGAATCATATACTGCATTAGAAAAGGGAAAGAAGGTTTCTTTTGGAAACGATACCCCTGCAGCCATAAAAGGAAAAGGCACTGCTCAGTTGAAAGAAAAGGTCAAGGCTGGAAATGTTTTGTATGTTGATGGCTTGAAGCATAATCTACTGAGTGTTAGTCAGATGTACGATCAAGGAATCGAGGTAATATTTCGATCAAATGGATGTAGTCTTCGTGATCTTGATACGGGAAAAACAGTGATCAAAGGCAGAAGAACTCCAAATAATATATACATATTTGAAGAAGGACAACAACAATGCTATTTAAGCAAGGATGATGAACACTGGTTATGGCACTACAGGTTGGGGCATCTAAGCTTTTCACAAATAAGGAAAGCATGCAAATACCATGCAGTTCCTGGTCTTCCAGATATCAAAATTCCAGACAACACCATATGCAAAGCATGTCATTTTGGTAAGCAAACCAGAACTAACTTTCCTGAGAAGGAAGGATCAGCTAGCAGGCCTCTTGAACTAGTTCATACAGATGTATGTGGTCCATTTAGGACAAGGTCACCTCGAGGAGAAGAATACTTGATATTATTCATTGAAGACTTCTCCAGGTTTGTTTGGTTAGGATTTATGAAGCACAAAGACGAAGCATTCAAAAAATTCAAATCCTTCAAAGCCTTGGCTGAAAATGAATCAGATTACAAAATTAAGTGCCTCAGGTCCGACAGAGGTGGGGAGTTTACCTCAAATGAATTTTTTGATTTTCGTGAAGAACATGGAATAAGAAGGGAATTCTCTACAGCTAGGACTCCTCAGCAAAATGGAGTGGTGGAAAGGATGAACAGAACAGTCCAACAAATGGCTCGTGCTATGCTTGATGAGTCTGGAACTCCCGCAACCTTCTGGGGTGAAGCTGCATATGCTGCGGTTATTATTCTCAACAAAACAAATGTCCGAGTGAACAACACTCAAACTCCTCATGAGCTCTGGTATGGTGAGACTCCTTCAGTAAAGCATTTCAAAATTTTTGGGAGCAAATGCTATATTAAAAATACTGATGAGCAGCTTGGAAAACTTGAACCTAGAGCAGATGAAGGAATTCTCCTTGGTTATTCTCCCCACAACAAAGCATATAAGTGTTACAATAAAAGACTTGGAAGAATTGTTGACAGCATTGATGTAGTGGTTGATGAAAAAGGATACATTCCTAGGCAAGTATATCATGAAGATTTCGAAGAGGATGAAGACTACTCTCCAAATCAAACTGATGATGAAGAAGAACCTCAAGAGGCACCAGAGGAGAAGATAAGGATAGAAGAAAAGACTCCATCCAGGTATGTTCAGAAGAATCATCCAGAATCTCAAATCTTGGGGTAAAAAGAGGCTGGCGTACAAACAAGAAAAACAATTGCAGAAGCCTCAAGCTATTTGGCATTACTCTCCTCCACTGAGCCACAAAATGTAAGAGAGGCATGCAAATATGAATGTTGGGTCAAGGCAATGGATGAAGAACTTGAGCAGATCGAAAAGAATAACACTTGGGAGTTGGTCTCTAGACCAAAAGATAAGAATGTCATAGGGACAAAATGGGTGTTCAAAAATAAGTTGAATGAAAATGGGGAAGTAATTAGAAACAAGGCCAGACTTGTTTGTAAAGGGTATGCTCAGCAAGAGGGAACAGACTTTGAAGAAACTTTTGCTCTTGTTGCAAGACTTGAGGCCATCTGAATGTTCCTTGCTCTCTCAAGCTTTCAGAAGTTCAAAGTATTTCAAATGGACGTAAAATCAGCCTTTCTGAATGGAGATTTAGAAGAAGAAGTATACATTGAACAACCAGATGGTTTCATTCTTGGGAATGATCCAAATCTTGTATGTAGACTAAAAAAGGCTCGCTATGGTCTTAAACAGGCTCCAAGGGCTTCGTACTACCGCTTGGACAAATACCTTCATCAACAAGGTTTTTCAAAAGGATCAACAGATAGCAATCTTTATATAAAAATTGAAAATGACAAATTGCTAATACTTGTTGTGTATGTAGATGATATTATCTTTGGCAACAATGAAGAAGCTATGAGTCAAAGCTTTGCCTTGGTGATGCAGAAAGAATTCGAAATGTCTTTGCTTGGAGAACTGACATACTTTCTTGGATTGCAAATCCAACAAAATGAGGGTGGTATCTTCTTGTCTAAAACCAAGTACCTCAAGCAGATTTTGAAGAAGTATGGCATGGAAGATTCGAAACCAGTATGTACCCCTATGGTTATAGGATGCAGTCTCAGTGCAAATGATGAATCAGCAGCAGTACATCAACCAACCTATAGATCTATGATTGGAAGTCTACTTTATTTGACAGGTACCTAACCAAACATCATGCATGCAGTGGGAATAGTTGGAAGATTTCAGGCAAATCCAAAGGAAACTCATCTTCAAGCAGTCAAGAGAATCTTCAAGTACCTTCAACGAACTCAAAACTATGGCTTATGGTATCCTAGAGATACAGATCTCACACTTCATGCTTACACAGATGCAGATTGGGCCGGAAGTGTGGATGATAGGAAGAGCACAAGTGGTGGTGCATTCTTTATGGGTTCCAGATTAGTATCTTGGTTCAACAAGAAATAGAGTTTGATTGCTTTATCTACAGCTGAAGCGGAATATGTGGTTGCTGCACCTTGTTGCACTCAACTTCTTTGGATGATGCAAACCTTGCAGGATTTTCAAATCACTTGTACTCCACCTGTCTCTATCTTATGTGATAATACGAGTGCAATAAGCATTTCAAAGAATCCTGTCATGCATTCAAAGACCAAGCACATACCTATCAAATATCACTTTCTTCGGGAACAAGTGCTTGAGAAAAAGGTCAAGTTGGAGTATGTTCCTTCTAAGGAACAAGTTGCTGATATACTCACCAAACCACTGCCCAGGGAAACTTTTGAATACCTCAGACAGAAGCTGGGAGTAGTTGATGCTTCATCCCGTTGTTGAAGCTTGTCTGTTTTAAAGAAAAAAATTGGTGTACGCGAGTTGGATGAGGGGTATCCGCATACATACGCCGATTTATACAGGTGTAGTCGTGTATATGAAGTTTCTGAAGGAAATCAGTAAGGACAGACTCTGGTTGCAGAGAGTCTGATATGGGTCTGTCAGAGTTGATCTGGCACAGGTTCAGGGGGAGCAGATAATCTTCTAATAATGCATTGTTGGCATTACCTTAGAAGCTCTTGGTTCAAGTACTCAAGCTGTTTGGTTCAGGTGGATCAGCTGCAGAAAGGAGAACAGAAGGAGAACATGGTTGCTGCTATTGTCAGATGCTGCTGATAGTAGTTGTTGGTGATTTGCATAGTCTTGATATTTCATCCCTATTTCATGTATATCTTCTCTTTATCAAGGTCATGTAATGGCCTATTTTGGTTTCCCCACTATGCCTGGGATGATTGATGCAATGTAATTGGTTATCATATGTAAATTTCTGATGTATCCCCACTTGGTTGGGTGGATGATCCCCACTTAGATGGGTGATGGATGTATGTATCAAGTCTTTTGGTGATAGGAAGGTCATTCATGATATGTAAGTCATGATTCTTTTTACAGAACATCTTTTGCAGATCTTGCCTACAGTCAGGGAGAGCATGTTCAACACAGCAGAGCAGAGATATCAGCATGTACTCAGAGGGAGCACAGCCCTTTGCCCTTGATGACAAAGGGGGAGAATGAGGATCTTGGGTTGCCATCAAGTCCAAAGGGGGAGATTGTTGGCATTATGGCACAGGTGTGGCACTATGGTACAGGTGTTGTCCTTGATGGCAACTCACTTTGGTGACAGATCTCAGTTCAGGCTCTCAGGATGAAGGAAATCTTGTATATGCAGGTTCACCTTGCCGTAGACGCGTATACACGCGGGTTAGTCGTTCAAAAGTCGCGTATGTGTATACACACACTTTCACACACATAAAAGCGTGTACATGGTGGGAAACTTATTTTTTGGTCCGTGGTCGTTAGTCCTTGGAATTTGAACCTATGGTTTTGGACCATGGTATCTCGTCAGAAGTGTTGACCCCGGGTATTGGGCCCTTGGTATTGTTTATTATGGTTTTGGACTGTGGTATTGTGGAAGGCCTAAAACTATAAAAGAGGAAGGAGATCATGTGGCAAGATATCATCTGATTTATTGAATATCTGATATTGTTCTAGATCTGGAATACTGGTGATCGGGTTATGGTGCAGATCTAGATCTGAATGAAGGAGGAACTTGAGCGCAAGAAGGATAAGGACTATTGATGGATCAAAAACTCAAGGCTTGAACGTTGGTACCTCTGTATGATTTTGATCTGTTATATGTGGCGCTCTCTTGATCCATAAATCTGATAATCTGGGTTAACTAATGACTGAATGTTTTAAAAGAATAAATTATCCTTTATAGATCTGTACGCAGGTTCAATGAAGTGCAGGTGCGTATACACGCCTTTTATGTGAATGAAAGAAGCGTATACGCAGGTTGGTTGTGGTACAGAAGCGTATACACACAGGTTGCTGAATAGTGAAGTAGCGTACATATCTTGGTTTATGTTCTAGCTGCTTCTGTTTTATTACTGTAGTGTTCTGGGTTCAGAATTGGTGTTTGATTATAGTTACTATGTTCTGGGCACAGCGGTCAGAGAAGTGTTTATTTGATTCAGGTTTGATTGGTGAAAAGAAGTTTGGTTGATGCAGAAATTCTTGATGTTTGATTGATGCTATCTGTGGATCCAGTCTAAAAATTAATGAAACGAGGTCCCTGAAAGCAAAGAGAAGGTTGCAGCCTTCTGCAGGTAGAAGCCTGCGTACTAGTATCTCAAGCTAGTACAAGAACTAAGGGGGTTGGAGCTCCCTTCCAGGAGAATCTGGAAAACGAGAGAGGGTTGTAGCTCTCTGCAAGTTGCAGCCTGCATACTGGTAAAGGACTGCACCAGTACAATTGTAAAAAGAAGTTTCTAATTAAAGAAAAGATAGAGATGAATTGCAGCAGGTGGTTTTCACCCACATTGGGTTTCCACCTTATATCTTGTGTTCTTGTGTGCGATTGTCTTTTTACTCTGCTTTACTGGTTCTGGTTACTAGTTATTTGCTTATGAATCACAGATTGACAATCAACATCAGAAAGATAAAGTAAATTACAAAGTTTGCATTATATACGTGGGTTTTCTTCTGCATAGTTGCGTATATACGAGGTTCAATTAACTGAAGTAGCGTATATCATTTGATTTTGAAAAAGGAACATTTGACTTTATAATACTGATTCACCCCCCCTCTCAGTATTATTTCCAACACTTCTTCCTCTTCACTTGGTGAAACTAGTGATACTAAAAACCAAGTAACTGAGAAGAAGAAGAAAGGGAAGGAGAAGAAGAAGAAGAAGCCAGTCATGCAAAGGGGCGGCCATGCATCTTTCGGCAAAAATCCACACAACGCACCTTCCAAACCAAAATATCCATGCGTAATTTTCAAAGGAAACCACTTTCATCGAGATTGTCCTTACATCCTGTGGATCTTGAGAGACTGGTCTCCCCGCTTGCACCATCCGGTGTCATCAACCTCTATCGATCACGTTAAGAGTAAACTGTCGACTAGTGAAAATGAAGTCAATGGACAAAAAGGAAGATCTAGATTTCCTTGTAGGTTGTGTGAAGGAGATAATGCCCTTCACCATTGTCCTTTTCTGGATGAAGCTAAAAGTGTCTTGAATAATTTTCCTGCGTCACCGTAGTGACATCCGCCTGGATATAAGAAACTCTTGCCAAGTCCATCGCTAGTTGAAAATATGACTGGCATACCTCTATTGTCAGTCGAAGCACCTATAATTGAAGATAAACCCTCTGAGTCCACACCGGACCAGAGTCAATAGGTCAAGATGGCAGTCAACCCAGTCTTGCCTTCAGAAGGTCCACCTTCAGATGATACGGTCTCCAAAGAGAATGAGAACGAAACCGTTCAAATTCTTTTTGTTAACAAAATGTCTGATGAACATGGGGGCAATCTACCCATTCTTTTACTATAGGAAGGAAGTTCCCCATTTCAAGAGATTCATCCGACAGTTTATTCGGTCCCTCCTCCAAACAATCTAGTCATTTCCTTCGATTGGAATCTACTAGCGGGGCTCTGCCTACCATCTAATGTACCATTTCAAATCATAGTACAAGTTTACAGAATGATCATGTCTGGTACTATCATAGATGAAGGGGCTTCCATGAGTATCCTTTCCTCAACTGCTTGGAAAGCGCTTGGTTCGCCATCGCTTCTGCCTGAGAATCGAAATTTGTCAGGCTTTAATAAAGGAACCAGTCGACCGTTAGGGATCCTTCCGAATTTGCCTATAACTTTCAGAAGGAAAACCATTCATTTGAACGTGATGGTAGTCCAAGGGCCACTAGATTACAATCTACTCCTTAGGAGTGACTACATTTACAACATGGGAGCTATTGTTTCCTCACTCTTTCGAGTGATGTGTTTCCTGTATGAAGGCAAAATGGTACAACTTTTTGACCAGCTTTGATTTCCTGATTCAAACACAGCTACGAGTCAAACAACATCCCTAAATGGTCTCTTTTCACAAGGAATGTCTCTTCAACCTCCAGTTCATCCACCTAATTACCGCGAGTAATTCGATGAATGTGACGAAGCTTAGGGGGCATGCACCCTAATCTGCTTCGGCAGGCAAACCCAGATGAAAAGATAGATTTCCTCATAGGTTATATGATTGGTCTGAAATTCCATTTCTGTGTAGGATATGGGATCAATCCAAAATAGAATCTCCTCATTGTAGGATATATGATTGGTCTGAAACACCATTTCCGTGTAGGATGTGGGGTCAGTATGAAACAAGATCTCCTCAAAGGTTATGTGATTGGTCCAAAACACCATTTCCTTGTAGGTTATGTGATTGGAAGTGCCGACCCACACCATTCACCTTTGTCTATTTCGATGGACAAAGCCAAGGAAGTGTTTTGTTTGCTCCGCGGATGAAACAATCTTGCTTAAATGCAAGGACTTCCATATGGTAACCTGGAAACTCTACTTTTCTTTATACCTGGGGGCATGCAAACCTTTTTTACGCAAGTGAAAAGCGACCAGTGTAACTCTAACCTTGTAGTATTTAGCCTAACTTTTAGTTCAACTACTTAGGTTAGGTGATTGGTCTGATCCACCATTCACCTTTGTCGGAAGACCCCGACAAAGCAAAGGAAATGTTTTGTAGGAAACTATCCTACCTAAACTCAGTAGTTCATTAACTCATAGTGTAGTTAGTTCTGTAGCTGGTCATTTCTAGCCTGCATACAAAAGGCAATGAGAAAAGTTTCGCATGGGGAAAGCTCACTAAAAAATGAACCTACTAATAAGAGACATCTTTAAAAGCGACTGGAACAAGCAATGTTTCTGCAAAGTTCAAGCTCGTTAAAAAATAAGCCTAGCACTGAGCACATGTTGGCATAAGGTTCAAGCTTGTTAAAAAATAAACCCGCCTTCAGTAAACAACCTTTGTGATTGCATTGCTTTCATCCTTTTGAGCCTTGGTCATGTTCTTACGTCACCTCCACTCTTTTAGCCGATCATACGCCTCCACTTGATTGTTTACCCTTTTGAGGAACAACTGCAATGAGTGATTCTATTAGCCACCCTTTTAACAATGCCGTGTTTGAGAAGTTCCAAACCTACCTGGAACCAATTGCTACCCGAAAACACCACTCGTTCCTCAGAAAACGAGTCTCTTTTAAGCTCTTTTTAGACTCATAAAATATGAAAATATTGTCGAGCTACTGGCCTTTCCAACTCGTTAAAGTAAAGGGAAGCACCATCCCTCCTCTACATTTTAATCTTTTTGGACCTGAGGGATCATTCCACAAAAATATTGAGCGCTTGTCTTTTTCGCCTCGCTAAAACTATCGAAAAGTCATCCCTTTCATATTATTTTATACTTTTTCGAACTTAAGGGATTATACCATGAAAAAGGACTGCTGGAGTTTCCTTTTCATCCCTTTTCAAACTCTCTAAACATGAAAAGGACTGAGTTAACTTTGCCGTTAAACCCATTAAAACAATAGAGAAAAACTTGTCCATCTGAACAAGAGCGAGTTTCATTGTCTCTAGGCTCGCTAAAACATAGCGACAGGTTTGCCCGAAGGGAAAATTATAGAACAAGCATATGTTATCCTCCTCAACCTTGACAAAAATAAATAGGTACTGGTTAGCAATGACTGGGGAAAAGGGGAAGAAAACTTGAATAACTTCATTGGCAGCAGGTCGCTCTTGAACATGACACTTTCACTCCATCACCATGATTGAGTCGGATAGGGTTATTCCATTCACCGGTCACATCACTATTGGTCCTCTGTACCATCCATTTTTGGGGTTAACACTACCAATCCATTTCATTGTTGCCAATATGTTCAAGAGAAGTCGCTCAGAGAATTCACCAACCTAGCTAATGCCTCATCCATGACAATACCTTCACTCTCCATTTTTTATGACCGCCATTCCTGAACCTTGTATCATCAGATCGTTTTCACCTCCACAAAATCATTTGCTTTGTTTCATGTCATAGATGTGGGATTCATTAAGGCCCTCCTACGATGGGTCACTTCTTGTCGACATCAGCTGATTATCCAAGGAGTTGACTTAGGAACAACCCTTTCAATACTTTCAAGCTTGCATGCCTCAACGGAAAGTTTCTCACTTCCGGCGATAGGTTTACATCAATGGCCTTTGACCGAAAGATTTTGTGTGGTGTTTGACATTGACTCATATATTCACACCATGTGAATTGTACTGTATTACCTTGAGGTTCATTATCATTATTGATGATTCCTCTCGCGCCTATTAACAACTTACATCATTGGCTGGTAATCAAGCAATGTCTTTCCATGTTTGACTTCAGAACATCTTTTCACATGGATTGACTTGTAAATAGGGCGAAGATTGAACGAGTTTGAAGACCCGAGATCTAGTTTCATCCATCCGATCTACGATATATTCAGGAAAATAAAGACATCAAATGTACTCCATAGTTGCACAGATGATCATCCAAGCTAAGGGATGATGGCTCTACAAGAATCACCAGTGTGCAACAATAGATGATTGTCTGTCCTATGTACATGAAAATGAATTTATAAAGATGAGCATGGGAATGACCGCCTCAAATAGATCATGAAAATAATATGAAGATAATGTATTGTATTGTATCTTATTACAGGTCACCTTCCAATTTGAAAAACCTTGGATCCTCATGATAAAGCATTTTACCCGACATCAGAAGATTTATGACCTCATGCTTTAGGGGCAACTGTTATAGAAATATTTGGGCACTGCATCCCCAATCGCATATGTCGATAAACCAAGGGCTCTTAAACCCCTGAAAGTGTTGTTTCATACCCTAAAGGATCATGGTCAACTGATTACATCATTTCCCAGAAGTTCCACATAAAAAACTACTCAGAACTGGTCAAAACTGACCCATACAGACTGCTCCTTGGTCAAAGTGCAATGCATCTCACCTATTACACATGGGGGGTGTGATGCATACTAAAAAGGCCTTATGTAGGGCGTGATGGGTGAGAGTAGACAAATGGCAAAGACAGTTTGCTAAGTGGAAACCCAGAGAATCTTCTAGAAACTTCTCATATGACACTTGCCTCTCTGATTTCGCCCAGGATGAGTAAGAGATCATGAAATCTCCAAGTGGAACCAAGAACTATCAACAAAATTACACTAATAAAAAACCCAAAAGCTGACTCACCCCCCTGCAAATATCTATATATGGATCCCTCATCACAGAGAGCTAGAGGCTGGAATTTTGTAATTTGTAAGGAAGTGTTGTTGGTTTCTCTTTGAGACATTGTATTGTTGGGTGATATTACTTTTCATGAGGTGAATAGGGCTTTTGTGCTGGGAGGATGATGCTGGATCAGATATCTGGGTTGTAATCCTCTCTTCTACTTCTACTATCAATAAAGCTATTTAAGTTTTCCTCCATCTGCTTGTGTACTTGTGAATCTTGTATTTGTGTATGCAATTGTATGGTTAATGTACTTTTGATTCTACATTGTTTATGGTATCATAGATCTCTATGCTTTGATGGCGTTTTGTTACTTTGCCTCTACAGGTGTTCTTTGAAGTAGGACAAGTGAGAAAGGAGTGGCAAGATCTATCAAAGGAGAGAGGAAACAAGTAAGGAGCCAAGCGAAAGATTAAGGTTGGTGCTCTCTACTTCTCTCTTATCTATCATCCATAAAGGAAAACACAAGTTACTTTGAATTGTTTGTTTCTAAGATAGCTACCATCTTAGTGGGACTAGCAAATCAAATAGACACTAGTTTTCCTGGAAACAGGAGGCAAGTCACTAGTACAATTGTCCCACCGCTAGCTTTTTTGTTCTTAGTTTGCATATGACTATATTTTAGGGGTTTTCTAGTGCATGTTGTTTGGTACGATTCAATAGTTTGGCCTTAGGGGTGTCTGTAATAACTTGATTTGGTTAAGACATATTTATTCACCCTAGTTGAAGCTAGTCACCATCAATCATGTTGAATATTAGTTCTACCTCCTCATAGAGGTGAATTGTTGACTCCTACTCATAGATTTCTTGTCGGTGCTCAATACCCAGACCAACCTCAAGTTATGGAATATATTCCTAGTCCTCTTGGTAGTGACTTGATATCTATCGAGACACTTGTGGATGATTCTGCCTCTCCTGTTAATTTTACTTTAACCAACCTATCAAGACCAAAGTTACTATGGATGAACCTCAACGGTTCTACGCCTATCTACACATACGTTCCTTTTATATCACTGCCAATGGAGGAGGTTAATTCTCCTTTACCCTTTACATATGTATTTTTGGCTGCTATGACATCATTTCCACCATTGAGTGTGGTAGGACCCATACCTTCTTCAACACCTCTCATGTCCTCTTGGGGAATACCATGTGTCTCTTCTATGACTCCCACAAATTTTCCCAGTGTCTTTGTGCCCATTCCTTCTTCTATTCTAACTATGGGTATGAAACCTAGCTAGCTTAGAGGATCGGGAATCTTCACTCTTAGTTTTTCTCAACCTTATGTCCCTATTCCTAACATGGATATTGAAACCCCAGGAAATACATGGGGGGGATCATATGTTTCTCCTAGCCAACCTGGGGGCAACCTTGCTTATAGTATTTCTCAATCTTGGTACATTTCATTATTTGGAGGGACGAAGTCCTCTAGTAATTTTCCAAGAGCGGGTAATTTACTTGGGGGAAACCCTACCATTATCACCATGATCCCTATATGTTATCCTTCTTATTTGGTGCTATTGCACAAGGTGATCCTTCTTTTCCTATTGCGTACAACGCTACTAGCAGTCATGCTCTTGGGGGTCCTTTATTCTCTGGGAGAACTTACCCTGGGGAAAAAACCCTTACACTAGTCACACTGGCTCACATCCTATATGTGGTGGGATGAATTAAAACCATGGTCCACAAAATGTTACTCAGAACCAAAATATGGGTGGATCTCAAGGTTGGTCAGGGGGATTTTTCTCCTATGACCCATTCACTCAACTACATCATCCTTTCTTATGCTCTCTTTATCTTTCAAATTTGGCTAAGCCGACAAATTACCCCATCCATCATGATCTATGGTGGCCACCTATGCCTACAAAGTTTCCATCTAATTTCCCCAACTTTGAAGGGAAACCTAGATAAAATCCATAAACACATATCACCACCTCCGGTTTGTGGTGTTCATCGTGTTGAAGGAAATGTAACTATGTTCGGTCTTCATAGATGTAATTTTGATATTTGTACTTATTCAAGAAAAGAAATATTATTTTTATAATATATGTCAATGAGTTTCTTGCTCATTTAAGTACGTCTAGCACATGTCAAAGTGTTATAGGTGAGTCAAATAGTCAAGAGAAAATATTGAAGGCCTTAAGGGCATGTTACACTATGTATAACTATATATTAAAGTCAAAGGGAAATCTCCAAGAAAAGTCAAGTCTAATCCTATGTAATGACACCTTCAAGAATCCCCTTCAAGCATGCTACACCACCATGAAAAAAGTGTGAAGTATGCTCAACAAATCAACCACCAACTTGCCTACCAAATCAGCTTACAAATAGCCCTCCAAGTTGGCTTGCTAGCAGCCTGTCAAGTCGGCCTACAAGTTAGCTTAATTGGAGGGACAACCCTCTATTTATAGAGGTTTTCCACTCCAAACATAACATACTATTCAAGCTATGAAATCTGGAAAGAAAAGAAGACAAGGAGGAATGAAGGAAGCCGTGGAAAATGTTCAATAAGGTGCAGAAAAGGAAGAAGAAGGTAAAACGAGGAAAAGGACTGTTTCTAGGGCTATAAATAGTCACACGTGCGAGGAAAAGGAGGAGAAATCCACAGTTGTAACAGCAGGGACAAACAATCCATAATTTGGTGTTGTTTGGGTTTTATACTATGATAACAATGTCTCTCAAGAAAAGTGAAGGAGCCCCTCTCTCCAGCGAAGGAAGAAAGACCTAATACACTAAGGGTACTCTCCACACTGCAAGAAACTAGGGCAACAGAAGAATCATATACTCTAGAAGGATTTTGGTTGGTCAAGGCTGAAGTATATTTGAGAAAGGGATCAAATAAGAACATCTCATCTAGAAGTCTCAAGGAAGAATAACAATATTCATAGTAAGAGAATGAAGTACCTAAAGAAGGAGGAGAAAGTGTTGGAGAACAAAGTGCCGGAAGAAGTGCCAAGGTATATGGTGAAGAAAGGAGTAAATACTTGACTTGTGCTTGGAGGATCTCTTAGTCAGGGTTCTAGGGTTTGGAATTGATCAATAAAATCTTCAATAAGAGAAATTCACTAAAGGTGTTTCCTCTCAAGAGTAGAGAGGTTTTGGCCCTATTAGAGAGCCAACATCTTGTGTTCTTGTTTTTATATTTTGGTAGCAGTTTGATGAAATGATGAGTTTCATTATTGGGTAACTATATGGACCTTCATTCATCTCCTAGATTAGTCAAATCAAATCTTCTCACAAATTATTACATGTTTTGATCATATTTTGTTTAATGAGATGAGTCAAAGTGAGATATTATCACTAGTGGACTACTATGCATTAAATGCAGGTTTTGAGAAAAAAATCAGGGAATTTTGGCAAGATTAAAGGCTAAAACTAAAATGGGACAAGGAAAAGAGATTGCAAGAGGTAAATCCTCCTCATTTAATCCTCCCCCATTCAAATATTCATCCATTAATCACACTAGCTCGAAGTATAAGAAACCAAGTCATGAAGATCAAAAGGCAGCCGAGAAAGTGATGGTCAAAGAGTTAGCTCATCTCGAGTTTGGAAGCCGAGCCTCCCTAGATTTATGGAATTCATTGGAGAGTTCAATGGTATAAATAAATAGGCCTAGAGCTTCATTAGGATTCGAATTTTTGTTGTAAAGACACTAGTTATTTTGGAGCTCTAGACTTGTGGAAGACATTGCTATGCAATTTTCTATTTTGATAATGAGAATGAGATTTTTCATGATCTAGTACTGAGTTAACTCAAAGGGCTGAAGCTCTTGGGTTAGGGCCCAACCCTAGCAGAAAAGGCTCCTCTTATTGTACCTATATGCTTAAATTAATTTCATAGATTCATGGTTAATTTGTCCTTAGAAGTATTTCATTGCAAGTAGTGTAGATTTGATTAGTTTGTTTATTAGTTTTCTTCCTTTTGTGATTTACTTCAGCAACAGGTTAGAAGGGATAAAAGGAGAATCACAAAGCTATCAGTGGATGTCTTGGCCTCACCTCTTCCTTCAGGGATCATGATTTGAGGAAGGGACCCTTGATGAGCCCCAGAAATGGGTAATTATATGGGCTCATTTTGCCTCTTAATTCAACTTAATCCACCATTCTCATTAGTTTATTGCATGTTTTTGAATATATTTACGCTAATAGAGTGAATTGGATTAGTCATTATGCCATGAAGTCTAATGTGTGCTTTATGCATATTTTTTTGTCAATTTTGGACAAAGTCAATGGATTTATGAGCATTTGGTAGCCAATATTCGAGGAAAACAAGGAAGAGGATTTGTAGGGGGGTGTCCCCTTCATTTATGAACCCTTACCTTGAATTCTCCATCAGAAACTTGGAGCACAGGTAGCCACATTAGTGCAATCAAGGGGCAACAGAGCAAGTAAAGAAGGACCGCTGTTTATCTCCAGTTTTGGGAAGATGAGCTCCTCAATTTTAGGAGAGCTGTTGGAGGTTCGAGTTGTATAAATAGCAGGGCTTAGGTGCTTAGATTTTCTTTAGTGGATGTTAGCCAATCATTAGTAGAAATTTAACACTTTTGTGTAGCACATGTTCAACTTATTTTCGAGCTTCTTTTTTAGAACAATTTATGTAATGTGACTTCTATTTTTGATAATGAAGATGAAACAGTTTTTGAGCCAGCATTAATCACTTTTAGAGGGCTGAAGCTCTTGCGTTAGGGCCCAACCGAAGCTGCCCAGTACCTCTTGCTTTGTACTTATATTTTTTTGCTTCAGTTCATGAGTTAATTTCTGTTACATAGATTCATTTTACTTTGTTTAGATTAGGTTTCTTTTGATGGGTTGCATAACTATTTTTATTTAAGTTGCTCAAGTAAGTTAATGCAGTGACAAAATAAGATTCAAAAATGCCAAAAATAGGGCCTGATCTCCTTTCTCCCTTTCTATGACTATGATTTTAGGACAAGGCACTACTGTTGCCACCAAAAACATAGTTTTGCTCTTCCATGCAATTTCTAGTGTGATGACTTGATTTGGAAATATTGATATATTGATTCAGATTTAGTTGTCTAGATCATTTCTTGTTCTTTTACAATAGATATCTCTGCATTCTTTTCTATTCAAAGGTTACTGTTTAGCATTTTTGGTCTGTAGGTAAGAAATTAGGTCAAGCTAGAGAAATTTTTGTTTTCATGGTATAGTTAGTCCTTTCTTTGATCAGTTTTTGTAAGTAGATGTGCAGATCTCTTTTGCAGGACACCTCAGCTCACCATACATCCATAAATCAGCCAACATCAACTCACTTCCCACATATTTCCCAAGTCATTCGCAACATTTCACCAATCTGCCCTAATTTCTGCATTTTTCCCCATAAGCTTCCCTCTTGCCATTTGAACAAATCCAATCATCATGTTCCCTCTTGGTCTTCCTTGACAAGCTCTAGACAGCTCAACACCTTCATCTAGCCTTCAGTTTCCCTTTCCCACCATTTTTCCACCTTCAAAACTTCCAAAAATAGCTCTCGGTTGCGTCCTATAGATCCTCATGTAGATCCTCCTGTAGATCCCCTGCAGCGTCTTGTAGAATTCCCTGTAAGTGGTTTTTCGAAATCTAATTGCAATGGAAGTATTCAGAAGGGTACTAGGGGCTTCTTATGACCTCTCCACACCTTTCTCCACCTCTACAAAAACCAAGTCCATCTTCGTTCGCCACCAAACCTCTGCACAATCACAACCAGATAAATTACAAGCATAACAATTTCACATAAAAACACTCAAAAGAACAAAAATATGTTTTCTTCTCGTTTCTTTTCAGAAGTAGTTTGAATAAATGTAATTTACCTTTTTCAGTAGTCAATGGCACTCATTGCATTAGTTTCTATCTCTTTTTTCTGCAAAAGTAGGGTTAGTTGGATAAAGTAGGGTTTGCTAGGGTTTGCGTTATATTTCAGTCTTCCTTCTCTTTCTGCAAATAGAATAGCCTCTGTAGAGTTAGATTTCTTTCATCACAGCTAAAATCTTCTTTTGAGAATTCATAGAAGTTGGCTTAAGCTCCTAGTGATCTTGCGCTAGCTCACCAAGTGACAACCTGCAGTAAGAGCTAGTACTTGTGCATACATCATTGTCGCTTCCAAGTTTGTTACGAACTACCAGGTTGATGAAAGTAAAGTAGGAAGCCCTAGGAGTTGCAACATTATTGATGCAATACTCATGCTCATGACTTTTTGGTGCCGTTGCTGGGGAAGCATCATCGTATTTTGTGATTACTGCTTTTCTTCTATTTTCTACTACAACATTCTGCTAAGTAGTTTATTTCAGCAAAAGTAGAGTAGTTGTTTCATTGCAATTCTGCAATTTCAATTATGCAAAAGTAGATTAGGAATTTCCCTACTTTCATTTAAATTATACAGTTTCCATTTTAGCAAAAGTAGATTAGTCCTTTCAATTCTACAATTTCCATTCCAGCACAAGTAGATTACTCATTTCCTTGCTTTCATTTCAATTCTACAATTTCCATTTCAACAAAAGTAGATTAGTCCTTTCAATTCCACAATTTCCATTTCAGCAAAAGTAGATTAGTCATTTCCTTGCTTTAATTTCAATTCTGCAATTTCCATTCCAGAAAAAGTAGATTAGTCATTTCCTTGCTTTCATTTCAATTCTGTGATTTCGTTTCAGCAAGTTCATTTCAGATTAGTTGCAATTTGTTTGTTCATTCAATTTCAGTTTTGTAGGTACAAGCAGAAAAAACAAAAACCTACCAAAAATATTTCCTTTCATGTCTCGTAGGAGTAGAGATAATTCAGAAAAATGTTTGCCCAACACCCCCACTGCTTCACATAGCCAAACTTCTCTCTTCTTCAGTGGCTGCAATCAAGAAACACCCTTAGGTAATAGCCAGACATATTTGAAGAACCTATAGGGGAAGAAGAAGAAGAAAACTTTCCTCTGGAGCAAATGACTGAAAATAGAAATGTTGGGAGCAGTACCTTTTCTTCCAACTCATCCATTAAAGGTGAAATTGGAAACATGTGGGAAGACTTCAAGGGTGAGATGCTACGGATTCTTGCCATGCATATCAAAAGAAAACAAGAGGAAGCAAAGAGGTATTAGCCATTTTTTGTCCTAGGTGCACCAGAAGACATCCTAGGAATGCATGTCCATTGAACTCTATAGAAGTGTGTTCAGTCTGTGAAGAAGACCATTCTACAAATCAGTGCCCTTCCTTGCTCGGACTTAAAGCTGCATACTAGTGGGACAAAGGAGCCACTAAACCACTCTATTTCATGAATTAGAGGAGGCCACATGGGCCTAGACCTTACCAGCAGGGAATGCAAGGGACATCCTAGACATATTACAACCCCAATCAAGCCACATCCATACCTTCTTGCCCCCCCCACTCATCATTCCTAGTCCACACGTCCTCCTTGGTCCTTCACATCTCCATATCATGCCCAACCAACCAACCATTCATTTCAATCCTATGATTAGCCACCACCACATTGGAATGCACCTCATCAGGGGTGGAGGCCCTAATACAACTTTCCTACCACTCTTTTACCTCCACCACCTAGTCAACCATTGCCTCCTGCGCCACCAAGGCAACCCCAAATGCCTACCCAGCCGAAACCGAACCTGAACAACAGACAGGCCCAACAAGTATATAGTGGGGAACCACCATTTCCAAACCTGCACATTGGAGTAGCTCAACCCAATTACAATGTTGAGGTACAACACTTCCAAACAACTCCTCTTGAGCTCAATGATATTCACCATAGCTCAGGAAGAGTATGGAAAAAAAGAGATTATATTGATATCATTGAAGGACCACATCCCACAGAAGAAGATGCAAAAGAAGAGATCAAAGAACCATGGGCTGCACTTGATGAAGAGAAGACATCAAAATCAGAGATCGAGAGAGCTCCCTCATGGTTACCATCAAATCCTCCATGTATTCAAGAGAAATATCAACAAAAAGAGGAAGATGTGAATGTCATGATAGAAGAAAACATGAAGAATGATCCAGATCAGTAAAAGGACCAAGGACATCACAACTATATTCAAATATGGTTCCAGATAGTCATTAAGTTGCAGCAGTACTCTCTTCCTCAACTATACTTGATCCCTTTAAAGTCAAATCATTTGGTCTCTGAAATCCGGATACATGTCAAAGCATACATTTCAAGCCTCCACATCATTTTGTCTATCATCTTGATTTGCACATGGCTCCATTGAATGTATTCTTATACTTGAAATTTTTTTTTTTTTCATGTAGGGTAGGGTAGAGAAAAAAAGAAAAAGAAAAAATGAAAAATAAGAGGAAAAAATAAAAATCTAAGGTGAAAACCTCCTTGGAGGTGCCTCAGATTGGCTCATTGATTGAAAACGTCCATGAGGCGGTCAATGGGTTGGAAAGAAGAGAAAAGAAAAAGAAAATAAGATCCCTGGGTGAAAACCTCCCTTGGAGGTGCCCAAGGTAGACAATTAGGGTGAAAACCTCCTTGAGGCACCCTAGTTGCTTTCCAAAAAAAAAGAGAAAAAGAAAAGGAAAAATGAATTTCCAGTTATATTGCAGGTCTGCAGGAGAACTTCAGGAAGAAGCAGCAGGTGCCAAGAAAGTTCTGAAACCAATAAAAACACCTATCCTACCTTCCCTCAGTGCCCTTCTCCATCATTCTTGACATTCTTTCCACCTCACTGTGCTTCTTTTCTAAAAACTGTGTTTTCTACAAGAGACTCCTGTAGAAATTATAGAGAGCTAGAAATAGAATTTAAAAGAAGTTTGGGGAACAAGGAAGCTTCATAAAGGGTTTAAAAACCCCCCTGCAATCTTCAAACCTCTCTTCCATCATTTCCAAGTTTGCATTATAGCCCAAGCTCATTTTTTCTTACTGTCCAAAAAACTACAGAATGCTTTGATACACAAATACATAGAGCAGAAATTTGTTTTTTCCCTAACTTGAAAAATGTGCATCCATTTAAAAAACTGATTCATAGGGAGTTGCATAGGGATGATGGTAACATGCTCAAGCAATTTCAACAACTTCTAGTGACAGTTACCAAGAAATTGGCCTCCATCACCTTCAGCCATTTTTGCATTTTCTCCATATCTGTGCATCCATTTAAAAATCTGTTTCATGGGGAGATGCATATGGATGATGGTAACATGCCCAAGAAATTTCAGCCAATTTTAGTGCACGGTTTCCAAGAAATTGGCCTCCATCACCTTAAGCCATTTTCAGTTTTTCTCGAAATCTATGCATCCATTGACCACAATTCTTCCATGGGAGGTGCATAATGATGATGGAAACATGATCAAAAAATTTTAGGTCAATCCAATCTAATTTTTTGGGAGATATGAACAAAAAAAGTCACTATCCCATTAAAATCTAGCATCAGCAGCATGAGGGTGCAAATCTGAAGGTTGAAGCAGACTCCTGAAGAGAAGATCCAGCCAAGAAGGAACCTACACATAACAAAAAAATCACACATCAGGAGCAGAAAGCATACAACAGAGGAGATATAGACAAGTACCAACTGAAATACGAGCATGCAGCAGTAAAAGGGAACCAAAAGGATGCCTCAAAACCAATACATTCGACTTGTAGGTAAGTGTCTAAACCCGTTCCTCTATTGCATCTGTATAATTTGAAATTGCATAAACGAATGGAATGGTTGAGGATTAAACCTGAAAGGTGGCTAATTAACTGGCCACCCTCATCGAGTTCAACCATGCTCATCCGGAGATCACACTGCACGTGTGTCTAGTCAACTCACGGAATATCCATAAAGATAGGTAGTGGAGGATGTTGAACTCCAACGAAAATAATGGGAAGTGATTGCGAGCAGATGGCATAAAGTTTCATGATGACATTGCAGTAGGGACCAATAGTCCAAATAATGCCAACACACATTTTTGCTAGCTCACCATCAGCAGAAATATCTCAAAGAAAACATAAGTATACCTCCTCAAAACTCCTTCACCACCTTTTCATCCATTTCATCCTCGTCCACTTAGTTGTAGTAAGCTCTATACCACCACCATAACCTCGAAATCGTCATCCTCTATCATTTTCAGCCATTTTTCTGCTATCGACTTTCTATATGAGCAGTAATAGGTTCTACAGGAGTGCCAGTGAGCAGCATCGCAAAGGAAAATTTGGGATTTTATGGCAAATTCGAGCTCGAAGAGGTAGGCTTTGTGTAGACCCTCTTTGTATTTCCATCTCTAGAAAGGGTGGTGTGATTTCAAGCGAGGTATTGAGTTGAACAAGGGAAGGAAAGTGAGAACAGAGTCTGCCTGTGTTTTTTTTAAAATATATACAATTTCTCCATTTGCTCTTTGCATTGAAATACTATCTCTTTCTCCTCCATGGTATTCTCCTATGTAAAGAGATGATGCAACTCTAGAAAATTAAGCCTGTAAAAAAAAGTGAACTTGCATTGGTTAGTCTGCTTATTTTGTGAAGGAAAAAAACATTGTCTTGTATGCTCTCTATTTTTTTAAGATATTGTTTCCCTCAAACAGACCGAGAAGTAATGTAAGTTTAAGAACAGAGTTTGGAAGGAAGGAAAGTTGCAAATTATTTTTGTTAAAAAGGAAGAACACGAAAACTCCCTCTCTGGTCCCAAAAAAAAAACCTCAGCTATTCCTCTGTTTTCAGGTTTGAAACTTGTTGCCTTCCTCCTCACCTAAGATATTCCAGTAGTCTCTGAACATCATGACTGGGGTTTTATGAGGAAGGAGCCTCTGAATTCAACTAAGTTGCATGAACACCCAGAAGTGGTAGCCCTCTTTACCATGGCAAATTGGATGCATTTCTTTGAAAAGTTTCATGGGTAAGATGAGGAAGTCACAGATGAATTTTTATTGTATTTAAAACCTCACTCAAAAACCCATGCCACTGTTAGTTTTAGGGGTCTATCTATAAAAATCACCCCAGAGTTCATCAGCAGGATTACAAGTCTCCCAGTTGGACTACCTGGGAGCAAGGAAGAAAAACCACTGGGTCAAGTTGCCAAGAAGACCTTTTTCCAGCCTAATGAACATCCTGTGGAGGACAAGAATGGCATCAGGAGAATAAGTATACCTTATCCATGGGATGAGGTTAGTTATCAAATTATGAAATACATCTCCTGTGAAGGAAGATACAACATAGTTTATGGGTACCATTTCATACTGTTACATGAACTAAGATATGGCATGGACCTTCCTGCATCCAGAAAACTCAGTATTCCATATTTTCTCCTCCAATCCTTAATATAGTCTAGCACCAAATTGAAGGCAGGGGTTCCAGACCAACTGGCTCAGCATGGGCTAATTAAATTGCTGGTGGAGGATGCCCTCCACAGTTTCACAATCCGCATAGTCTGGGATATTTTCAGAAACATGACAAAAGAGGATTAAAAACTCTGACCGATGACCTTATTCCATCTGAAAGTGAAGAGGAGGAACAAAAAGGGGAAGCTGAGAAGAAAATCCATGAAGAAGAAAAGAACACTCAATTGGAAGAGGAGGAACCCCACACAGAAAAAGAAGAAAACTAGATAGGAGAGGAGGAACTTGACACCACCAAAGGTGAGCCTACAACAGAGAAGAAGAAAGAATCAAAAGAAGAAAAGGGTAAAACCACAAGAGAGAAAAATAAGAGGCCAAGAACTGAAAGGAAGAAGCCTAAGACAGTGCAGAAAAAGATTGCCACAGGAAAAGCAGAAACTAAGCAAACAGAGAGCAAACAAAATCAAAGACACCAGAAGCAAAACTAGCATAAATAGGAAAAACAACAAATGAAGAAGAAGAAGCAATGCAATAAGAAGAGTCTCCTGAGACACTCGCAAGAGAGGCAACAATTGTTCTTGATACACTTAGTACTATAGCCAAGCCCAAAGGGAAAAGGAAGAGACAACCATCTATGTACCTCAAGGCTCGGAAAAGCACCAGAATAAAGATGGGGAAGCCTCAACCACCTTCAAAGGAGCCCATCATCATTGAAGATGTCCCTACTGCAACAAAGGTGGAATCTCCATCGAAAACCCCCATCACTTACGAAAGAGGAAGTCCTAAGACCTCTACTTGGAAAGAAAGGATCAAACTAATGGAATTTAAAACAGTCCTACAGGAGGCGTAGATCACTCTATAGGAGACATTGAAAAAGCTTCAAGAGACTGAAAAACTTGAAAAGAAGGCAGAGGGACAGACCAAGGAGGAAGACAAGGCAAAAGAGATACGAGAGCCTGGACCTCAGCCTAACTTAGGCTCTTACTACAACCTTTTGGAAGGGGGGAAGATCACCCCACAAATGTTTGCAGTCACTCTATTATTTGAGTTGGAAAAGGAAAGAGTAAGGAACCATACATGGATGCAGATTGCAAAATCGAGAGGAGTGGAAGACACTGGGCACACAGAAAACAAATTGAGGGAAATGGGCAAAGAATTGAGCATGTTCAGGCATATAGAAAGCATCAGAAGAGCTTAATTGGAGGTAGAAAATGAAATGTTAAAGAAGTAGCTACAAGAAAGGGAACCCCAGGGAGGAAATGAGCAGTCAATCTTAAAAAGGCAGTAATAGGAAGAGGAACCCCAAGTAGACAGTGAGACATTACTAAGACAACAACAGGAAAGAGAATCCCAGGCAGAAAATGAGGTGTTGATCTTGAGAAGGCAGCTACAGGAAAGGGAAGCCAAATTAGCCTGCATGGCTAGCTAGGCTATGGAGGCATTATAGTGTAGGCAGCCAACCAAATCATATGCAGTGTACCTCAAGGATCAGTGGCTCCAATTCCAGATCAAGACATTGGCCCAGAGGGGCACAATACCCTTTCAGGGTTATGGCCAATTCATGAATCTATGTGATCACAGTTCAACTAAGGACAAAGTGAAGTTGGCAGAGTTTTATTTGCACAACATGGCCCTTATTGATATGAACCTATGGGATCCCAATTTTGTGTTCAGAGACTCGCAGCTAATGGCCATGGCATCTTGGATGAGCCATGAAGAGAAAAGGGTAGAAAAAATCCAGAAAATGATGGAAAAAGAGCTTAATGAACCCCTAATGGTTAGAGCAGAACTAGCAAACCCCATGGATCTCATCTATGCCCACCATCACCTTGCAGCTAATCCTCAAAGTGTCTCTAACTATGTTGATAAGAAGGCCCAGGCTATTGCACATTTCGTGGACATGGAGTGATTGTTTGGAGATGACTGCATTCATGCCTACATGAGAAGGTGGAACACATTGCCACATAGCCTACGGATCAGGGAGTGTCACTCTCCAAAATGGATGAGGGAAGCCATGAGGAGAGTGCCACTGTATAGGAACTCTATGCAAAGTCTGAAGGCCAATTGGATTGGCATCAAATTCAGTCCTCCACTGCTGCTAGGACTGCTGGAAGGAGTAAAAGAGGAGGAAGAATAGAAACAGTGGGAAGAGGTGGATAGAAGGGTAGGATTCCATGATAAAGAGGAAGATATCACATCAGAAGCATGGGATGTCAGGGAATCTATCAAAGCCATCAAGGATGAAGAGTTAGACTAGTTGCTCAGAGGATGAGCAACCCATTCAGTACGGGGGTGATGATGAGCCCCAGAAATGGGTAATTATATGGGCGCATTTGGCCTCTTAATTCGAATTAATCCACCATTCTCATTATTTTATTGCATGTTTTTGAATATATTTATGCTAATAGAGTGAATTGGGTTATTCATTATGCCATGAAGTCTAATGTATGCTTTATGCAGATTTTTTGGTCAATTTTGGACAAAGAAAAAGGATTTATGAGCATTAGGCAGCCAATATTCGAGGAAAATAGGGAAGAGGATTTGTGGGGGGGTGTCCCCTTAATTTATGAACCTTTACCTCGAATTATCCATCAGAAAATCGGAGCACAAATAGCCACATTAGTGCATCCAAGGGGCAGCCGAGCAAGTAAAGAAGGACTGTTGTTTATCTGCAGTTTTGGGAAGCCGAGCTCCTCGATTTTAGGATAGTTGTTGGAGGCTCAAGTTATATAAATAGTAGGGCTTAGGTGCTCAATTTTTTTTAGTGGATGTTAGCCAATCATTAGTATAATTTTCACACTTTTGTGGAGCACTTGTTCAGCTTATTTTCGAGCTTCTTTTTTAGAACAATTTATGTAATGTGACTTCTATTTTTGATAATGGAGATGAAATAGTTTTTGAGCCAGCACTAATCTCTTTCAGAGGGCTGAAGATGTTGGGTTAGGGCCCAACCCAAGCTACCTGGCACCTCTTGTTTTGTAACTATATGTTTTTACTTCAGTTCATGAGTTAATTTCTGTTACATAGATTCATTTTACTTTGTTTAGATTAGGTTGCTTTTGATGGTTTGCATAACTATTTTTGTTTCAGTTTCTCAAGTAGGTTAATGCAGTGACATAATAAGATTAAAAAAGGCAAACAACAAGTCCTGATCTCCTTTCTTCCTTTCTGGACTATGATTTGAGGTCAAGGCACTACTGCTGCCACCAAAAACACAGTTTTGCTCATCCATGCAATTTCTAGTGTGATGACTTGATTTGGAAAGATTGATATATTGATTCATATTCAGTTGCCTAGATCATTTCTTGTTCTCTTACAATATATCTCTCTGCATGCTTTTCTGTTCAAAGGTTACTATTCAACATTTTCTATTTGTAGGTAAGAAATTAGGTCAAGCTAGAGAAATTTTTGTTTTCATGGTATAATTAGTCATTTCCTTGATTAGTTTTTGTAAGTAGATGTGCAGATCTCTTGCAGGATACCTCAGCTTACCATACATCCATAAAGCAGCAAGCATCAACTCACTTCCCGTATATTTCCCAAGTCATTCGCAACATTTCACCAATCTGCCCTAATTTTTGCGTTTTTCACCATAGCCTGCCTTCGTGCCATTTGAACAAATCCAACCATAATGTTCCCTATTGATCTTCCTTGACAAGCTCCAGACACCTCAACACCTTCATCTAGCCTCCCGTTACCCTTTTCCATCATTTTTCCACCTTCAAAACTTCCAAAAATATCTCTCGGCCTCCTCCTGTAGATCCTCCTATAGATCCCCTGCAGCCTCTTGTAGAATTCCCTGTAAGTGGTTTTTCGAAATCTGATTGCAATGGAAGTCTTCAGAAGGGTACTAGGGGCTTCTTAGGACCTCTCCACACCTTCCTCCACCTCTATAAAAACCAAGTCCATCTTCCTTCGCCACCAAATCTCTGCACAATCACAACCAGATAAATTACAAGCATAATAATTTCACATAAATACACTCAAAAGCGCAAAAAGATGTTTTCTTATCGTTTCTTTTTAGAAGTAGCTTGAGTAATTGTAATTTACCTTTTTCAATAGTCAATGGCACTCATCGCATTAGATTCTATCTCTTTTTCTGCAAAAGTAGGGTTAGTTTGATAAATTAGAGTTTGTTAGGGTTTGCATTATATTTCAGTGTTCATTCTCTTTCTGCAAATAGAATAGGCTCTGTAGAGTTAGTTTTCTTTCATCACAATTAAAAGCTTCTTTTGAGAATTCATAGAAGTTGACTTTGGCTCCTAGTGATCTTGCACCAGCTGACCAAGTGATAGCATGCAATAAGAGCTAGTACTTGTGCATACAACACTGTCGCTTCCAAGTTTGTTACGAACTACCAAGTTGATAAAAGTAAAGTAGGAAGCCCCAGGAGTTGTAGCATTATTTCTGCAATACTGGTGCTCACCAACCCTTATGCAACCTCAAAAAGAGAAATTTCTACTTTCTCATAGAATTTATAGTTTACTATACTTGAACCAGCATTTGATCAGTTTGCAAGTATAGGATTTAATTACCATTTCTTACATTTTCAGTCTTATAGTAGATCTCATCAATGACTTCATCTTATTCTACAAATTTTCCTCATGCATGAAGTAGACAACTAGCTCATTAAACTCTGTTTTTCTAGCTCATTGAAATTCTTCTTGTTTACATTATTTTTGGGAAAATATCATTGTTTGATGAATTGCAGGTGTTTTAGAAGTAAAGAAAGATTTTATAGCAAGCAACCTCCTTTTAACTTCATCCATCCATAATCATTCCTTACTTTCACTAAGACCTTCACCAATTTCATCATTTTATATGGAAACTTCTCCAAGCATGTTGAGCAAATCCAACCATCTCCCAACCTTGGTTTTGAGTTTTGAGTGATCCTAATCATTTTCTCACTCCATTCCATTGACCAACCACCTTCCCTAAGCATTCCATCACCTCCAGCACCCATCGTTTTGCTCTCGGTTGTATCCCGTAGAAATACAGGGAATCATGTAGGTTTTTAGGACATCCTATAGGTTTTCCTGTAGTGGCTTGTTTAGGGGCTGAATTGAGGGAAAACCTCCAAGAAGCCTAACAAGTTCACCTAAGGGTCTCCTAAACCTTCCCAAAATAAACCAAAATCCCTAAGCCACCAGCCACATCATCAAGAGAGATTAGCTTTCACACTTTCTTTTACATAAAAAGAATAAAAAAAAAAACATATTTATTTCAGTCCTTTACATGCACAGTAGTGATGTTTGATGTTTTGAACTTTCATGCTTAGGACAGTAGAATTTCATACATGTTAGCTTGGAATTATTTTAAAGCATAGTTTCTCAACAGTTAGTTAGGAAATGGTGTGTTTTTAGCATTGGATTTCAGTCCTTTTCTTTATTGCAGTAGATAAGCTTTCTCCTAGAGTAGAGTTCTCTTTCTTTCATCAGTAATCAAGCTTCTTCTAAATCCATAGAAGTCTCGCTTGAAACCCGTAGTAGTTTGTTGGCTTATATGGGCCTGACCTAGGTTCAGAAGAGTTATTTAGCCAAACAAATCCCACATCTACCAGCCCTTTTGGCAACAGCCCGTGGAGTGCAGACTAAGCTCTCACTCGAGGTAGTAGGGGAGGGTTCTGGAACCAAGTTTCCGCACCCTTGGGATGTCTATATGTGGTCTAGATGTTTTGCACACTGTTCTATAGCCTCGCGCTGCTTTGCTTCCATGCAGATTCGAGATAGGGTTATTCCTCACTACTAATTAAGGAGTTTTATAGATCAGATCTACTTGTGATGGTCTTTAAGCAAACATTTAATCAAGATAACCAGTGCGTGTATTTAACAGAGATACATATTTGCATTAACCCAAAACATAAGCATATGCATAAAGATTCAATAGAAATATCAATCATAAATTAACCAGATCTACAATAGCTCAGATTACCACGGTGTTTCAAAATCAACTTATCTTTATTTCCACTTTATCACTGATACATCCGGATCTACCCTGCGCACTCAGCTGTAGGGGTTCGCGCACACAGCTGCGGACTCTACCAGGCCTATACGCACACACCTGTAGAGCCTATATCTACCTTTGACTCGGACTTATAGACGTGCATATAATCTTCACACACCCATAAACTATCATTCATGTCTATTCAAAAGATGCCTTCTACCCTTAGAGCCCCGCTCTATTTATAGATTCCCATGGTCTGCGGACCATGGGTAGGTTGACTTACTGCTTATTATTCTATATTATTTCTTGGGTGGACAACCCTTTGACTCGACCTTTTACATTTCACGCTCCACATATTTCAGACTTTTAAAATATTTTAATCCTAACTTATAGGCTCTCAGCCCCAAAAATGTTATAGGGGACCTCCGCTACCCAACAGTCCCCCAACACAATCATTATAACTCGTCCCAAGTCACTCGTTGGTACAGTGAGACGCGTTGCCTTGGCTGTGTGGTTCACCTCCCTTTGAGTGACACTCTTCGTCTTGTAGCTTCTTCATTGTCTCCTACAACGGTTCGTCTGGTTCCTGCTTTGTTGTTTCTACCAATTCTCACAACCGATGATGCTCATTCTACTCTGCTCGGTTAGCATAAAACACCTCCCCATAGGATTTTAGCTCTAGCGGGGAAGCTGCATACGGGACCTCCTTGTACCACCACAAAACTTCCTAACTTCGTATCTTCTCTTTGCACTTTCTGCTGTAGCTTGTGTTGCAATTTTGCAAGACCCTTTCTGCTATCCATGACATCCTAATCCTCAAGGTACATCAAAGATAACTTATTAACTGCACTTCTACCAGTGGTCTCTGTCTTTCCATCCTTTCTCTTTTCTTTTGTAGTTCATCGGCCTGCCCACCGGTGAGGTTGTGGCATGCAGACCAGTTCTGCTTCGTGGCTCCCATTTTCTAGTACATCCCTTGTCGTTGATGCTGAAATCTACGTGGTGCCCACAACTATCAACACCATGTTCCTCAGAGAGCCTTGCCTCTTCATCGGCCATATCACCACCCTCAAGCTTATTCCTAAAGCAAATATAATGAAAGTTCCATATCGGCAAACAACTTGCGTTCTTTAAAAGCATAGTTTGTCTGGTGGATGCCACCCTGTGATTTATAAGCATTCCAAATTCAAATTCACTGGCTCCCACCTGTTATGGCACCCTCGTGTTAAACCTAGGGCAGATCATTCCATATTTGGTTTGTACCCCTTCTATCAATCGCCCAGCACCTGCTCCCTTTTGCCATAATGTAGACATCTTGTCATGAATAGTGACAACAATGGTCACCTCTCCTCTCATCAACGCAATAGCGCAATCCTCTCCATGCAACTATGACCCTTGTGATTGGCCAAATCTACGTGCACCCTGGCACTCATGCATCCTTCCCCCAAAATGCTTTATCGTCTCGCACTCTCATTCAACTGGCTGGAGTAGTGAGACTGTCCTTTGGATGGTTAGTCAGGCAGTTGGCCCACCCATGTAGAGCTTCAGGCGACTGCCATTCACTCTTCCCGGAAAGGGGTCTCTATTGAGTTTGGCAATATGAACCACCCCCCATCGGTAACTTCTTTGATGACATAGGTTCCCAACCAACACATTCTGAGTTTGCCAGGGAATTTCTCGAACTTGCTGTCATTTAGTAATACTAGATCATTCTCCTTTAAAGTGTGCACCTTGATATTGTGATCATGCCATGCTTTCTCCCACTGTTTCTGTACTTGCTAATGGAAGCCATCCAAAAACCATTCCTCCTCTAGTTTCTCTAGCTGCGTGAGCCATTCCTTCAAAGCCCCTTGATCTGCCATAATTGTTATTACCACTATTTGCAGACTAGTCATAATGTACTCCATAGGCATAATGGCCTCCTTGCCCATAGAATAACCGAAAAGGTGTTTGGCCCATCAACTTCTTGCACGTGGTTCAGTATGCCCATACTTTGGTCAATGCAGTCTCCAAAATTTTGTTGAATGCTTCAATGGTCCCATTCGCTTGCGGGTGATATGGCATACTCTGTCGGTGATATATCTAGAATTCCTCAATTAGAGCACTGATCGTTTCATTCAAAAAGTGTGTTCCCCGATCGCTCATGAGAATTTTGGGACATCCAAACCTTGTCAGCACATTTTCGAACAAAAACTTCACAACTGTTGCAGCTGTGTAGTCCTTAACCGGCTATGCCTCTTCCCATCGAGTCAAATATTCTATCGCGGTGATGATATAGCACATACCCGTCTTGCCTCACAGTACGATAGGTCCTATGAAGTCAATTTCCCACTTCTCGATTGGATATAGCGACATCTGTGGTTGGAGTGACATTTCATCTCTCCGCGATGGTTTCCCCGTCCGTTGACATATGTCGCAGGCTTGACGGTATGCTTTCGAATCTTGATGCAGAGTGGGACACCATATTCCTACGCGAAGAATCTTATGGGCTGTGGTGCAACCTGCATAATGTCCACCAGCAATCCCCCCCATGTGCTTCATCCAGGATCTGTCCTTGCTCGAACTCTGGTACATATCTGTGTAATATTTCATCGTTGCCCATTTTGTAGAGGTGCCCTGCAATCATGGTAAAGTCTACTGCACGTATCACCAATTCCTTCTTCTGCTGAACAGAATATCCTTGCGGTGTGGTTCTTGTAGTTAAAAAATGGATTATATCGTCAAAGTGGCCAAACGCAATGCGCACTGCGTACAACTATGCATCTGAGAGTACTTCCTCTAAATTTGTGGGCTCTTTTCCAGTCTCAATTCGGGACAGGTGATCTGGGCCTGCGTTTAGATGACCTGGCTTTATGAAAACCTCAAAATCATATACTTGGAATAACAACAACCACCTACAAATGTGCCCCCCCAACACGGGCTTATTCACTAGGTATTTTAGCGTAGAGTGATCAATATACACCCTAAAGTGTCCTCCGAGCAGATAGTGGAAGTATTTTTGGAGCGCGTATACTATCGCCAATCTCTCTTGCTCAATAGTGGAGTAATTATTCTCAGCGTTTGACAACCGGCGACTAGAAAACAAAATTGGGTGATCAATTCCCTTCGCTCCTTCTTGAGTGACTACTGCACCCAATGCGATACATGGCGCGTCAACATGCACATGAAATTCGATGTCCCATTTTGGAAAGACTAATATAGGTGCAGATGCCATCTTTTCATTAAGCATTTCCAGACTTTTGTTGCATTCTTCATTCCAGGAATAAGTAGCATCCTTCTTTAGCAACTGTTCCATTGGAGCCATGATTCGTGTGTAGCTCTTTATGAACTTCTGATAGTAGCCCATGTGTCCTAGGGTGTCGTGTAGTTGTTTTACACTTCGAAGCGCTTGCAGATTGAGGATGAAAATGATCTTTTCCAGATCCACCATCAGTCCTTGCTTACAAACCACATGGCCAAGCAGGTTCCCGAAGGGGACGAGGAAAGTACACTTCTTTAGGTTTAGCGTAATCTGATGTTGTCTACAAGTATCCAACATTAACCGTAAGCTTGCGATATGTTTCTTAACTAGTCCGAATACGGTCCAGTCATCAAGATAGACCTCTAAGAACTTGTGTATAAATTCTTTGAATGTAGCTACCACAATGCATGAGAATATCACTAGTGCATTCTTCCGGCCAAAGGGCATCACCATATGCTAAAAATAACCCCATTCAGTGGAAAATGTTGTTTTACTACTATCCTCTGGTGCAATCTTGATCTGGTGTGTTACAGGGTAAAGTGTCTATATAGAACTGCTCTATCCCACTAAGGTGTGACAGCTGCCTTAGAAACAAACAGAGAAAAGCTACTTTTGTTTTTCCTTTATGAATTATAGATAGAGAGGAATAGAAAGACCAACCTCTGTCTTGCGCTAATCTCCTGATTTGATTCCTCTCTTCTTTGATAGTCTTTAGCTACCTGCTCCCTTGCACACCCAGCTTCACAAAGTACCTGTAAGATCACAGTAGCATAGCACTATACAAAGACATGGATCTATAATCATAAACAATCTAAGATCAGATGTAAATTGACCACACAAATGTAGCAAACATCAATGACACAAGAGCATGGAGGAAAACTTGAATAGCTTTTATTGATAAACAAGAAAGAGCCAAGAAGAGTTACAACTAGTTGTTCTGACCCAGCATTAACCTCTCAGCAAAGAAGCCCCTCTTCACCTCATACAAAGCTTAGATCACCCAACAATCTGATGTTTGTCTCAAGAAACCAACAACAATTCCTTACAATATGCAAAATTCCAGCCTCTGGATCTCTGGGGTGAGGGATCCATATATAGATATCTGTAATGGAGATGAGTCAGCTTATGATTTGATTAGTGTCTTCCCTTTGATAGTTCTTGCTTCCACTTGGAGATTGATGATCTCTTACTCATCCTTGGTTGAATTCAAAGAGGCAAGTGTCACAGGAGAAGATTCTGGAAGCTTCCATTGCCTCTCAACCTCGCGGAATGACACTGCCATTTGTCATTTCTCGCCCATCGCACCCCATAGAAGGGATTTTTGAAATGCAACGCACCCACACAGTGTATTTAGGTGAGATGCAACGTACTTGGCCAGTGGAGTAGCTGAAATGATCCTGTTTTGACCAATTCTAAGCAGTTTTTCATGGAGAACTTCTGGGAGAAGCTGTAATCTGTTGACCTTGTTCCTTTAGGGGTTAGAAAAACACTTTTAGGGACTTAGGAGCCCTTGGTTTATGGACATTTCATGCTTGGGGTTGTAGTGCCCAAAAATGTCTATAACAGTTGCCCCCTAAAGCATGAGGTCATTAATCTTTTGATGTCAGGTGAAATGCTTTATTATGAGGATCCGAAGTTCTTTCAAGCTGGGAGGAGACCTATAATAAGATACAATAAAATACATTATCTTCATAAGATTTTCATGATCTTGCTGAGATGGGCATTCCCATGCTCAACTTTATAAATTCATTTTTATGTACATAGGATAGACAATCGTCTGAGTGTAGACTGATGATTCTGATAGAGCCATCATCTTTTTGATTGGATGATTATCTGTGCAGCAATGATGTACATTTGATGTCTTTATTTCCCTGAATATATATCGCAGCCCGGATGGATGAAACTAGATCCGGGGTCTTCAATCTCATTCGATCTTCACTCGAAGTACAAGTCGATCCAAGTGAAAGCTGTTCTAGAGTCGAACATGGAAAGACATCACCTGATTACCAGCCAATGATGTAAGCTGTTAACAGGTGCGAGAGGAATCACCAATAATGATAATGACCCTCAAGGTACTGCAGTACAATTCACGTGGCGTGAATAAAGGACTTGGCTTCGAACACCACGCAAAATCTTTTGGTCGAAGGCCATTGATGTAAACCTGTCGCCGGAAGTGAGAAACTTGCCATTGAGGCATGCAAGCTTCAAAGTACTGAATGGGTGTTCCTAGATCAACTTCTTGGATAATGAGCTGATGTCGACAAGAAGCGATCCATCACAGGAGGGCCTTAATGAATCCCACATCAATGACACGGAACGGAGAAAATGATTTTAATGGAGGTGAAAACGATCTGGTGATATAAGGTTCAGGGTGGCGGTCATGAAAGAATGGAGTATAAATGTATGGTAGTGGGTGAGACACAGGTGAATTCTCTGAATGACTTCTTTTGAACATATCAGCGACACTGATGTGATGGATTGGTATCATTAACCCCAAATGTGGATGGTATGATGGGACCATGGTGATGTGACCGGTGAATGAAACAACCCAACCCGACTCGGATGCGGAGTGGAAGTGTCATGTTCAAGAGCGACTTGCTACCAACAAAGTTTCTTCAAGTTTTCTTCCCAATTTTCCCCAGTCATTGCCGACCAGTACCTCTTTATTTTTGTCAAGCTTGAGGAGGATAACATATGCTTGTTCTATAATTTGCCCTTCAGGCAAACCCATCGCTATGTTTTAATGAGCCTAGTGATAGTGAAACTCGTTCTCGTCTATAGACAAGTTTGTCGCTATTAAACTTTTAACGAGTTTAACGACAAAGATAACTCGGTCCTTTTCAATTTTAGAAAGTCTGAAAAGGAATGTAAAGGTAACTCCAAAATTCTTTTTTCGTCATCTAATCCCTTAAGTCCGAAAAAGTATAAAACAATACAGAAGGGATGAATTTTCAATACTTTTAACGAGCCGAATGAAACAAGCGCTCGATCTTTTTGTGTAATAATCTCTCAGGTCCAAAAAGATTAAAATTTAGAGGAGAGATAGCACTTCCGGTCCCTTTAACGAGTGGGAGAGGCCAATGGCTCGGCAATCTTTTCATATTTTATGAGTCAGTTGAAAAGAGCTTAAATGAGTCTCGTCTTTTGAGGAACGAGTGATAAAATGGGTAGCAACTGATTCTAGGTAAGGTTTGGAATTTTCCAATCATGGCAGTGTTACAAGGATGGCTAGTGAGATCACTCTTCGCAGTTGTTCCTCAAAATGGGTAAACAATCAAATGGAGGTGAATGATCGGCCAATGCAAAAGTGGAGGTGATGGTGCAAACACGACCAAGGCTTTAATGGCTGATGTACTACATTCACGATGGTTATTTACCGGTGAATAGTTCATTTTTTAATGAGCTTAAACGCGGGGGGAAACATTTGCTCATGTCTTATGTTTATTTTTTAACGAGCTTGAACTATGTGCTAAAACTGCTTGATCGAATGGTCTCTTTTTGAATTTACCATAAATAGATTTTTCTTTCAAAGATCGTACTGTATTTTCAAATGCTTCATCAAACTAGTCAAAAATGAACAATATATGCTTGAAAAACGAGTTAGAACACTAATATTTTACTTTGAACTACGTAAAAGTAATGAAAAAGTGTTTTTACCTCTCATTTTACCATTTCATTTGAACTTTGGTTTGTTGGAGCTTTGGAGGTGCTTTCCCCTTTGATTTTCATCAGCTGATTTCGGGAGATTCTGTGGACGATTCTCGGCGCCGTTTGGACCAGGTAGGAGCTAAACTTGAGCTCTTTCATTTCATGCTTTCCATTTTGCATTCTGAGCTTAATTCCTGGTTTTTCTGAGCCTCTGGGGTTTGAAAAACTCATTCTGCCTTCAGAGCACCCTCTGTGTATTGAAAGGTGCGTTGGATGTTGGCCTGTCTAATGGCCATCTGACATGCAACGCACCCAGAGCACTACTGTAGGTGCGATGGGCACAGAGAAGGAATTTTATGCACAGTTTTTTGATGGAAATTTTGCCTGTTTCTTACCAAAATTAGGATCTAACTCTTCTCTTGTTTATTTTTCAGAGATATTTGGAGTAAGATGACCATTACATGGCAAGAACGTGAGCATGAAGAAGAGGACATGCTTGCCCTACATGATCCGATTACAGTAAACGCACTGCGGAACTGTGGCTTGCTGAAGTTTTTCCGCATTTCTAGCATGAGACAACAAATCAACTTAGTGCAGTATTTGCTCGATGCTTGGGATCCTACCAACCAGGTGTTCCAGATCAGGGGCAAATCTATCCCCTTGATTGTAGTAGACATCTATTTCTTGACTGGCTTGTCGAGGCGGGGTGCCCCCATCTCTTTATCGAGTTCGGCCCGAGGAGGTGATTCTGTGAGAGATTATGTTTGCCGGTATTGCAGAGAGGGATCTCAGTCGAGTAAAGACGGCAAAATCATCATCCGTGATGTCACTGACAGGTCCCTTAGGACTATTCTGTTTACTTTTGGTAGGATGGATGGTGGTGCGGCTCTTCATGTAGCCAACCGATCTTATATGCAGTATGCTTTGGAATGCCTCCAACCAAAGGTGTTTAACTGGTGTGACGCAGTACTTCTTGTGATGAAAGAACAGTTGACCAAGATAAAGAGCGGGAGGTTGAAGAACTTTGGGTATGGTTCTATTTTGACTGCCTTTGCCTTGGAGAAGATACCACTGATGCATCCACAGTATATTGCACTCGATTTACCTTCACCTACTGAACCACGTATGTAGAGATGGGTTGAACATATGTCTAGGCATGCTGGTTAGTCTCAGATTTCATTTTCTGATACCTTCTTCAGGTGGTTTGATCATCAGGAGATGGTTTATTCCGAGTATCCATATGCTGGCATGGACTTTCAGGGTGATCCAGATTTAGTACTGTCGGATGGAGAACAGTGGGGTGCCATTGGTAAATCCTTTGACCATATTCTTGTTTATCGTTTTTCATTTATAATGTCCTTGTGCTTTATTCTATCAAGAATTTAATCAAACTCATGTGTACATGTAGATGTTGGTCCTGTTCGGCCCGTAGCATGCCTGAGAGTGCCAGCTGCCGCCCCAGCAGGAGAGGCTGCTGGAAGGGCTATCCTTCGTGACCTCGATGTGGCCAAGACTCTCACAGCATTACAGGAGCAGGTTGAGGGCCTCACTCTTGGTATTCCAGATGTGAGGAATAATGAGCTGCCCTTGAGGTTGCAGCGGCATACTACTGGTGTGCCAAGACGATGGACTCGTCTCTTACGCATGATCGCACAGGCTGTGACTTGCTATCATGAGCATCATTAGACTAGGGTGTCCCCTAGCATTTTGAGTTTTTGGTCAATTGACCGATTTTGTCTTGGTTACAGAACATTATGTGTAAACCATAAACAGTTATATATATTTTTGATTTTCAGGGTTTTATTTTGGTTAAGTTACATGATCCAAATGCAAACATTGATGGTATGTTTCTTTTTATAAATGTTGCAAATGTCTATCTAACACATAATTTGCCAATGAGTCAGTTAATGTGTTTAAGTTTCTGGAAATATGTTGATATTGAATAAAATCAAATTGTCTTTCCAAAATCTTAACCCTCAGGAACATGCGATAAATAGCTGGATTTCGGACAGAATAGATACCAGTGAGTTGTAGTATTATGAGTTGTGAGTCTAGCCTGACAATCAGTCAGCGTATACCATGTGTGATGGCATCAGAGAGAAGTTCTATCAACGTGATATATTCAGCGATGTTATTTGTTGATCGACCAATACATACCCCTCTGAAACTTACTAACTCGCTGCTTGGATAAAAAATGGCCTAGGCTGTGGAAGATAGGTTCCACGAACTACGACTCACTCCGTCGGCATATCCAACACATGACTCCAATAGGTTTGACATCTGCAACAAATGTAAAAAGTGGATTACTTGACCAAAATAAACACTTTAGCGAAAACAAAAACATAATAAAAGCATACAGGTTACCATTACGCATAGTAACGCTTGAGGTACAACCCATTACGAGGTTGCGCCAGTGGAATTCCATCATAATCCATTAACTCGTAGGCTCCTTTTGCTAACACCCACTTAACAATATAGGGGCCCATCCATAAAGACTTAAGTTTACCTGCTCCCAGTTTATCGGATTCTTGGTTGTAAAGCAAGACCAAGTCACCTTATGAGAAGACACGGGGTTTGAAATTTTTGTCGAACTGTGCTTTGACTCATTTCTTATGTGCTTCGTTAGCCAAAGTGGCATCACGACGGGTTTCATCCAATTGGATTAGTTCCACGAAATGAGCTTCTTCTTCTGAAGTTCCGGGGAGGAGATCAATTGTGAGTTTGAGGGACGAGATTTCGCACTAGATTGGTAAGACTGCTTCCAGGTCGTATACCAGTTGGAAAGGTGTAAACCCGGTTGCATTCCTTACTGATGTTCGGTAAGCCCACAAAGCTGAGTACAGGATTAGGTGCCATCTTCTTTTGTGAACTCTAATCATCCTTTGCAGCATGCGTTTCAGGACCTTGTTGATTGCTTCAACTTGTCTGTTGGCTTGCGAGTAATATGGAGTAAAGTTGTCATGAGACAACCCTAGTTTGGCAGCTAATTCAACCATCATGTGATTGCGAAAATGTGATCCATGATCTGTGACTATAGCTTGTGGTATGTCGAATCTGGCGACTACATGATTGAAAAAGAAGAGGGCAGCTGTTTCACCAGTATTATCTAATGTAGGCATCGCCTCGGCCCATTTGGTAAAATAGTCAACTGCGACTATGATATACCCATGCCCCCAGGTCGAGGTGGGGTTACATGTCATGAAATCGATGCCCCATTTGGCGAATGGCCCAACAACAACTATTGGTTGCAGAGGCGGGTGGTCTTCTGGTTTTGCTATCGAAAATTTGACAAGCATGGTAACTTCTGACTGCGGTTATGCAATCTTTGAACATTGTTGGCTAGAAGTATCCTGCTCGTAAGATTTTTTTTGCTATGGCATAACCGGATTGATGCCCCCCACACACGCCTGAATGGAAATAATTTAGGACTTCTTTGGCCTCCTCATGCGTGAGGCACCTTCTCAGAACTGTATCGATACCGCGACGGTAAAGTGTATCACCGACGATCATGTAGTCTTTTGCTTGGTATCGGATACGTTTTTGTTCGGAGCGAGAGGTGTTTGGCCTATATTTTTGGGTTTGGAGATAAATTATTATATCTCCATACCATTCATTGCTTGAAGAGATTAGAAACAAACTTTCGTCCACGATTGTTTCTTCGGATGTTTCATCGTTGGACGATGATGGGAGATCGCATAATAATTCTGCGAAAACCAGAGCTTTCTTTGACTTGGATTTTACAAATCCAGATCAAACTCTTGTAGGATTGTTATCCATTTTGAATATTTTCCCCCCAGCAATTGTCGCGACAATATATAAGTCATGGGGTTGCAATCTGACAGAATAGTAGTTTTTCGAAAGAGGACATAGTGTCGAAATCTCTGTATCGCTTGAACAACTGCGAGCACTAGCTTTTCAACATAAGAATATTTTCTTTCTGTATCATTTAAGTTTTTAATTAAATAATATATAGGATGTTCAATTCCATTGACTTCTTGAACTAAAACCATTGCGATGGTCTTATCTGCTGCAACCAGATACAGGTTAAAATCTTTTTGATAATCAGGAGCGTACATTAATGATGCTTTCATTAGGGATTCTTTTAAAGCATCAAAGAAAGCTTGCGCAACCTGATCCCAGACAAAGGGTACTCCCTTTTACAAAATACGTGTATAACCTTTAGCAAGTTCGGCGTAATTTGGAATGAACCTCCTCAGAAAGTTTGCTTTCCCTTGGAGTTTCTGAATTTGAAGCAAATTTGAAGGTGGAGGAAAATTTACGATTGCCTAGACCTTACGTGGGTCGAGACAAATCCCGTCCTTTGAGACTACAAAGCCAAGCAAATGACTAGAACTGACGCAAAATACACATTTGTGTGGATTGAGTCGTATCTTGTAGTGTCGGCAACGTAGAAATATCGCTCTTAAATGCTGTGGGTGATCAGTCTGCTTTCGCGAATGAGCCGGAAGGTCGTCGAGGTATGGTTGAACGATGTTTTTGATGTCATGGAAGGCATATTTCATTGCCCTCTGAAACGTCTCCCCTGCGTTCTTTAAACCAAAGGGTAATTTTCGATATGCGAATGTGCCCCATGGACAAATAAATGCAGTCTTTGAATGGTCCTGTGGGCGGATATTTATTTGATTATACCCGAAGAATCCATCCATGAATGAAAAGATTTCGCATCCGGCGCATTCATCAATTATCTGGTCGATGAAGGGTGTAGGGTAGTTGTCTTTTGGACAAGCTTGATTTACATCCCTATAATCGACGCACACTCTAATTGTTCCTTGTTTTTTCATAACATGGACAATATTCGATACCCAATCGGTTAGAGGAACCGGGTAAATGAAACCAGCATGGAGAAGTTTCTCAACTTCTGCCTTAATGGCAGCGGCTTTCTTGGGGTGCACCTGCCGTAGCCGTTGTCGTACTGGTTTGACATCTGGATACATCTTAATTTCGTGTTCAACGATACTCGAGTCAATGCCTGGCATTTCACTATATGACCAAGCAAATACATCTCTGAATTCGCGAAAAAGAGTGTTATATATTTCCTGTTCTGAAGGAGAACAACATTTGCCAACATAAATATTCTCTACAACATCTATTTTGGTCGAGATATTTATGGCGATAGTCTCTTCAATGTTGGACAAGTTTCGCTCGAAATCCACCGTGTTTACAATATTTGATAGAGAATCAAAAACTGAAGGATGATAAATGTCATCAGGGGTATCTTCTCCACAATCCGGAAGAAGGGAACGATGGTGGGAATCATTCCATGGTGCTCCTTCAATTACCATTGATTGAACAATTCCTTCGTCAGTGACATGCACTCGCGACCAAGGATCTAAAGGGGTACCATATTCTTTAGACCTATCTATCCAAACGCTTGATGAGCATTGATTTGGGTTTGCCATCCAGGCTAGGAACATTGATTGCTACAATATTTCTGTTGTGCTTGGGGGCAAAACCATTGCATGATCCATGTTGATATTGTTTTCTGAGATCTTTTTAGAAGATATCATATTGCAGGTTCCTACCGATACTACTCCCGCCAGATTGATTGGAGGCGGAAGGGCGAAAGTTCCCATTAATATAGGGTCTTTTAGTAGGCCTACTCCAATATTTTGAAGCAAATGGGGGCTTCCATGGATCATGGGAATGCTTCCTGTAACTTGAGAACCATTGGGGAGGAAGTTTTGTTGACTGACGATTGTAATCCCTCCTTGGAAGGGAAATGCAATCTTCCTAAAATAGGTCAATACAACGACAACCATAGCATATATCCATGGTCTTCCTAGTAGGATGTTGTAATCGAGATTTCCATCGATTACTTCAACATCTATTTCTATTGTTTTCCCTCCTAGTTCAACTTTCAAGTTACTTAGAATACCATATGGGGTATATGTCCTTCCGTCGAATGCTTTTAATGTCGTTGAAGATCGTGACAAGGTTGGAGATCCTAAAGTTTTCCAGCAACTCATCGACATAATGCATGTAGATGCCCCCTCATTAATAATTGTTCGATGAACAATTTTCTTGAGGGTTTTCACTTGAAAAAGGAAAGCTAGTTGAGCTGGTAATTGAGGATCGTATCCTTTATGATCGAAGGATACAAGATTGGAATCTTTTGGGTCTATCCCACCAATGGCTGATAATAAAGCCTGCTTTTGGGATGGGCAATTTTGTAGTACTTCAAGAGTCGACATAGCGGATGGCGATTGGGCCAAATCTTCCACTATATTATAATGCTGTGCCGCTCTAGCGCGGGGATTAAACGTCAACTTGTGTACTACTCCCTTCAGCTGTTTTATTGTCAATTCAGGAATGATGGGCGGCGCAACTTCTGTCGAAGTTGTTGTCGAACTACTAGGTTGATCTTTATCCTTGTTGTTCGACAGCTGTGGATTCCCATAATCTTTGTTCCTTGTCGATATCAAAGCATCATTTTGCTGTTTTGAAACCGACAAAATTAGCACTTGAGATGGGGAAGCATTTCCACTTTCAACCAGATTTGTTCCTAGATTTGGAAACGGATCAGTTAACACTGCGGAGGTTTTTGAATTCTTGAAGAATTTTTTAAGCTCAGCTCTGTGTGGACAATTTGCGGTCCAATGATCCTCATCACATATAAAGCATGGATTTTTTGGTTTCCTATCTCCAGGAGGGTTTGCATAAGATTTTTCAGGTGATGATTCTTCCTGTTTCTTCTTCTTCACTTTGCCTTTCTTCTTGCCCCCTGGTTGTTTGGTTTCTTTTCCTTTATTTGTCGATACGGCATTTACTTCCGAGTCAAGAAGTTCATCTTTTGCATTTTGACCTAAAATATTACGAGCCTTTTTGGATGTAGCCTTTATCGATTTCGTGTCTGTTGTGCCAATCATGCCATCGCCAGCATGAGAGTCATTGTTCGATTTAGGACGAGGAGGAACTGAGAATTCCGGTCTAGGGGCATCATGTATTTTATCGTAGAGCGTGCCAGACTGAGTGTGAATCAAGTCCAAATATTGCGCATGAGCGATAACTTGCTCTTCTGTTATGACTCCCCCCTTTGCCACATCTTCCGTGATGGAAGGTAGTAATGACTTGATAAAATATTCAGCTAAGAGCTGATCGGGAACATACGTTTTTACCATTCTACGATGACGTCACCACTCATGTATATGATCAGATATGTGAGTGGCCGTCGTCTGTTTGAAGTTGGTGAGGAGTTCCGTTCCTGTTTCGTACCTTATTGGTAATTGAAAATGGGTTAAAAAGGTTGTGGCTAAGGTACTGAAGTTGTCGAATGAAGCTCTAGGCAATTCGATGTACCATTTTGCCGCTGGACCAGTTAACGTCCTCTGAAAAAGGCGAAGCCTTATCGAATCATCATTTAGGGTGTTTGATGAACACCACAGATGAAAGGTCATCACATGATTCTATGGATCTTCACCTGGATTTCCATTAAATTTAGGAATATCTGATGGAAGTTTATGCGGAATCTCTGGCCACCAAGGGGTGTAAGCGATTGGATCGTTTGTTAACCGATTTAAATCAGGTAACTCTAAAGTTGCCCCAAAGGGTAACTGTTGATTCAGGTTAGGTGAAGCATACCCAGGATAAGATGGGATTGCCTGAGCAGTTGGTCTTTGCATATCGGCAAAATGCATTTGATGCTAGTAACTTTGGTAAGGTTGGTGGGCATGACCATTGTAAAATGGTTGATTTTGACCGTTTTGAATATACGGCTGCCCACTATTTGCAAAGATTTGTTGCTCAGAACCTTGGTATACTTGTTGGAATTGCGGTTGTTGGTATTGTACTAGCCATGGTTGTGAAGCCATGGGCTGTTGCTCGATACTAACAGTTTGACCAAGATGAGGGGTAATTGTACCTGTCTGAACCTGTGTCGTTCCACCAGTCGGTGATTGTGGTTGAGTCGCAAGGTCAAGGGGTTGTTGCATCACAACCTGAGAAACCTGAGGTTGGCATACAACAGGCAGCGCTTGAACTTGCGACACCGTCACAATAGTTGGCGTAGTTGGTATATTTGACATAGGTAAGCATTGTTGCATCGAGTATACAACTCTTGGTTGTTGAGGTAGTATTGGTACCCAACTGCTAGAAGTAATTCCAACATGACCCGAATTTTGTTGTGAACTCCCGTATGGTTGTCCTCCTGGAGGGGATAATGAAAGGGCATACTGCCCCCCATACAGTGGTAATCCAGAACTCAAGGGAATGGTTTGCCCTTGAGGGCCGGACTGCCCAAATTGTCCTCCAAAAGGATCAATTTGTTGAGACTCAACATAAGAGTTTCCGGATATTATTCCGGGTGAACAAACAGGAACAGACCATACTGTCGAAATGGCCCCTAAGTGGGCTCCTTCTAGCGGTTGAGAGCTAGTTGGGATAGATGGTATACCGGCAAACATTGCTGGAGTGATAGCAGGGAGTTCTGTCGTTGCTGTGTTAGACGACACAATCCTAGATGTTGACGGTTGTTCAGACATTTCTAGTCTATCCAAAAGATTACCTAGCGATTCTATAGGAGCTTCTACTGGCGGTAGACTAACTTCTGATGAAGAAGGATACAGAGTGATCTCGACTCTAAATTGCGATGGAGTACTAGTTGGAGGATCTTCCACAATCTCTTCTATGGTAATCAGACCAGGTGGAAGGGGTAGACCGTCAGGTTCGTAGAATATTTTTGGTGTCGAAGAAGGTATGGAATCGGCAGCGACAGATGTTTGAGGAGCAAGACTCTCGAACCGGTTGTAAATGGAATTGGTTCGGTAACACAAGTGTTTACTCTCAGACTAGGATCAGTACTACTGTCCTTCTGTGGCTGCTGAACTTCTTTTGTAGAGGCAGGGATTCCAGAAATGTTTGGAGTAACTGGAGTCTCTGATGTTGTTGGAACACTTGTTCTAACTTTAACAGGAGATTTGGAACCGGTTAAACGAGTTCACTTTGTCCGTACTATCTTCGATTTCGGAGACAAAGACGGTTGACTCGTAAGCCTCCGCGAACGACGGGGTTTCAATTGACTTTCTTCCACGATTGTGGATTACTCGACCAACTAAAATAAAGGGGAAGTATGTTTCCGAATTAAATGAATTTTAGACGCTTTGACACAACTTGTTTTTTCAATTTTTAAGAGTCGAGAAAAAACAAAAGATGACTCTAGTCTCCTTCGATTTTTAATGAGCCTGAAGTGACAAGTGCTCAGATGGACCTTTTCTGTTAAGGAGTCTGAAAAGGAACGAAAGGGACTGCTCTGGAAATCTAGGTAGAGGGATTACCAAAGCAATCGCAAAACTGCAGAATACTTTTTACGGTACGGCAGTCAATCTTCCCGAATGTTGTGTTCAGTGCATTGCGATCGATAGGGTGGCAGACATGGCTTCCTATGGATAAAGGATTAAGCCTATTGGGGTCTCCCAAAATATACTCGATGGTACGTGGGAGCACAAGTCCGTACTGGCACTTATCGCTTCAAAGTGGAGGAATCACCCAACCATCAATGAGAACAACAGTTACCAGGCTTTACGACGCCGGAATACGTCTCTAGCCTAGACTTCTAAATGTTGTGCGTTAAGTTCCAAAGTGTTGTTAGATTCGTTGAATTTATTTTAAGTTGATCTTGTTTATGAAGTTTTCCTTTCAGGTTCACCGCGAGATGTAGAAGTAATTCCTAAAATGCAATCTAAGATGATAAACAAACTTTTATCTTCTTTGTGCAATGAAAATCCTAGCTACTAAGGAAAAGAAAGACAAAATCTTTTCACAAAGAGCAAAGAGTACACTCTAAATGCACTTCCCTAAATCAAGCCAATCAGACTGTCTATATGCAAATGCACATGCATGTATTTGTTTTCGACTTTCTTAGTATATGAATGCTAAAAAGAAAGTTGATGCACAAATCTGAATTTATTTTCAAGCGACAAATATCAACAAGTTTCTTTTCGAAATAAAAAATGGAGACGATCACAACACCTTACGATTTTGAAATGAATACTTGTTCTTAACACTAGAAAATTACAAATTTAGACCAAAAACAATAGTTATAGGATAATCGACCATCAACAGCAATCAAACTCTTTCCTACGATTGAAATCGACACTTGCGACAGTTTCAAATCAAAGGACGACAACACGATTATGCTACTTTTGCAAAGGAGAACTGAAAATGACTCAACAAACACACAAAAAAATCTACAGTTCTTTTGTACAAAGGAGGCAGAATAACATCAAGGAAAAGGGGTTTCAAACAGACATATACTGATCACAGGCAGCAAAATTCAGGAATAGAACTGGAAAGAATGAATCACAGAAACCAAAACTGCACAGAGCCTAGTCTGATCAGCGCACCTGTAACACAGAGAATTTGAAATGCAGCGCACCTTGTCCACTCGGGAAGTGCGCTGAAGTTCAGATTCTCTGAATAGTACCTGCGCTAGGCCAGAAACGAGACTCTGTTTGGGTTTCGAGTCACAGTTTGCAGTTCAGTTCTTGGGTTTTGGCCGAGCAAAAAGCAATCAGTAATGCAACAATCAGGGGTAGATCTAAGGAGGATCTAAGAGCTATCACAAGGGCAATCAGATAGTTTGTGAATCAGTTGTTTAAATCATAAACAGATCCAGTAGAGGGATTGAAGTAGCATTTGTCTACTTTTCATTTTTTATGGCAAATGCAGTTCGAATGCTACTTGTAAGTTTATGAAACAGACAACAAAGAATGATAAACAAACAAACTAATTCTTCCCCAGCGGAGTCGCCATTTTGTTACAGGGAAAAGTGTCTATATAGAACTGCTCTATCCCACTAAGGTGTGATAGCTGCCTTAGAAACAAACAGAGAAAAGCTACTTTCATTTTTCCTTTATGAATTATAGATAGAGAGGAATAGAAAGACCAACCTCTGTCTTGCGCTAATCTCCTGATTTGATTCCTCTCTTCTTTGATAGTCTTTAGCTACCTGCTCCCTTGCACGCCCAGCTTCACAAAGTACCTGTAAGATCACAGTAGCATAGCACTATACAAAGACATGGATCTATAATCATAAACAATCTAGGATCAGATGTAAATTGACCATACAAATGTAGCAAACACCAATGACAAAAGAGCATGGAGGAAAACTTGAATAGCTTTTATTGATAAACAAGAAAGAGCCAAGAAGAGTTACAAACAGTTGTTCTGACCCAGCATCAACCTCTTAGCAAAGAAGCCCCTCTTCACCTCATACAAAGCTTAGATCACCCAACAATCTGATGTTTGTCTCAAGAAACCAACAACAATTCCTTACAATATGCAAAATTCCAGCCTCTGGATCTCTGGGGTGAGGGATCCATATATAGATATCTGTAATGGAGATGAGTCAGCTTATGATTTGATTAGTGTCTTCCCTCTGATAGTTCTTGCTTCCACTTGGAGATTGATGATCTCTTACTCATCCTTGGTCGAATTCAGAGAGGCAAGTGTCACAGGAGAAGATTCTGGAAGCTTCCATTGTCTCTCCACCTTGCGGAATGACACTGCCATTTGTCATTTCTCGCCCATCGAACCCCATAGAAGGGATTTTTGAAATGCAACGCACCCACATAGTGTATTTAGGTGAGATGCAACACACTTGGCTAGTGGAGCAGCTGAAATGATCCTGGTTTGACCAATTCTGAGCAGTTTTTCATGGAGAACTTCTGGGAGAAGCTGTAATCTGTTGACCTTGTTCCTTTAGGGGTTAGAACAACACTTTTAGGGACTTAGGAGCCCTTGGTTTATGGACATTTCATGCTTGGGGTTGTAGTGCCCAAAAATGTCTATAACATGGTGGTACCCTGAGAACCCGTCCGTGAAGGAGTAGGCTTCCTATCCACCCACATTTTCCAGTACCTCATCTGTAAAGGGGCCAGAAATAGATCGTTAACATAGGCATCATCGAGCTTCCTGAGATCCATGCAGATGTGAATCTAACCCTTCTATTTATTCTCCTACACAACCATAGGACTTACCCAGCCGGGCTTCTCGATTGCTTCAATGATTCGTGTTGCAGCATCTTGTCCAATTCTTCACGGACCTTTGCTTTGTATTTTGGATTCAATCGGTAGGGTTGCTGCTTAACTGGCTTCACATCCGGCTTCAATGTTATGTTCATCATTCCCAGGTCTCCTAGGATCACTTTTAACTCTCTTATTTTTGTTGGTAATAAATCTCGATATTCTCGAAGCAACTCGACGACCTTTTCCACCGTGGCATCGTCCAAATAGTCCCTAAGTGTTGCATACGTCGGTTCTTCATTTTTTTTTATATTTACTTGTTTCATTTTCAATGGCGTTGTGATGTTTGGATCTTCAATTTCGGGTTAGCACACCTCATGACTCCCCTCTAATTCTAGAATATTGATGTTTTGTGGGATGTCCTCATCATCTTCTACCTGTACATTGTAACATTCCAAGGCCTAACTCAGCTGTTGCGACTAGTCTGGCTTCATGATTTCTTCTAGTTCTATTAGCATTTTGAAAATGGCGGCCTTCACCAATTGTAACACATCATCCATGGTATCCATCCATTGGTCTTCAAAGAGGAACGCCGATAGAAACCCTTCGCACAAGATATCCCACTCGCTGGTGCCATGTCAGAGCTCTATTTCAATATACCAGTTCCTTGGGATGACATCCAGGGTATGATAAAATAAGTGCACCCACTCTGGTTGAGGCTCCTTGCCATAAGCTTTGGTCCATCTGGTAAGGTGCATGCACGGGTCATCTCATCCATCGTATTTCTCCGTTATTCATAGTTCTGGTTTCCCAAATATTATCTGCATCATGCACCTACAACCATGCCAGTCTTTGAAAGTTCCTTCATGAGTGCCCCACCATCACGCAGGTGTCGTGCGCAATGTCCATTTTAACGCATCAAAGCATTGGTGCTCTGGTACCGCGCTTTCGAACTTTGTCAGAAATTCATCTACTATTGTCAGCCCATTATACAATGGTAGCTCGCGGTCCTGAGTTCTAAAACAATACATGGATTTGGTCATCATGTTGCAATGTAACGTGGTTACTTCGTGCAACCTATTATGCCACCGCTCGTCTTCTTCATCTGAATCGCTGGTGCAAGATTATACATAGCCTCGTGATATTTTTTTCTCCTCTGTTGGCTTGTCCCCTTTTTGCCTGTGTGCAACAACTTTGTAGATACAATCCAATCCATCATCCCCTTCTTCGTTGCATACAGGATCCATGTAGCATGGCCCTTCCGCCGGATCTAGCGGTATGACTACATGGAGTGACTTCTTCTCAAATATCAGTTTCCACTGCTTTAAATTAATAACACCATTCATGTTGGTGGCCCAGTCTATTCCTAACAATGCAGGGTAAGGGCCATTTTCGTTCATGATTTCAATAACTTCAAAGTCCGTCTAGGTGCTCATGCCATCGATATCTAACGTAATTCCTTGCAGCCTTCCCATGGGTAGGATCTTTTGTTGGTTTGCCATCCACAATTGAATAGGAGACCATTGTAGTGTAGGCTTACCCATTCACTCCCAAGTCTATTTAGGTAGTACGTTTGCATCCAAGCCCAGGTCCAGAATGACCTGATCCATCTCATAATTACCAATCTGTGCCATTAATCGTATTCCCCGCCCAGTCCGTGATGCATGTCTTCCCAATTTTCGAACTATGCATGGTTCACTCCACCCTGCACATCTATGTATCAATTCTTGTAAGCCTTTAACTGCCCTATTGTCATGAAGCAATTTTATTCATGTCTCTAAAAAGGTAGTTAGCATTGAGGGATCTCTGTCCGGCTCAGGCTGATCCCTACTACCCAGGGTAGAGACCTCTGCGAAGCTCTCCCTAGCTTCCAGATATATCTCCCTATCAACCCCTGCGTCCTCCTTAGTTAACTTCGCTTTTTCCCCTCCTTGGGTCGCGCCACTCCTTAGTGCCATGTTTACTTTGGGGTCTTCATTGCGGGGTTCAGACCTCATCATCTGTATGTTTTGTGTCGTCGTAGGTGGTGCTGCCCTTTTTTCACAAACTTGTGCTATCAATATGGGGCAATCTATCAACTCATGATCGAATTGCTCACAGAAAGTGCATGATGTTCTGGTTGGGTTGGTACAATCTTGTGAATAATGTCCTGGTCCTCTACAGTTGTAACAGATTAGCTACCCGCGACCCCTTCCTGGCCCCATTCCACCCGGTCCTCATCTGCGTCCTTGGAACCCACCACGCATGATCGCTGCGGCTAGATCCTGACATCACACCTCAATCTACATTCTGTAGGCAGGTGACTAGTCCATCAATAATTGATAACTATGGCAGTCTCATTCCTCGTGGCCCACCAATTTGCAAAAGTTACAAAATAGCCACAGGGGGGGGGGGGGTGTCTCATGTTCTGTAATAGATGGCAGTTGTTTGTGGCATGCTTTCCTCCCTCCTGACATATCGTGCACCAGAGTGTGGGCACTGCGCTTGGCCCTGCCTGTACCTCTGGTCGCAATGGCGTTGGTCCCCCCACTGCCACATAGTTCGCAAAGACTGGACAGTGATCTTTATCATGACCCTGGCTTCTACACTTTATACACCATAGTTCCTCCTGGGATTTTGGGTGAGGTGCCTGTTCCTATTTTAACTTCTTCATTTCTAAACACAAGGTTTGTATCTACGCTTTGATTTGCTGAACTCCTAACCCTGGGTCCTGTAACGGAGTTTCGTGCAACCTCATCGCTGTCTCTAATGCTTTAGCCTAGGTTGAGATCTTTTGTTGTGACAAATTCATCCTTAGATGCGGTTTCAATGATGCCACAAACCAAGTGCAATGATGTGCATCCGACAGTGTCATGTTCGCCTCGCGGATGGTACTTTTCAGTCTTTGATCTAGATCCCATGGGGTTTCACTAGGTATCATCGCGATCTACTTGAACCCTATGATCGACTGTGTTTCTGACTTTGGCTGGCTAAATTCTTTCTTCAATTCGGTCAGGATCTCTGATGTCCTCACATTCAGATGATCGCTTGAGTACGTTATATACCATGTCATCGCTCGGTCCTGCAGCATGCTAACTAAGGTAGGCTTTCTGATATTATTATCCGTAATTCTATGTGCATCCCATACCAATGTCACCACAAACCAAAATTGTTATAGATCTTCACTTCCTACTCCTTTGAATACCGGTAGCTGGATCGCACTCGTCATTTTTAGCCTCTGGTTTGCACGTCGGTGTACTCTAAACTACTACTGTTCCTGATCCCTTCGATCCTTAAATTATTTCTCTATAGAGTTCCAGCATTCCTACATCAGACACCCCTTAGGCAGATTCCGGTCTTGGCAACAGAACCATTTTTTGGCTTATATGGGCCTAACCCAGGTTTGGAAGAGTTATTTAGCCAAACAAATCCTGTAGCTACCAGCCCTTTCGGCAATAGTCCGCGGAGCATAGACTAAGGCCTCACCTGAGGTAGACCGTAGTAGGGAAGGGTGCTAGAACTAGGTTTTCGCACCCTTGGGATGTCTAGATTTGGTCTGGATGTTTCGCGCACCGTTTTGTAGCCTCACACTACGTTGCTTCAGCACAAATTTGAGACAGGGTTATTCCTCACTACTAATTAAGGAGGTTTATAGATCAGATTTGCTTGTGAGTGTCTTTAAGCAAACATTTAATCAAGATAACCAGTGAACATATTTAACAGAGATACAGATTTGCATTAACCCAGAAGATAAGCATATGCATAAAGATTCAATAGAAATATTAATCATAAATTAACTAGATTTGTAATAGCTCATATTACCATGGCGTTTCAAAATCAACTTATCTTTATTTCCACTTTATCACCAATACATCCAGATCTACCGTATGCACTCAGTGGTCTACGCACATAGCTACAAACTCTACTAGGCCTCTGCACACACAGCTACAGAGCCCCTATCTACCTTCAACTCGGACTTACAGATGTGTATATATTCTTCACAAACGCATAACACTATCATTCATGTCTATTCAAAAACTGCCTTCTACCCTTAGAGCCGTGCTCTATTTATACATTCTGATAGTCCGTAGACCATGGGTAGGTCGGCTTACTCCTTATTATTCTATATTATTTCTTGGGCAGACAACCCTTTGACTCGACCTTTTACATTTTGTGCTCCGCATATTTCGGAGTTTTACAATATTTTTATCCTAACTTATAGGCTCTGAGCCCCAAAAATGTTATGTGGGACCTGTACTACCCACCATGGTCTCTCACCATCTGAACAATGACAAAAGGTAGAACCATCACTTTTACTTGTGTATATAGTATTGTCACCTCCAAGTTTGTACGGACCCTAGGTTGATAAAGTAAAGTTGGTAGCCCCAGGAGTTGCAACATTCTTGCTGCAATACTGGTGCTCATCATGAAGTACAAACATATGCACTAATAAGAAGAAGAAGAAGGATAAGCTAACAAGAAAAGTAAAAATACTCCACAAATTGTTATCAAGAGGCAAACTCTTGGGCATGGAATCCCCCCAAGGCATGTTTTTGTGCTCAAAGCCCAAGTTTTGACCCAATCTTGTTGTAAAGCTCTGCGAGTTGCAGGCGGGGAGCGTGAAAAGTATGATAGAGTCATAGCATTGTCTGCCCTAGTTTTGTAATGTAATGTCGGCTGGATAGACTTACCCATGGTCCACGGACAATGGGATTGTATAAATAGAGGAAGGCTCTAAGTGTAAAGAGATATAGGAAGAGATTCGATGTAACTAAGTGAAGTGTGTCTTTGGGTTGTAGAGTAGGAGAAGGCTCTATAGCTGAGTGCACAGAGGCCTAGTAGTCTGAAGTTGAGTGTGCAGACCCTTGCAACTGAGTGCATAGGGCGGAGTCAAGTCTGTAACTGAGGAAGGAATTAATAAATAGAAGTTTGTTATCATTTTATGTATTTGTTCTTGGGTTAATGAATGATTAATATAATTTGCAAATATACTGTTTACTTACTGCGTGCACTTGTACAAATCGTTTATGTTCTTAAGTATAACTTAAAGCACGCAAGTAGGCTAAAATAATCAACTAAAAGTGGAATACCAGTAAGATCTTGGGGAATAACATAGAGCACGATGCTCAGCCCCTGGGTAAGGCTGCACGAAGGAAGTATATTGGGTTGTGAAGTGCGGGAAAGTGCGCGAAGCAACCTGTGCGCAGGGTCAAGCCGCGGACCACTTGAACCCATCAAACATCTCAAGGGTGTGGAAACATGGTTCTAGCACCCTCCCATACTACTTTGGGTGAGACCTCAGTCCACACTTTGTGAAATGTTGCCAAAAGGGCCAATAGTACCAAGATTTGTTTGGCTAACTTAACTCTGAACCTGGGTCAAGCCTCTATAAGCCAAAAAATGGTTTCGTTGCTCTGACTAGGATCTGCATAAGATATATTTGATGTTGTATCACTAGAATTTGACAGAGAAAGGAATTGTAGAGTGGTTCGACAGAAATATTCACGAGTTTGTGACACAGGGATAGAAGAATCTGTGGTTATCAAAGGAAGAGTGGTTAGATTTCTACTTATATATAGAAATCCATGAAATTTTATTTGCATCCTTCCCCTTTGAGTTGTACAAGTGGATCACAAAGCTAGTAGAGAGTCAAGGAAGGTGCAGGCTCAAAAAACCTATTGTGTGGACTCAAGAGTTGGTGCGTAGACTGGAAGCATTAGAAGATAAGATCGCGTGTGCTTTGGACCATTGGCTCGGTTGAATTATAGGAGGGTTTATCATTGAGTTCACGGTAGATACTTTAGTCAGCTATAGCAAGGCGGAACAACACTTCCTCAAAGGACTGCGAGGTAAGTAAGTTACATATTTGAACACTTGGATTAAGATGCTACTATGTGAAAAGTAGATTATGAGAATAAAATGATGTTTGGGGCTACGCAGAGTGGGAAGATCTAAAAAAATGAAGGTAGCGTAGAACTAGAGTCTAGCCCCTTGATTTCACCTCCGCGGGAAAGCAAGGAAGAACTTGCGAAAGTTTCACCAAGAAGTGCAATCAGTCTAATAAAGAAACGAATTCTGTGCATACCACGCTGACCTACACCACCACCAGGTTCACCATCTTCACCCCCATCTTCACCCACACCACCTCTGCCACCACCATTCAATATGGCGAGTGCGATAAAGTTGTCGGTGTTCAAAGGAGTAGGGAACAAAGATTTGGACCAGTTTTGTTTCAAGGTAAAGGCTGTATGGGAAACGTAGGGAGTCATGGATGACAATATAAAGAAAGAAAAACTGGTCAGTGCCTTACAGGATCGTGCACTGATGTGGTAAATTAAGCATTCTAATGACAATCCAAACACAAGGATTGTGAATATCCAAGTTGTGTTAAACAGGGAATCTATTAGGCCAAAATCAGAAACACAGTCGATTATTGGATTTAAGAAAATCGCAATGCTTCTAGGTAAGACCCCCTGGGAGCTAGATCAGAGACTAAAGTGTATGATTCGTTAAGCCAATATGACCTTGACGGATGGGCAACACTGCGCATGGTTTGTAGCATCGCTAACTTTGCATCTAAGGAACACATTGTCACAGCAGAAGCTATCCACTTAGGCCGAGGCCTTGGAGATCGCAATGAGATAGGATAGTTCACCCAGAAGTGCGTGAGGAGGTATGGTGCATAAAGTGCAAAGGACAGGGACATGACAAGGACCTTTGTCCAGTATTTGCGAACTACCTGGTAGGAGGAGGACCAATGCCATTGAGACCGGAGGCACAAGTAGGACCAAGCGCGATGCCTACCTTATGGTGCATGATTTGTCAGATAGGAAGAAAGCATGCTACATATAACTACCATCTATTATAGAAGTATAGCTAGACTTCCTAGTAGTTGTTCTGTAATTTCTACAGGTCTGTAGGCCATGCTGAGCGCACCTGTGAAAGTCATGAACTAATGATGGATCAGACTCCTACCTACAGGGTTTCGACCGAAACACGGGCCCTCGTTCAAAATGCAGGGATGGTGCGCACTGGATTTTAGGGGTGTGGAAGAGGTCGAGGTGGAATGGGACTAGGAAGAGGTTGCGGACAACTGATCTGTTATAATTGTGGAGGGCCAGGGCATTATGCCCATGATTGTACAAATCCAAGGAGACCATCATGCTTATATTGTACCCGATTTGATCATGAGAAGGAGGACTGTCCCATGCTGATAGTGAGGTTGCATGATAAAGGAACACTCCAACCTCCCCCGACTCAGAACTTTCAAATGATGAGGTCTGAACCGCATGAGTAAGATCCAAATGTAAATATCATGCTCCAAAGTGGTATTATGACAGGAGATGACAAAGGCAAGCAGCCTGAAGAGAGTGCCTGGGTTCGCAAGGCTCCAACAAAGGAACTAGAGTTTGATTTGGAGTGTGTTAAGGAGACATTCATGGAAGCTAAGAAGAGCTTTGCGAAGGCCTCCACTTCAGGTAGTAAAGACAAACTGGAACCAGAAATGGACCCATGAATGCTCACTACCTTTTTGGAGACATGTATGAAGTTTCTACGTGACAACAAGGCTATGAAGGGGCTGTAAAAACTCATAGCTAGATGTGCTGGGACTGTGCCAGGAGAACCACGCGTAGTCTGGAAGCTCGAGAAGCACAAAACACGAATAGGAAGAGAGATGAGATCGATTGATCTGGGAATAAGAAATGGATCAAGCGATTTTGGATCTAGGATCAAACGTGAACGTCCTGCCAGCGTAGACATGGGAACGCATGGGCAGGCCCACGTTGCAATGGTCTCCTATTAAATTGCGAATGGAAAATTAGCAAAAGATCCTACCCATGGGAAGATTGTAGGGAATAATGGTGGGTATTTAAGGTGTGAGTGCACTTGCAGATTTCGAAGTGATAGAGATTGTTGATGATAAAAATTCCTATCCTGGACTACTGGGAATAGACTGGGCCACTGAAATGAATGGAGTGATAAATCTAAAGAAGTGAAAGATGATTTTTGAGAAAAAGTGACTATGCGTAGTGGTACTTTTAGACCCTGCGGAAGGATCGCGCTACATGGAGCTAGTTCATGAATACAACATTGATAATGATCTAGACTATATCTACAAGATAACCACGCGAGAGTAGGATTGCGTGAATCAAACAGTGGATGGCAGGATTTCGTGGGAGTGGCAAAATATCCTACACCTTAGAATCGGATAAGGAGATAGAACGATGGCAGAACTGGTTACACGAGGTAACCACACTCAATTGCAACATGATGACAAGGTCGCTACACTGTGTGACATTAAAGGTGAGAGATCTGCCTATGTATGACGAATTGACTGAGGTGATTGATTTCCGAAACCAATTTGAAAGAGAAGTACTGGAAAAACAATGTTTCGACACTCTGAAATGGGCACTATGCACTACGCCCACAAGATGGTGGGGTACGCATCAAAAAAGTTTTGAGGACTAGCACGAATGCAGAAGGATGATGCTCATGTGGTTTGGAAAGCCTCAGAGGTGGATGAAAGTCAGGTATGATAGACAAAATAGCCTGCATGCCCAGCTTTCTAGATGGGTACAGGTGTATGGTGTGCAACCTGCACAGATGCACACCATCCTCACTTTAGGAAACACGACCAACAAGCAGGAGTGGGCAAGACGATGGAGTGAACAACGACAAGGAAGTATGATGAGACCAAGCATGCCAAAGATTATCCGCATGGAATCCTTTGACAAAGTATGCGAAGCATTGAACGCGGTCCACCATGTGAAGTGAACTGATTGGGACCTACGTGTACCAGTGGTTCTATGGGCTTATAGGACCATGCAAAAAACCCTGACCGCATGGGCACTTTCAAAGCTGACGTATGAAGCAGAAGCTGTAATCCCTATGGAGCATACAAAGCCTAGTCCACGCAGACAAGGACTCATAGATACGATCATTCGTGAAGTTCAGAAAGGAGGGATCACATAGCCACAAGAAACAGAATGCATGGGACTTGAGGAAGAAATCCAACAGGGAAAGCTTAGACTCCAAGAACTTGAACAAGACAAGGTACGGTTAAGAAAGAAAACCGTGCTGGTGGATGTGGAAATCAAGAAGCCGGAGGACGAGATAAAGAAATATTTTCTCAGCAAAAAGACCAGAATGATAAGACAGGAGGTGCACAATCACAATAACAGAATTAAGGCCTATTACCACGAATTTATCAGTCTGATGCCTTGGCTTGGACCGCATATTTCTAAGCATAGTGACCATGGTAGCGCATTGCAAATGGTGAAGTGCGTGATGCCGACCATAACAATACAAAGTGGGGATTCTCTAGGAGCCATGATGGAGGACTGGATGAAACTATACACGGGTGGTGCGACCACCTGACTAGCCAATGGAAGGATAGTTTTAGCACTCCAGGAAGTTGGAAGGGAGTGCGGGACTATAAACTATTCTGCTTGGGAGCTGCGCGATATTGGAGATGCACGCAGAAGTAGAGAGTCACAAGGTTTGCGACCGTGCACGGGGGGCTGCACTACTGCGTGGGTTGGTCAGAAAGTGACCCGTTGAAGTCACTATTCATGATGGGATGCTCAAATTGAGGCCAAATGGTGTGAGCGATAGGCATTTAAGTCGTGATTTATGGACAATATTTGGGAAAATTTGCTGCCAAGAATGCATTAATGAAACGACATTGGGGGGAACAGTTGAATTTGAATTCAAAAAGCAATATAAGATACAAAGAGCTGCCTAGCAAATAACACTTGGTCATTTGAGAATTGAACAATTGAGCAAAGCCCTGAGTATTGGGAACCGAGCATTGATTAAGCCCCTGAATTCGTGAGTGATAGGCTTTTGCACAGCTACAGTGACAAAAAATAAGGATGGTATGGGGATAGAAGAGGTGACCGCCAGTAAGGCTTTGTAGGTGCTGACTATGGGGGATGTTCCAAAAGGTGCTAAGATTTTGGCAGAGATCTTGAAATCACCACACATGCCAAGATCAAAGAAGGATAAACAAGAAATGGCTCTTGTACGCGTGTCCCCGCAGAACCCGCTGCATAGCAAACTATCGATGGAGGAGAAAGGGAAAGCTATCACTATAGAAACAAATGAAGAAGAAGAAGATCAGTAGAGCATTATCATGATAGAGGAAGAAGATGAAGGCATGGAGGTGGATATTCAACCTATGAAATCTGCGACTAAACTTCCTGTCTATGTCTCCCTGCGAAAAGGGAAGGTGAAAGTTCCCAAGGACCTGGACGAGACCAAGAGTTCGCTCCAGACCCTGCTCCTCCTAGATGGCATTATGTTTGAAGGCACGCACCTGGGCCACATACTGACCATGAAATTTGAAGATTGGGACCTTGTTGACCGCGAGAAGTTCCCTCACCTTGAGACTGGAGACCTCATGAAGTAGAACACCGCGGGGGTGGTGACAACATTAGAGCCATGGAAGTGGTTGTGCGGTTATGGAACCAGCTCACAAAAAGATAGAAAAGATAGATCAACGCCTTAGAATTCATCCTCTTCAAGGGGATAACCTCCTTTACATTACATAAATGAACAATTCATGGATGATACAAATGAAAAGACCTCCTTTCTATATATAGGAGTCTAAGGGGTCATAATATAATTAAAGCCGACATAACAATAATAATGTAAGGGCACAATAATAACAATAGTGGGCTTCTGTGGGGCACAATAGTAACAATATGGGCACTAAATGGGTACGTCAATATAATAAGGGGGTTGTACTAATAACAATAAGGGGTTACCCTAGTAGTACAGGGGCCTAACATGCCCCTCTCCTTCAAAAAGTGTTGTCCTCAACACTTGAGTAATTCTTAATGCTTTTGTATAAAATTGTTGTCCTCCCATGTGGAATCTTCAGCGGGTAAGTTCTTCCACTTGATGAGATACTCTGAAATTGATCGATTTTGTAGCTATCAGGTTCTTGTTTCTATGACTACTCCAAGTTCCAATATGATTTTTCCTTCCTCTTCAATTTATGGCAATATTGTTTGAATTGGGATCTTTTGCAACTTTTGAATAAGTGGCCATACTTCTTCATCCTTCTTCCATTCATCCCTTGCTTCGTTTATCCAATCTGGTTGGATAATAGAAATAGCACAAAATAATGCTTCCACATCCTCATCCTTTCTTGAGAGTGCATCTGCAAAAAAATTTTGCTTCCATTTTCTATAGATGATGTCAAAGTCATAACACATCATATTTGTGACACATTTTTTCTGTTCTTCTAAAGATAATAGTTGTTCTAAAAAGTATTTAAGACTATCATGATCCTTTTTTACCTTGAAGTGTCTTCCCATTCAATAAGGTCGCCATTTCTTAAGTGCATGTAGTATTGCCAACATTTCCTTCTCATAAATAGCTTGTTTGAGATGTAGTAGTAAAAATACCTAATCACCTACATCAAAACATTTTTCACTATGATGTTGATCTACTTGTTGTTTCATTCGATTTTGCACCAAAGTGGCATTATTCTTTAAAAGTTGGAGAACTTGTTGTTGATGCTCGATGTGATCTTTCATTGCTTGAACTTTTTTCTTCTTGATATGTCCTTCTATTTTTAGAGTTTAAGGAGTGGTAATTTCTTCCAATCCTTTACAAGATATGGTCGGATACATTTCTTGATGCTCGATGTGATCTTTCACTTCTTGAAAATTTTTCTTCTTGATATGTCCTTCTATCGTGATAGTTTGAGGAGTGGTAATTCTGACCAATGAATTACAAGATATGGTTGGACTCATTTCTTCTTTCTCTATGTGATCTTTCACATCTTGCACCTTTTTCTTCTTGATATTTCCTTCTATCTTGAGAGTTTGAGGAGTGGTAATTCTTGCTAATGCTTTACAAGATATGGTCTGATTCATTTCTTCTTTCTTTGGGGTTGTGTCTTTTGGTCACTTTAATTGCTTATTGAATTAAACAACAAAGTACGACATTAATTGTCAACCTAGGGAAGTCTTGTTATTTCAAAGGCAACTGCGTACTATATGCACTCAATTTTTAGAGCAACAAAAGTTGTAGTACAAACAAATCACGCCTTAAATTAACAAGCTGAAGCTCCACTCTGCATTACAGCAATTACACTCTATTGCAGATAACTAAAGAATGCTTAATTCCATTCAAAGAATCATATAATAAAAAAGAATTAATCTGCAAAGGAAAACAATGGTTGTGTTGTGACAGAGAGTCAGGAACTTATCCCCAGAGCGGGAATCTCCAGCACCTGCCTCTGATAAACTAGCTTTCCAATTCACTCTGTAACTTAATCACCGGTGAAACACTCATGAATTAACTTTGAATAACACAACAATCAATTGAGAAAGAGACAAAGTTTCAACAAAAGGTATTATAAACAATATTCCGAAAATAGTACTTGTTAACAAGGCATGAATAGAAGACACACTTGAAACACTGTAGAAATATAATGGGTGAATCTTGTGATGAAGGTGGGCCCTGTCCTTCTCACAAGATTCCCCAGCAAACAAGAACTAGAAAAAGATGTTCAGAGCAAAATTTTATTTATCCATCAATATGTCGCATTACAAAAAGAATTCCAGTCCTGTTCCTTCAGCTAAGCCTTTTTCCACAGTCTACTCCTCCTAATGTAGTTGTCTCCTCTTTATAAAGAGGAGACATCTATTAAAAAAGATTTGCATTATTTTAACCCATTATACAAAAATAGGGAAATCAATTTCCTGTCAACAAAATGCTGTTATAGTAATGCTGTCTTTAAATTATAGGCATTACATCCAGTGTAATAGTTTCCTCGGTGATTAGTCTGGTTCCTTTGCTTCTTTCAAATTTAGAACGCAAATCTCAATTGTTTCAGCATCAAGATTCGTGTGCCGTTTTTACTGTTTCAGCAACTGCAAAAATAGTCTCGCAAACTCCAGGCTGTTTTAGCAACGCGGACTGCACATCATTCTTTAACTGTTCAGCACTTAATAATTCAAGGATTAAACTATGAAGATGTCGTGATTATATGCTAAATAATTAAACGTATAGTGATGAGAAGAATCATTACATACCTTTGGGATAATTGGGTTAAAACACTAACAAGGACTTTTTAAATGTAAGTTGAAAAGGATGATATTATAGCAAAATGTATGGTCAAAAAGGGACAATATGAGGTCCTAATATCCCCCCCAACTAAAGCAGTTGCATGTCCCCATGCAACATTTACTCTGAGTCTGAATCAGAGTACTAGGATGTATAGTGCAAATTACTTATACAATAAGTATAGAAGGTGCTATCAGTCAAATCTCTGAAGCCCTGGACACTCTGTAATCTCTGCCATGCTGCAAGCTCCTCCTTTTTGGACACCTTGAAGTAGGCCTTATATTGCTGTATTGGAAACCAGAGAAGCGGGAAATGAAAATGATAACCCAACCATTTTCGCCACACTGCTAAACACATTTAACATAATTAGGCAATTGTGAAATTTCTGCGTGAAGATTAAGAGGGTTAAAGGGATGGTATTCCCTTCTCTCCTTAGGGCAATGTTCCCAGAACAGATTGTTTGCCTGTATGGAAAGAGGTCCTTTCTTTTTGACATACTATTGACATTGCTCTAACACTGCTGCCTGTAATTTTTTGATATGCTTAGTCATTCTTGGTTCTCTTATAACCCGATGATGTTCAACAATGAAAACAGCAACATTTTGTGGTTAAGCTCAGATCCACAGAAGGCGATTTTCTTCATTATGTTTTGCTGAAAGGAAAGCGTTTTGCCATGTGAGCTGATTGGCCATAAAAGAGACCAGGGCTCTAATCTGAATGTCACCAGCCACAGGAATCAAATTAAGCTTTCTATCCTCCGGCATGGCTTCATTATGGAGATAGAGTTCACATAAGAGATTTTGTTCACTGACTGACGTTGCTGCAAAGGTTTCAACAAACTGCTGGGGTGTAGACATTTCATGAGGTCATCCATATCTAACTGATTTTACCTGAAGAAATGCTAGGCATTCTGCTAGAAACATAGAATAGTTAAAGGATGGTTTCCTAGTGGCCAGAAGTCTTTGAACTAACTCAAAGATAAGAGACAGTCTAGTTTTTAAATCCTTATTTTCCTTTTGCTGTGCATGGAACTGTTCCAGGACTTCCCAATTTCTATATACATGATTCTGCCATAATGATTTATGTTCCTGCAATCCATTTTCTTGCGACAAGGCATACTCTTTCTTCCATATATTCTTGAGTTCTCGAATGCTTAAGGTCTGAGTGAAGACAATCTCTGCACATGGAGATTCAGTTTGGGTAAATACCATCTTTGCAGACTTAGGTGCAGGATTTTCAGCTTTAACAACTAGGGTAGGTCGAGGTACTTGCGGTTTCTCTTCTTCTTCAGAAATCTTTGAAGGCCGTGCTGGTTCTTGTGTAATAGCAGGGCGTTCTTTTTTAACTACAACATGAGTAAATGCAGGAGTGGGTCCAGGGAATGGGACTTCGATTACCCTATAACCAACTCGAGAATAGAGGTCACTACATTGGCTGCACATGTATTCATCGTATCGATCCTTATCTGCACTTTTCTCAGCTGCAGATGCTACCTGAGCTAAAGTATATAGATTAAGTTCTTTTTCATAAGCTTCCCTTGCGATCATTAGCTCCTTCTTATAAAACTGAATCTCGGCTTTCAGAAACTCATTCTCTTGTTGAAGGGAAGCTAACGTGACAGGGCCTTCCGTAGCAATTGCAGTCTCTGTAGTTGGTTCAAGTAGATGGGAGGATGGTTGTTTGGTGGCAGCTTCGTTATTTGTATCCCCAGCAGGTGGTTCCTGTGTGACAACTGTTGGGTCATCAGCTAGTTCTGTAACAGCTATATCTTCCTGAAGATGTGAATTTTGCATATCAGCCAAATAAGTGGCTGGTTCTTCTGTAATAGCTATAGTTTGTGCAGTACCCTGGTTATCTACACTTTTCTCATCAGCAGGTGGCTCCTGTGTATCGACCATTGAGTCAGTAGAAGCCAAGTCTTGCTCTGTTTCCTGGTCATGGTCATCAGCAGGTGGTTCTTGTGTATCAACCGCTGAGTCAGTAGCAACCAAGTCTTGCTCTGTTTCCTAGTCATGGTCATCAGCAAGTGGTTCTTGTGTATCAACAGCTGAGTCATCAGCAGGTGGTTCTTGTGTGACACTTGCTGAGCCAATAGTTGATTTAGCTACATGTTGATTATCCATTTCATGTTTATCAGCAAGTGGTTCTTGTGTAACACCTGCTAAGTCAGTAGCTGCTACGTCCTACTCTACTTCCTGATCATGATCATCAGCAGGTGGTTCTTATGTAGCACCTGCTAGACTAGTAGCTGGTTCTTGTGGGGCAGCTTCCTCTAGGGCATCTATATTTTTCTCCTCAGCAGGTAGTTCTTGTGTAACACCTGTTGAGTCAGTAGCTGGTTCTTGTGTAACAGCTACCTCCAGGTCATCTATCTTTTGGTCCACAGCAGGTGGTTCTGGTGTAACACCTGTTGAGTCAGTAGTTAGTTCTTGTGGGGCAGCTACATGCTGTATATCATCTTGGGTGTCTACTTTTGATAAATTAGCAGCTGGTTCTTGTGGAGCAGATGCCTCTTCTGAAAGGAATGATGTCACAAAATCCTGGACATTTTGTATTTCGGTACCTGAGGGTGAGGAAGGTAAGGATTCGGGGTCTGGTGGGGTATGGGGTTTTAGGATAATGGGTGGGGAATTTGGGGTGGGGGTCTCTGTTGCTGCTTCAGAAGACGTCCTCCTTCGTCTTCGAGGTAAGGAGGCAGGAAAAACAATGGTTTTTCTTTTATGAATGGCCTTCTCTGGGGTAGGAGGGACATCAAAGGTAATAGCTTCTTTAATTAAGGCCCTTGTTCATCTTCTTGATGAAGGAACAGCCGTTTGTTGCCTTTTCCTTTTCCTTTTAAGCTTAGCCAGGGGAATTTCGTTGTCTGAATCATCACTGGGGATATGGACAGTGGGAGTGGATGATCCAGGTAAATTATGGGATGGGGTTGATGCAATGGTGGGGTTAATTGGACTAATTGTCACGGAGGGCTGGGGATTTTCAGCATTCACTTGGGGAGTCTCAGTTGTGGCTTGAGAAATTTCGGCAGTTTCTTGAGGATTATCGGCTGTTGGTTGAGTAACTTCAACAGCTTCTTGGGGGTTTTCAGCTGCTGGTTGAGGGATTTCAGCAGCTTCCTGGGGTGGATTGTTAAGTGGGGAAGGATTCTGCAGGGCAAAGCCCCTCAGGATTAAAAGCTAAACCAGGCGATGGTGAGTGAAGAAGAGGAGTGGGTACTTTGCATTCATGGAATAATGTGACATATTTTTTAGACACCCAAGCAGATAGTATGGCATATTTAATAAACGACCATGTCTTAAATGATTCAACAACACAAAGCCATGCTGGTACACTACCTAGTAATTTCCTTCACAGGAGAGGTAGTGCTTGACAAACTTTGCAACCTTTGGCCATGGAGGTGGTAATGAATGCAGTGCAACACCCTTGCCTTTAGGTTCGACACGCTCCCTAGGTAGAAGAAAATCTTGTTGTGCGTTCAGAATGATGTGTTTATGGATGAACCAATGGATGCCATCGGCTGGTAATCCTAAAACCTGCACTATATCTTCCTCTGTTACCAGAATTCGCACTCGAACTGTAGAATAACCTTCCTTTAAATTACGTGCGAATTCCAGGACTTGTTGAGAATCAAATTCTTGGAGTCTTCGGAAGTAATCCACCCAGCCTGCTTGCAGAAACATTTGATATGCTTCTGGGTGTAGTTCCAATAGAGCCGTTGAACCAAGTTCATTTCGAACAGCGTTACCTCCCATAGTTACCGGTTTAGTAAAATGCACAATATAGAGCCGAGTTACCACAACCGAGACAGAGTAAGATATTGCAAATGAGGTTATGACATAATAAGACAGAGACGGGTGACAAGACTCAGTCGTAATAAAAAATGATGGTGATTAGCATATCGGGTAATGATTGTAAAATTTTGATATTCCCCAACTGCAGCTAAAATGATAAGTTTTGAATGTACGGCGATTTTGGAAAGCATATCAGAATCTTCTCATTAACTATAGTTTAATATTTACACATAAACATGCATACCTCATGTTTTACTTTCGATTACTGTGCTGAAAGTATAATCTCGTCATTTAATAGATCACCAATGGTTATGGGAAAGGGTTGTAAGATATGAGGGTATTTATATAAAAGGTTTTATCTATTCTCAGGAGGTAATTGTGAAGGAACACAATTATCAAGATGAATGGCTGATTCTCTCAATGGAAAGTGATATGTATTGGTCATTTTTGAGAGAAGTTGATGCCTCAATTATGGAAAAATGGGAAAATTGACACTTTTTCGAAAAGATGGAAAAAGTTGGTGTTTCAGTAATGGAGAAATTGGTGTATCAGCAATGGGGAGAATGGGGAAAAGTTGGTGTTTCATCAATGAGGAAAATGGGCAAATATTGGTGTTTCAGCAATGGTCGAAACTAGTGTTTCAACAACGGGAAAAAGAGATGCTACTGTTAAAGGAGAATAGGAAAATGTTGCTGAAGGGTAGTATGAAGGGATGGATTGTGAATTGAAGTGGAATGGCACTGTTTCCCAAACTGAAACCTGATCCTTGTAATGCAATTGTTCCTTCCTCTAGCCTCCGAATCCAAGACCTGCAAAATAATAAATTGTAATATGGTAGCCCTTGACAAGGATTATTAGTTAAGTAATCTAATCTAATAATAATACAAGAATATATAATGCAGAGATTAAGTGCAGTGAGGGGCAAGAGGCTCCCCCAAAAATATATAATGTGAATCTGCCATGCAAGTGGCCTTAAAATCCTCCTTAGAAATTGGTTGCTGGTACAGACGAAGCCGATACCCATTCACTAACAATGGAGTTCTAGAACCATCAATTGTTAGGAGCCTTACTGTTCCATTGGGAAAAATAGTATCTATCCCGTAAGGTCCCAGCCACCTTGTTCATAGTTTCCCTTGAAAATTTTCAAACCTGGAATCATATAATAAAGCCCAATTTTCTTTTTGGAACTGCTTATGCTTAATATTTTTATCATGCCACCTAGTTCTTTGTTGTTGAATCATAGTTGTTTGATGGATGGCATCCAAACTTTTTTCATCCAATTCCTGTAGCTGCTACAACCTAGCTGTCTGTGCATCAGTCAAATCAAGGTTAATAGCTAAAGCAGTTCTTAAGGTTTTAATTTCAAATTCCATAGGAAAAACAACACTTTTACCATAAACCAATTCATAGGGTGTTTTATAGACATTTTTGGGCACTGCAACCCCAAGCATAAAATGTCCATAAACCAAGGGCTCCTAAGTCCCTAAAAGTGTTGTTCCAACCCCTAAAGGAACAAGGTCAACCGATTATAGCTTCTCCCAGAAGTTCTCCATGAAAAACTACTCAGAATTGGTCAAAACAGGATCATTTCACCTGCTCCATAGGCAAAGTGCATTGCATCTCACCTAAGTACACTCAGTGGGTGCGTTGCATTTCAAAAAGCCCTTCTATGGGGTGCGATGGATGAGAAGAGACAAATGGCAGTGTCAATCCGTGAGGTGGAGAAGCATGGAATCTTCCAGAAACTTCTCCTATGACACTTGCCTTTCTGAATTCGACCAAGGATGAGTAAGAGATCATCAATCTCCAAGTGGAAGCAAGAACTATCAGAGGGAAGACACTAATCAAATCACAAGCTAACTCATCTCCATTATCTATATATGGATCCCTCATCCCAGAGATCCAGAGGCTGGAATTTTGCATCTGGTAAGGAATTGCTGTTGGTTTCTTGAGGCAACATCATAGTGTTGGGTGATCTAAGCTTTGCATGAGGTGAAGAAGGGCTTACTTGCTGAGAGGATGATGTTGGGTCAGAACAATTGGTTGTAACTCTCTTGGCTCTTTCTTGATTATCAATAAAGTTATTCAAGTTTTCCTCCATACTCTTGTGTAATCTATGTTTTGTGCATTTGTATGGTCAATTTACATCTGATCCTAGATTGTTTATGATAATAGATCCATGTTCTCGTATAGTGTTATGTTGCTTTGATTCTACAGGTACTCTGTAAAGCTGGGTATACAAGGAAGCGAGTAGCAAAGGACTATCAGAAGAGAGAGGAATCGAGCAAGGAACCAAGCACAAGACAGAGGTTGGTCTCCTCTATTCTTCTCTCATCTATCTTTCATAGAGGAAAATGAAAGTAGTTTTACTTTGTTTGTTTCTAAGGTAGCTACCACACCTTAGTGGGATTAGCAGTTCTGCATAGACACTTTTCCCTGTAACAAAATGGCGACTCCACTGGGGAGCGACTAGGTTGTTTGTTTATCTACATTTGTTTACTTTATAAACTTACAGACGGAGCCTGAAGTTGAGCCAGGTAGCTTTTGAACTGCATTTGCTATGCAAATGCAAAGTAGATAAATGCCACTTCAGTCAATCTCCAGGTTTTGTTTATGAATTAAACAACTGATTTACAAACTCTCTAATTGCCCTTGTGGTGGCTCTAGTAACCTCCTTAGATCTACCCCTATTGTTGATTTACTGATTACCACTTGCTCGACCAAAATCCCTGAACTGAACTGCAAACTGTGACCCAAAACCCAAGCAAAGTCTCGTCCCTAGCCCAGTGCACTCTCTGTTCTATGAATCCGAAATTCAGTGCACTTCCCGAGTGTAGTAGGTGCGCTAAATTTCAAATTCATTATGTTACAGGTGCGCTGATCAGACTAGGCATTGTTCCTGAACTTTGGTTTCTGTTCACTCTTTTCAGATCTATTCAAGAATTTTGCTACCTGTAGTCAGTACACCTCTGTTTGAAACCTCTTTCCTTGCTGATATTCTGCCTCCATTGTGCAAATAACTGTAAATGTTTTTGTGTATTTGTTGAGTCATTTTTAGTTCTCCTTTGCAAAAAAGTAACGTAATTGTACTGTTGTTTCTTGATTTGAAAGTGTCGCAAGTGTCGTTTTTAGTCATAGAAGAGAGTCTGATTGCTCTTGATAGTCAATTACCCTATTACTATTCTATTTGATCTGAATTAGTAGTTTTTCTAGTGTCGAAAGCAAGTCTTCATTTCCAAATCGCAAAGTGTTGTCATTGTCTTCATTTTGATTTTGAAAAGAAACTTGTTAGTAATTGTCGCTTTGAAAAGTAATTCAGATTTGTGCATTAGCTTTCTTTTTATCATTCACATATTAAGAAGGCTGAAAAAAATACATGCATGTGCATTTTCATTTAGACTGTTTGATTGGTTTGATTTAGGACAGTGCATATAGTGTGTGCTCTTTGCTCTTTGTTGAAAGAATTCTGTCTTTCTTTCCTTAGTAGCTAGGATTTTCATTGCACAAAGAAGATAAAAGACTGTTTATCATCTTAGATTGCATTTTAGGAATTGTACATCTACATCACGCGGTGAACCTGAAAGGAAAATTTCTTAAGCAAGATCAACTATAAAATAAATTTAATGAATCTAACAACGCTTTGGAACCTAACGCACAACATCTAGAAGTCTAGGCTAGAGACGTATTCCGGCGTCGTAAAGCCTGGTAACTATTGTTCTCATTGTTGGTTGGGTGATTCCTCCACTTTGAGACGATAAGTGCCAGTACGGACTTGTGCTCCCACGTACCGTCGAGTATATTTTTGGAGACCACAATAGGCTTAATCCTTTATCCATAGGAAGCCGTGTCTACAACCCTATCGATTGCAATGCACTGAACACAGCATTCGGAAGATTGACTGCCGTACCGTAAAAAGTATTCTGCAGTTTTGCAATTGGTTTGGTAATCCCTCTGCCTAGATTTCCAGAGTAGTCCCTTTCGTTCCTTTTCAGACTCCTTAACCGAAAAGGTCCATCTGAGCACTTGTCACTTCAGGCTCATTAAAAATCGAAGGCGACTAGAGTCATCTTTTGTTTTTTCTCGACTCTTTAAAATTGAAAAAACAAGTTGTGTCAAAGCGTCTAAAATTTATTTTAAACAGAATAATCATCACCTTTCCTACGTTGGTCTTAGGTTGAGAAAATGGAGTCTACCAACCAAGGAGTTCCCCTTGGAGAAAATCCTAGTTCCTTCTCCTCTTGGGGAGATGTTGGTGCACCCCACATAGCCACATTGTCACTTCCAGGATTGACGATTGGCTTGCCCGTATGGCTTTTCTCAACCTCCGTCGTTCAGAACACCGCGATTCCTGAACAATCGAGTCAACAACTAGACAATTCTAGAGTTACCCCCCAACCCTCTACTTCATCCAATTCTTCGTCTCCTCCTTCCTCTTCGCTTGATGGGGCTGGTAAATCCAAAGATCAAGTATCTGAGAAGAAGAAGGAAAAGAAGAAGAAAGAGAAGAAGAAGGAGCCAAAGGTGAAAGGGGGCAACCAGGCGTCGTCTAGCGAAAATCCACACACTGCACCGACCAAGACTAAATCGCCATGTGTCATTTGCAAAGGAGACCACTATCATAGAGATTGTCCTTGCATCCCTCGGGTCTTAAGGGACTAGTCTCCTCGTTTGCACAACCCAGTGTTGTCAACCTCTGATGATCATATTGAAAACACACCGTCGACTAGTGAAAGTGAAGTCCCTGGACAAAAAGGAAAGTGAAAATTTCCTTGTAAACTATGTGAAGGCGATCATTCCGTCCACTGTTGTCCCTCCTTAGACGAGGCTAAAAGAATTTTGGAAGATCGTCCGGTTTCACCATTACCACTTCCTCTTGGATATAAGAAACTCTTGCCAAGTCTGTCGCTAGTTGAAAATCCGACTGACCCGCCCAAGTGGTCGGCCGAAGCATATATCATTGAAGATAAACCATCTAAACCCATACCAGATGAAAGTCAAAAGGTCGAGGCAGCAGTTGACCCGGTCTTGCCTTCAGAGGTTCCATCTTCAGATGATATAGTCACCAAAGAGAACAAAGATGACACCGTCCAAATTCTTTTCGTAAGCACAGACTCCGATGAACATGGGGGCAATTTACCCATTCCTTTACCGCAGGAAGAAAGTTCGTCAGAGTCATACCTTGCCGTCTATTCGGTCCCACCTCCAAGCAACCTAGTTGTTTCCTTCGACTGGAATCAGCTAGGCAGACCCCATTTACTGGCTAGTGTACCATTCCGGATCATTGCTCAAGTATATAGAATGGTTATGGCCGGTACCATCATAGATGAAGGGGCTTCTGTGAGTATCCTTTCCTCGACTGCTTGGAAAGCGCTTGGTTCACCATCGCTTTTTCCTGAGATGAGAAATCTAACAGGCTTTGGCAAAGGAACCAGTCAACCGTTAGGGATCCTTCCCAATGTGCCCATAACATTGAGAGGGAAAACCGTTCAAATGAACGTAATGGTAGTCCAAGGACCCCTAGATTATAATCTACTCCTTGGACGAGACTATATTTATTGCATGAGAGTAATTGTCTCATCACTCTTTAGAGTAATGTGTTTTCTGCATGAAGGAAGAGTGGTCAAGCTCATAGACCAGCTTTCATTCCCCGGTTCACGCATAGCAAATAGTCATATACCATTCCTGAATAGTCTTTTCATGCAAGGAATGTCTAATCAATCTCCAGTCTGTCCACCTTATGAGCACGAGTGATTCGGGGGACATGACTGAAACCCAGGGGGCATGCACCCTGGTCTGCTTCGGCAGGAAAACTTCAGGTACAGAATAGGTTTCCGTGAGAGATATATGACTAGTCTGACACTTCCATCCATGATTGGAAAAGGGGGTTGGACTGGAATAAGATTCCCTTGTCAAAGTTATGTGGGTGGAGGTGTCTGCACCACTCGCCTTTGTCTATTTCGGTAGGCATCGCCGAAGAAGTGTTTTGTTTGCGGTCCAGATAAAACAATATTTAGTAACCTGAAAGAGGTAGACCTTTCGTGATAAAATGAATGTCTTGTCGGTAGAATAGAAGGTGACCTTGAAACTCTATTTTATACCTGGGGGCATGCAAACCTTTTGGCGTGCAAGCGAAGAGCGACCATTTATTTTTTAAATTTGTAGGTCCTCTAACCCTTTAAACTCGTAGGATTGGTTGTTTCCTAACTTGCATAAAGAAAGGATGTGGGGCAAAGATTTGAAAAATTTCTGTTTTATATATGAGACATCCTTATTATACGACTGGATATATTGAGCAGTTTTAACGCAGACTTCATGCTCATTAAAAAATAAACATAAGCAATGAGTAAATGTTTCTCCCAGCATTTAAGATCAATAAAAAATGAACCAATTCCCTGTAAATAATCATCGTGAATGTAGTACTTCGGCCTTTAAAGCCTTGGTCGTGTTCCCATCATCACCTCCACTCTGTATTGGTCGATCATTCACCTCCATTTGATTGTTTACCCCTTTTGAGGAACAGCTGCGAAGAGTGATCCTGTTAGCCATCCTTGTAACACTGCTGTGATTGGAAAATTCCAAACCTTACCTGAATCAGCTGCTACCCAATTTTATCACTCGTTCCTCAAAGACGAGTCTCCTTTAAGCTCTTTTTCAACTAACTCGTAAAATATGAAAAGATTGCCGAGCCATTGGCCTCTCTAGCTCGTTAAAGGGACTGGAAGTGCTATCTCTCCTTTAGATTTTAATCTTTTTGGACCTGAGGGATTATTACCAAAAAAGATCAAGCACTTGTTTTTTTTGGCTCGTTAAAAGTATCGAAAATTCATCCCTTCTGTATTGTTTTATACTTTTTCGGACTTAAGGGATTAGATGACGAAAAAGGATTTTTTGGAGTTTCCTTTACGTCCCTTTTCAGACTCTCTAAAATTGAAAAGGACCGAGTTATCTTTGTCGTTAAACTCGTTAAAACCTAATAGCGACAAACTTGTCCGTAGCAGACAAGAGCGAATTTCACTATCGCTAGGCTCGTTAAAACATAGCGATGGGTTTGCCCGAAGGGAAAATTATAGAACAAGCATATGTTATCCTCCTCAAGCTTGACAAAAATAAAGAGGTACTGGTCAGCAATGACTGGGGAAAAATTGGGAAGAAAACTTGAAGAAACTTTATTGGTAGCAAGTCGCTCTTGAACATGACACTTTCACTCCGCATCCAAGTCGGGTTGGGTTGTTTCATCCACGGGTCACATCACCATGGTCACATCACACCATCCACATTTGGGGTTAATGCTACCAATCCATCATGTTAGTGTCACCGATATGTTCAAGAGAAGTCACTCAGAGAATTCACCTGTGTCTAACCCGCTGCAATACATTTACGCTCCATTCTTTCATGACCGCCACCCTGAACCTTATATCACCAGACCGTTTTCACCTCCATTAAAATCATTTTCTCCTTTCTGTGTCATTGATGTGGGATTCATTAAGGCCCTCCTATGATGGATCACTTTTTGTCGACATCAGCTCATTATCCAAGAAGCCGATCTAGGGACACCCCTTTCAGTACTTTGAAGCTTGCATGCCTCAATGGCAAGTTTCTCACTTTTGGCGATAGGTTTACATCAATGGCCTTCGACTGAAAGATTTTGCGTGGTGTTCGATGCCAAGTCATTTATTCACACCACGTGAATTGTACTGCAGTACCTTGAGGGTCATTATCATTATCAGTGATTCCTCTCGCGCCTGTTAACAGCTTACATCATTGGCTGGTAATCAGGCGATGTCTTTCCATGTTCGACTCCAGAACATCTCTCACATGGATCGACTTGTACTTTGAGTGAAGATCGAACGAGATTGAAGACCCCAGATCTAGTTTCATCCATTCGGGCTGCGATATATATTCAGGAAAATAAAGACATCAAATGTACATCATTGTTGCACAGATAATCATCCAATCTATGGGATGATGGCTCTACCAGAATCATCAGTCTACACTCAGACGATTGTCTGTCCTATGTACATGAAAATGAATTTATAAAGCTGAGCATGGGAATGCCCGCCTCAGCTAGATCATGAAAATATTATGAAGATAATGTATTGTATTGTATCTTATTACAAGTCTCCTCCCAGCTTGAAAGAACTTCGGATCCTCATGATAAAGCATTTCACCCGACATCAAAAAAGATTAACGACCTCATGCTTTAGGGGGCAACTGTTATAGACATTTTTGGGCACTGCAACCCCAAGCATAAAATTTCCATAAACCAAGGGCTCCTAGGTCCCTAAAAGTGTTGTTCCAACCCCTAAAGGAACAAGGTCAACTGATTACAGCTTCTCCCAGAAGTTCTCCACGAAAAACTACTCAGAACTGGTCAAAACAGGATCATTTCACCTGCTCCATAGGCAAAGTGCGTTGCATCTCACCTAAGTACACTCAGTGGGTGCATTGCATTTCAAAAATCCCTTCTATGGGGTGCGATGGGCGAGAAGAGACAAATGGCAGTGTCAATCCGCTAGGTGGAGAAGCATGGAATCTTCCAGAAACTTCTCCTGTGACACTTGCCTTTCTAAATTCGACCAAGGATGAGTAAGAGATCATCAATCTCCAAGTGGAAGCAAGAACTATCAGAGGGAAGACACTAATCAAATCACAAGCTGACTCATCTCCCTTACAGATATCTATATATGGATCCCTCATCCCAAAGATCCAAAGGCTGGAATTTTGCATCTTGTAAGGAATTGCTGTTGGTTTCTGAGGCAACATCATAGTGTTGGGTGATCTAAGCTTTGCATGAGGTGAAGAAGGGCTTACTTGCTGAGAGGATGATGTTGGGTCAGAACAACTGGTTGTAACTCTCTTGGCTCTTTCTTGATTATCAATAAAGTTATTCAAGTTTTCCTCCATACTCTTGTGTAATCTATGTTTTGTGCATTTGTATGGTCAATTTACATATGATCCTAGATTGTTTATGATAATAGATCCATGTTCTCGTATAGTGTTATGCTACTTTGATTCTATAGGTACTCTGTAAAGCTGGGTATACAAGGAAGCGAGTAGCAAAGGACTATCAGAAGAGAGAGGAATCGAGCAAGGAACCAAGCACAAGACAGAGGTTGGTCTCCTCTATTCTTCTCTCATCTATCTTTCATAAAGGAAAACGAAAGTAGTTTTACTTTTTTTGTTTCTAAGGTAGCTACCACACCTTAGTGGGATTAGCAGTTCTGCATAGACACTTTTCCCTGTAACAGGGTGAAAAACCTGTAGTGTTTCTCCAAGTAGTTCTGTAAGGCCATAATGCCTCAGGCAGTCTTTGAGACCAATCTTTCCTATTCTCCTTCACTGTTTTTGTTAAAATAGCTTCTATGACTTTATTTGTACTTTCCACCCGACCATTAGCTTGGGGGTGGTAAGGTGTAGTCATTTTATGATTGATATGATATTTTTGAAGCATAGCTTTAAAACCATGTGAATTGAAAGGAGGTCCTCCACCTGTGACTAGTTCTGTAGGCACCCCGAATCTAACGAAGATTTCTTCAAATAAAATGGTTAAAACAAATTCTTCATTAGCTTTAATAAGAGCCTTATCTTCCACCCATTTAGTCATATAATCTATACAAACCAATATATAAACTCTTTGGTTGGATGGAGGATTGATGGGCCCTACAAAATCTAGAGCCCATCTGTCAAAGGGTTCAAGTATTACCTGAGGGTTTAGTGGCATTTCATCTCTATGATTGGGTTGGCCCATTCTCTGACAACTGTCGCGGGCCTTGACATATTTCTTTGCATCCTTGAAAAGTGAGGGCCAATAATAACCCATCCTGAGAATTTTCTGTGTTGTTCTCTTATCAGCAAAATGCCCGCCACAAGGGCCGTCATGACAAGCCTTCAATATATCATAAACCTCATCTTCTATAATGCATCTTTGAATTTCCTGATCAAGTCCCGTATGAAAAAGACACCACTTATCCAGCTATACCTAGCACTTTATTGAATGATCTTTCTTTTCTCCCGATGTGATAGGTGTGATGGTAGCTTCCCTGCAACTAGATAATTGGCAATGTCTACATAACATGGTGACTGAGCAGATACTGCAAAAAAGTATTCATCAGGAAAGGAATCATCTACTAGAGTATTATCATCAGTTTTTATCCGAGAAAGGAAATCAACAACTACATTTTCTTTACTTGGTCGATCCACAATTGTAATATCAAATTCTTGTAGTAACAATAACCACCTGGTAACTTGAGCATTTGTAATAGATTTATTCATTAAATACTTGATAGCCGAGTGGTCAGTATGAACAAAAGTTGGATAACTAGAAATGTAATGTCGAAATTTTTTAATAGCATAAATAATTGCTAAAATTCTTTCTCGGTAACTGTTTAATTAAGCTCAGCAAGGTCATATTCTTACTAATGAAGTAGATAGCATAAGGAAGACTATTTTCTTCTTGACCCAAGACAGCTCCAATTGCAGTATCCGAAGCATCAGATGATATATGAAAGGGAAGTGCCCAATCAGGTCCCCTCAGAATAGGAGATGTAGACAACTGATGCTTAAGTTCATCAAATTCTTTTTGACAAGCATCAGTCCACTTAAATTCATCATTTTTCATAAGTAGCACAAACAAAGGAGAAGCTATTTTGAATTTTTTTTTGATAAATCTTCTGTAATATCTAGCATGTCCTAAAAAGCTTCTTACATCAGTTTGTGTTTTAGGAATAGGAAGGGTCTGAATTACCTGTACTTTGGATGGATCCACTTGAATCCCAAGGAATGAAATGAAGTGTCCTAGTACAATTCCTTCGTTCATCATCATATGACATTTTTCGGTACTCAAGGAAAAATTAGCTTGTATGCATCGTTGAAGTACTTTCTCAAGGTTTTGTAGTGCATCTTCAAAAGTCACACCATAAGGAGTGAAATCATCCATAAATATCTCCAAAGAATCATTAAGCATATCAGAAAAGATTCCTATCACTGCTCTTTGAAACGTTTCTGGAGCATTACATACTCTAAATGGGAGAACTCTATAGGCAAAAGTCCCCCAAGGACTAGTAAAAGTGGTCTTGTCTTGATCTTGAGGTGCAATTCTAATTTGGTTATATCCACTAAAACCATCTAAAAAGGAAAAGAATTTCTTTCCTGACAAGCTGTCCAACACCTGATCAATAAATGGCAAGGGGAAATTATCTTTTTGGGTAGCTTTATTTAAGGCTCTATAATCTACACACACTCTCCTTTTCCCATTTTTCTTAGGTACTATTAGAAATGGAGAAACCCATTTACTGTCAGATATAGGGTATATAAACCCCGCATCAAGCAGTTTTTGAATTTCTTCCTTAATAATTTCCCTCAAATTGGGATTCATTCGCCGCTAGGGTTGATAGACTGGTCGGGCTCCCTCCTTAATATAGATACGATGAGTACATAATTCAGGAGAGATCCCCTTCATGTCTGTATAGTCACATGTGAATGCTTCCTTTTTCTCATGGAGCAACTTCATTAGCTTTTGTGTGTTAGCCTCCTGCTGCAGCAGGTATTCATCTTTCATGATCGACATTTTTACATGCCAAATATGTCATACTTTGCATGCTGTAATGCTCCATATTTGCTACAGAGGCTAGAGAATTGCCCATGAGAGTGTGCTAGTCTAAGTGCCACTGCTATGTTCCATTTTGATGAGTTGATCCATTTTTGATGAGTTTTTCAGTTAAGGGAGGGCCAAACAGCTTAATCTTGGTCTCCCTAGGTTTCAATTTCCTATTGTAGAATATAGAGAATCAGTATCTGTCCAAACAGCTTAATCTTGGCAGATTTATACATAGGTAGAGAAACAAGGGTGCTCAACTGCTTAATCTAAGCCCCTGGATGAAATAAGTGTAGATGTAGATAGGAACATAGCAAGAAGAAAAGAATGAAAAGCTGGGTATGCTAGTTCAAGTGCACCCAAACCAAAAGAAGAGAAAATGCTAGGTGAGTAGGCTGTGTAAGTAGTTTTGTGGTTGAAGAATCAAGCTGTGTGATCCATTTCATGTTTTCAAGTGTTATACCTTTTCAGATCACATATGCAATGCAATTTTCCCTTGGAGGACTTCAGGTGAGGCATGACTAACTCCCCCTTCTTCTTATTCCCCAAATCATTCACTAACCTCCCCAAAGAGATCAAGATCTGCTTGATATCTCTTAAGTTTCATCATTTGCCATATCATTGCCTAAGTAAAGATCTGCTTTGCTTAATGATGCTTACATTTATTATACAAGTCATTTTCCCCTTAACAGCCTAAGATTTGCATACTTAGCACTCTGTCATCACATTTCATATAACTGCTAACTTAATTATGTAACTCCTTATCTTTTTCCCCTCCCCCAACTAACGCTATGTTAATAATTTCCCTATATACTTATCCCTTCCTCTGGTTGAAATATAACCATAAGCATCACTTGGGAATTATTAAGTTTACTTGAAACTTAGTAAGAACCCTCATTTTGCTCAAAAAACAATCTTCCTAAGGTGTTTGGACTCCTTCCAAAACACAAAAGCCCCCTTCAAATGCCATCAGACTCATTCTGATGCATCAAGCACCCTTCCAAAGCTTTAAAAGGCCTCTTTCGGTCACATTAAACCTCCTCCGATAAGTTTTCCCTCACCTCCGACGCGATATCGCTGTCGGAGGTTGCAACATTCATTCATCGGCCCACCACCTTATATCTTCCCGATATCACTTCACCGATGCGATTTCGCAGTCGGAAATCACAAGGTTTTTTCTACCTATATACGTACGCCCCCCTCTCATCCGCCGATGCGATGTTGCTATCGCATCCGAAAGCATATTGCATCGCGATCCTTTCATTTCCGCAATACTTCCCATTATCATTGTGCCGCATGCCATGTCACCTTTTCAAAATCAGCGATCGCTCCCATCGCATCACATATATAAAAGCCATTGCCCTTGTCCCGGTCGATTGCTGATCTTCAAGTTAATCCCCGCCATACTGCCACATCACCCTGCCACATCACTACCATACTGAGACCCCCCACTGACGTCATGCTGATGTCATCACTAAAGGAAGGCGCAAAGGGTGCAAATCGCAGCAAAGAGAGCCTGAAATGAAAAATTGTGGCAATTTTCGATGTGCGATTAGCGCTAATCACGCATCGCTAAGAAAAAATGACCAAAATGGAAAGCCTCATATCGCTCGGCCACCAAGAGGCCCGAAATTCACAGTTTTGACAGAGTTTCTTCATTTATGTTCGTATTCAAATCGGTCAGCGCCAGTAGCATTCCAGAAACCATAGAAATCATCTGCAGCAGCCATTCTTACCTTGAAAGGGCAGAAAAGGGGCGATTTGACAGTTTCAAACAGCTTGAGGGAGAGAAAATGGCCCGATTCAAGTGTCAAAGAGTATCAGAGGAAAGATGAAGCCGGGATTAAATTAAAGAATATTAGTGAAGTGGCAAAGAGTATCAGATCTAAGCGGGCAAACATTAAAAGCCCCCAAGAAAAGTCAAAGAAAGCGGTAGCGCCATTTAAAGGCCCTCAGATCACAGTTAATGCACATCGAAGCCACTCAAGAGCAGGGTATCAAAGCCCAAAGCACAATTATGGCTAAGTGAACCGCACAGAGCCATAAGGACAGATTTCAAGTCATTTTTTTGAGGCAGCTGCCCCAGCGCAGCACTTAGATATCTTCTTGCATTAGTTCCACGACAAGTTTAGATTGAAAAACTCATTTCCCTCAGATCTGTTTAAGATCTGCTGTAATGTATATTTTTAGATATTTTCCCTATATAAACCACCCTAATTCACTGTTTAAAGGGTTGGTTGGTGAATGCACTCCAAGAGAGACTCGCTCTGTATATCTGATATGTTTTCTTTAATCAAAGACTGCTGAAAAGCTTGGAGGATGGACTATCTGATGTGTTGTCACTATTCTGAAGAATGAATATGGAATTCTTGTGCTACAACATGATCCAATAAGTGTCTCCTATCTCTGTTTTAAATTCATACATGTTTTTATCATACATATATCACCATCTAAGTTACAGAAAGAAAGATTAGCTTAGAATTTGCGTGGCTGCACTCTATGCTTAGCTTCTATGACTTCTATATGTTTTCTTTTGACTCAGGCATAAATATGAATTCCTCATAGCTCATATTTGCTCTGTTTCATTCATGTTTGACGGTTATCTAGGGATTCTTTATTGCTCCTAGATAGAGCTCATTCACCTTCCCTCTGTTAAGTCGAATGAGAGATTCTTAATTGCCTCTCATTCCTTAGCGTTCAATCCACCTCCATTTAGTTTAAAACTTGTTTCATGTGTATCTATCTTGCTCCATATTCCTCTTGTGACCAAGAAAATGCAACAGCAGTCCCACTCCTCGACTCCACACCCAATGGTTTGAAACTCTCACACTATACTTACCTCTCTACGTGGAAGCTTCATCCATCCCACCAAAATAAAAAAAAACCCCTTGAACTCAATAACTAGCCTAAAATCACTATCAACAAAGCTAAATCATAAAGAGAGAGCCCTCTCTGATTACAGGTGGGCTAGAACCTGTAGTCCAAAGATTGGTTAGTGGTTACCTCGACCGTATCCCATAAGGAGCTTTGGGACAACCTGAGTGATAACATAATGGTGACTCCACTCGGGAATTTCTTCAGATAATTTTATAAATCAAGTTGGAAAGCTCCAAGAATCTGACCTCCAAAAGTTTCTTTCTAACACACGTTCTTAGAAAAATCTCCAAAAAACAAGTTAGAAGCTGGCTCCTAAGAAGAAAATACATAATACCAGGTCAAACCCAGACCCAAATCCACCAACTATTTTTGAAAATCCAAATTTAATCCCAAGAAACCTCAGGAAATTAGAGCGAAAATAAGATTTTGTTGATTCTAGTCCTGAGATAGTTCAGCCAAGCGGTGTTCCCACCCCTGTCAAAGTTTTATTTCGTTCAACTCCTAGTTCCCCTTGTTCTTTATCCACCTCTCAAAGCACTCTTTCCACACCTTCGTTCACTGCGCACACTACCACTACTACTCCTATTATCCTAGTTGTTCCAGCTGTTCCATTTATCCCTGTTGTCCCACTTATACCTGTTGATATGGCTAATAGATATGCACCCCTACAGCTGCCTGCTAACCTCGGGGCTATGCCTCAGGATTACCAGACTAAAATGACTTATTTTGATGGCACAAGTGCCTGCACAGCCCTTCAAAATACAAAGAAAATGCAGGATTACTTTGAAAGCTATGAGATTGACGATGATGGGGTGAGAATGAAGATTTTTGTCCAAAGTTTGACAGGTGATGTCAGGACTTGGTTTAGAGCACTCCCAGCTAATTCCATAGCAAACCCAGAAGCCTTGTACCAGTCATTTATCAACAGATGGGAGAAAAAGAAAGACCCCTTGCACATACTAGCTGAATATGATACAATTAAAAGAGGCCCTCAAGGGACTATTTTGGACTATTGTGCAAGATTCAATAATGTCTACAATGCAATACCACAGAACTTATATTGGGTCCCTATAATACTAGTGATTACCCCATTACTATTGTAGTTATACCCCTTATTAATATTTTTGTGCCCCTATTTCCCCCATATTGTTACTATTGTGCCCCATAGAATCCCTCTATTGTTATTTTTGTGGCTTTATATTATTGTTGTTAGGTCGGCTGGATTATATTGTGACTCCTCAGACTCCTATATATAGAAAGGAGGTTTTGTCATTTGAATCATCCAAGAATTGTTCATTTATGTAATGTAAAGGAGGTTTCCCCCTCTAAGAGGCTGAGGTCTAAGGCGTTGATCTATCTTTTCTATCTTTTCTTGAGCTGGTTTCATAACATTTGGGATCAGAGCTTTGGATTCTAGGGTTTCGCTGCTCCAAACAGGTCATCGTGGCATTTTTGCTATAACCTTTTTTCTGTGATGTTTCAGAAGTTGCAAAAAATACCCATTTTAGAAGAAATCACGCTGAACCTTGGGTCCAAATTTCAAAGCTTTTTTCCCACTATTAATGGAGATATGATCTGAGGAAGTTGGTCATTTTGCAGACTCCTGAATTACATTCAAAACAGGTGACCTGGGGAAAATCATCATAACTTTCTCTCTGGGGATCGGATTGAAATTTTGTAAGAAGGTATAGAAAGAGGACAGACTGAAGTTTCTTGTATGCATGTTTCAGATCCAAAGGTCGAAACAGTGACACGTGGCACGTCGTACAAGTTCGCTCTACTGAACTAGCCTATAAGCAAGTCACTGTGGGAGATTTCACATAACTCTTCCTTGGAGAATCCAATTTGGGTCAGACTTGTGGCATTGGAAAGAGGACACAGAGGGATACTATAGCTCACAAATTCAGAACTAGATGATTGGAAAGTACAGAGATACATCAGAGGCAATATCGAGCTCCTACAAAGTGAAAAAAGGTGTGTAGATTTTCTTAAATTTTTGCTTAAGCTTGGTTTGAAAATTTATTTTGAAGGAATTCAAAGGGTATAGTAGAGCATTATTATCAGTAACCGATGCCCCGAAGAAAGAAAATGAAAACACCTAGTAAGGAATCTGAAAGCTCTAGCATGACTCTTGAAGAAGAGGAAGAAATGCAACATGATATATCAAAATTACAAGACCAAGTGCAACAACTGTCCCTTGCACAAAAAGGAACAGAATCTAAGATGGATGGTTTAAAGAAAGATGTAGAAGCTAAGATGGATGGTTTAAAGAAAGGTGTAGAAGCTAAGATGGATTGTTTAAAGAAAGGCGTAGAAGCTAAGATGATTGACGTGGAAGCTAAGATGGATGATTTGATGATAGATTTGAAGACAGACATGGACGAATTGAAGATAAATATGAATAAGTTGCTACAAGAAATGGTCCCTAAGGGTGAAAGGGTACTAAAGGAAACTCATGATGAGAACAAAAGAAATGTTAATCATGATTCCATAGATGCTAATGTTGGATCGAAGACTCACCATATTCCAAAAATCAATATGAGGAAGTTTGATGGCAAGGATCCTGCCACATGGATATTACAGATGGAGCAATTTTTCAATCTCAATAATGTGCAAAACACACAAAAGGTGTGTATGACAACTTTATATTTGGAACCAAATCAGTTTGTATGGTATCAATGGCTTTGCTCTCGTAAACCATTTATCACTTGGGCAATTTTTACGGAAGAATTGATAGCACATTATGAGGATACAAAAAGCAACACTTTTTTTAGCCAATTGATAAGTCTCAAACAAAAGGGTTCAATAATGGAGCACATTGAGGAGTTCCAAAAATTGAACATAAGGGTAAAAGATATTCCAGAAGAGCATAGGATTGATGTGTTCATAGGGTCTTTAAAGGATAATATCCAACATGATGTTCGCCTTTGGGAACCTGATTCATTAGAGAAGGCATTCAGGTTAGCAAGAAAAATGGAAAGCAAAATTATGGCAACCAGGAAGCATACCACTCACAACTATAAAGACGGAAGTGTTGTTGCCCCTAGTATTCCACAACCTATAAGGTTGACACCACAACAATTGGAAGAAAAAAGAGCAAAAGGGCTTTGTTACAGTTGTGATAGAAAATACACTAAAGGTCATAAGTGTGCTGAGAAGAAATTACTCTACATAGATTGTGAAGAGGAAGAAGAAAAGGAGCAAGAAAGGTCAAAGGAAGAGGATATACTCCAAGAACAAAGCCTAGATGAAGAACAAATAAATCCAACCATATCTTGTAATGCATTGGCGGGAATTACCACTCCTTAAACCATCAAGATAGAAGGACAAATCAAGAAGAAAAAGGTAATAGTGTTGATTGATTCAGGAAGCACCCACAATTTTATTCATTGTAGGGTAGCAAAAGAATTGAATTGCTTCCTATATCCAGCACCAGAGTGCCAAGTGATGATTGCAAATGGAGGAACAATAAATTTCTCTGGAAAGTGCCATAATATCAAGCTATCCATGGGAGAATATGTATTGACTAGCCCAATGCTTTCCATTCCAATGGGAGGTGCTGATGTTGTTCTAGGAGTCCAATGGCTACAATCCTTGGGTACAATAGCTTTTAATTTTCAAGAACTTTTCATCAAATTTTCCGCGGAAGGAAAGGAAGTTGAATTGAGGGGTATTGTAGGGAAACCAGGAAAGATAATCAGCTCTAATGGTATGACAAAGCTTCTAAAAAAGGAGCAAAGAGGTGTAATTGCACAATTATGTTCGCTAGATGTTTCCACATCGGAATCATCTATTTCTCCAGATCTCCAAAAAGTCCTGGACAATCATTCCAAGGTATTTGAGACCCCCAAAGGTCTCCCACCTATGCGTGATCATGATCATGCTATTCATCTGATTCCAGGAAGTGTCCCTCCAAACATCAGGCCGTACAGATATCCCTATGTCCAAAAGAGTGAAATTGAACATATGGTTGCAAAAATGTTAGAGGCTGGTATAATTCAACCGAGTCAAAGTTCTTTCTCTGCTCCAGTAGTATTGGTGCACAAGAAGGATGGATCATGGCGCATGTGTCCGGATTATAGGGAGCTCAACAAGCTCACTATTAAAGATAAGTTCCCCATTCCTGTCATTGATGAATTACTAGATGAATTGCATGGATCAATTTACTTCACCAAGTTGGATCTTCGTTCAGGATATCATCAAATCAGAATGAAGATTGAAGACATTCCGAAAACAACATTTAGAACTCATGAGGGTCATTATGAATTTTTGGTCATGCCTTTTGGCCTTACCAATGCACCTTCAACATTTCAAGGTTTGATGAATTCAATTTTCAAACCATTCCTTAGAAAATTTGTGTTAGTATTTTTTGATGATATACTAATTTACAGCAAGTCTTGGAAGGATCATGTTGAACATGTTGATAGGGTGCTACAACTATTGGAGGAGAAACAATTATATGCAAAAAGATCCAAATGTTTCTTTGGAGTCCAGGAGGTGGAATATTTGGGTCATATTGTATCTCATGAAGGAGTTAAGGTAGACCCTAGCAAAATTAAAGCCATTAAGGAATGGAAGATCCCCATGTCCATAAAGCATCTGCAAGGATTTCTTGGGTTGACAGGGTATTATCGCAAGTTTGTTAAGAATTATGGGAGAATAGCAGCACCTCTAACAACATTATTGAAGAAAGATGCATTTTCATGGACTTCGGAAGCAATAAAGGCCTTTGAACATCTTAAAGAGGCAATGTGCCAAGCACCGGTCTTAGATACACCAGACTTCACAAAAACCTTTATTGTGGAATGTGATGCTTCAGGAAATGGAATTGGTGTTGTTCTAATGCAAGATGAAAGACCCATTTCTTTTGAAAGTCGTCCAATCAAGGGAAAGTTTTTAAGCAAAGCTATTTATGAGAAGGAAATGTTGGCAATACTCCATGCACTTAAGAAATGGCGACCCTACCTACTGGGAAGACACTTCAAGGTAAAAACAGATCATGATAGCCTTAAATACTTTTTAGAACAAAGATTATCCTCTGAAGAGCAGCAAAAGTGGGTCACAAAGATGTTGGGTTATGACTTTGAAATCATCTACAAAAAAGGAAAGCAAAATGTGGTGGCAGATGCACTCTCAAGAAAGGATGAGGATGTGGAAGCATTGTTGTGTGCCATTTCTATTATCCAACCAGATTGGATAAATGAAGCAAGGGAAGAATGGAAGAATGACGAAGAAGTGTGGGAACTTATTCGAAAGCTACAACAAGATTCCAGTACGTCTGATACATTTAGCTGGCAAAATGATTCGTTATGGTACAAAGATCGCTTATACCTCTGTAAGAATTCCCAGCTAAAACAAAAGATTCTTATGGAATTGCACACTTCTACCTTAGGAGGGCACTCAGGATTTCTAAAAACTTACCACAGGGTTAAGAAGGAATTTTTTTGGGATGGCCTTAAATCAGATATTCAAAAGTTTGTGGCGGAATGTTTGGTTTGCCAACAAAATAAAGTGGAAACAATTAAGACACCGGGTCTATTACAACCTTTATCCATTCCAAGCCAACGTTGGGAGGAGGTTTCAATGGATTTTATCACAGGTTTACCCAAGTCTAAGGGAAAAAGTGTCATCATGGTGGTAGTTGACAGACTTACCAAGTCTGCACACTTTTGTGCATTATCACATCCATTTAAAGCCAGTACAGTTTCCACTACATTTATGGAAACAATTCAAAAGCTACATGGAAACCCAAAGATTGTTGTAAGTGACAGAGATCCCATTTTCACTAGAAATTTTTGGACAGAATTATTTTCTTGTCTTGGTACTCAGTTAGCTCATAGCTCATCTTATCATCCTCAATCTGATGGGCAAACTGAGATAGTAAACAAATGTTTGGAAGGGTATATGCGTTGCTTTGTATCTGATAAATAGACACCATGGGTCAAATGGTTGCCTCTGGTTGAATGGTGGTATAACACTTCCTTCCATACAGCAACAAAAATGACCCCATTTATGGAACTTTATGGGTATCAACCACCATCCATCACATCATATTTAAGAGAAACTTCTAAGGTTCAGGCAGTGGAACATCACATAAAACATCAACAACAAGTCCTCCAAATCTTAAAGGATAACCTTGTGTTGGCACAGAATAGAATGAAACAATAGGCAGATCAACATCGCATTGAAAGAAGTTTTGATGTAGGTGATTGGGTATTCCTACGGCTACAACCATATAAGCAAATGTCCCTCAAGCAAGCTAAGAAGGATAATAAATTATCACCAAAGTATTATGGTCCGTACAAGGTGTTGCAAAAGATTGGTACTATGGCATACAAATTGGAGCTTCCTGCAGCTTCTCGATTGCACCCAGTTTTCCATGTTTCATGTTTAAAGAAGGTTATAGGCGACAAGCTCCCAGTTCAAACAATATTGCCAGAACTTGACAAGGAAGGAAAGACTATATTGGAACCGGAAGCAGTCACAGAAACAAGAACTCGACAGCTACGGAATCGTTCAATTTCAGAGTATCTTATCAAGTGGAAGAACCTATCCGCTGAAGATTCCACATGGGAGGATGAGAATTTTATGCAGAAGTATCCAGAACTACTCAAGCGTTGAGGACAACACTTTTTTGAAGGATAGGGGCATGTTGGGTCCCTATAATACCAGTGATTACCCCATTACTATTGTATTTATACCCCTTATTAATATTGTTGTGCCCCTATTGCCCCCATATTGTTACTATTGTGCCCCATAGAATCCCTCTATTGTTATTTTTGTGGCTTTATATTATTATTGTTAGGTCGGATGGATTATATTGTGACTCCTTAGACTCCTATATATAGAAAGGAGGTTTTTCCATTTGAATCATCCAAGAATTGTTCATTTATGTAATTTAAAGGATGTTTCCCCCTCGAAGAGGCTGAATTCTAAGGCGTTGATCTATCTTTTCTATCTTTTCTTGAGCTGGTTTCATAACAACTTAAGACCTCCACCTGACCTTGCCTTGTATAAATTCCCTGATGGTTTCGACCCAGATATGGCCTACCAGTTAAAGGAAAGAGCCCCTAACAGCCTTGCCGAAATGCAAAATATGGTTGTCACTGTGGAGGCAAATTTAATTGCCAAAAGAAACATAGCTAGAACAAAGAGGAGAACAACCTTTAAGGAAGAACCCTCAGCCATAGACCAAAAGCTGGATGCCCTTATCAGTGGCATGCATCGGCTGGTAGACAGAGTTGACAACGTTGAAAAAAAATCATCTTGGGACGGGCAACAAACCAACGCTGTTAGGAACCCGAACTTCAGAAGGAATAAAAACTCAAATGCTGGAAGGGCGAACCCAGACCGTGAAATAAGGCCTCCTTTCCAAGAAAATTATGCTGAGACATCAACAACTAATGAGCCCATGGAAGACACTCACATAAACCTAATGGGTTTGAAGAACGAGCAACATGTCTTCTTAACTAAAGAAGACCAAAATAACGATAACATGCATCAATTCCAAACTCAAACCCAAGAATCTTTCGACTTTGAACAAGCCTATGACCCAGTCGTTTATGAGCTAAACAAGCCATATAAGCTAAGAACCAGAACGATTGATGTGCCCAAGCCCATCAAACCAAAGGAAAAACAACATCCCGATAAAATCAAAGGCAAGGCTATTATAACAAAACACGTTGAACAATCTGTCCCAAACCCACAGCACGTAACCATAGGTGATATAACTATCGAACAGCCTTCCAAAAAACAGCCTATCGTGCCTTTTTCCTCAAAGGAAGACGTGCACAGTGTTCCAAAAAGCCTGCCCATAAATGAAAAAACGCAAGTGATCACTCTCCATGATGCTGGAAAACGAGAGCAAATCGCTGATAATTCCAATGAAAAAGAGAAATCTTCCGTCATCAACACCAAGGCTCCACTCAAAAATCCCTTTAAATTAGAGGCAGAGATTGGAAAACTTAAGATATCCATCCCCCTCTCAGAGCTTGCCAAGCATGATGTTTATAGGCAGCAAATACAAAGATCGTTACAAATGCTAGAGGTTAAGGATGATGTAAATGTTTTAGATGATACCCCTGAGCTGCTCTTTGGCCCAGAAGTCAATGGAAAAATAGTCAATGGAGAAGTTTTGTCGTTTTATATCAGTTTGCATATCCATGATAAAATTTTACATAACGCAATGTTTGACTCAGGTGCATCACACAATCTTATGCCCAAAGCAGTAATGGAAAAACTAAACCTTGACATAACCAGGCAATACAAAGATTTATTCTCCTTTGACTCAAGTCAAGTCAAGTGTTTAGGCCTAATCAAAGACTTGTGTGTCTCCTTAGTCCAATATCCTAACAAGACAATCCTCATGGATGTGGTGGTTGCTGACATTCCACTAAAGTACGGCATGCTCCTATCAAGATCTTAGGGAGCAAAACTCCAAGGATCCCTCCAGCTAGACCTCTCTTACGCCACTATATCAGTCTTTGGGCAACCAAAAATACTATATAGAGAAACACTCATGAAATATATGGTGAGTAGCGAGGATGAGCCACAAAACTTCCCCATCTACTCAATCCATACTGATATGGATTCATTTATTTTGTTTAATAATGATAGCCGCCCTTTAACTGATGACAAGCCTTTGGCTCTAGAACAACAAGCACACGTCAGTGAAGAATCGGTTGCACATACCCATGAGACTGTCACAATAGCCAATGCAACCAACACACAAGAAGAACCTTGCCAAACATGAGACTCAGGTCCGCCCAATCCTAAAATGACTGAAACTCTCAATACTAACCACAAGCAAGAAATCACATGGTATTTAGAGTTTGATGGTTCAGTAAACAAGTTAGGAGCAGGAGCTGGAATATGGATTCACAACACACATAAAAATCATGCACAAGGTCATGCATATAGACTAAATTTCTAATGCACCAACAACATGGCCGAGTATGAAGCACTCCTTTTAGGCCTTAGGCTACTCAGAGCTTTAGGAGCTGCCAAAGTGTCTATTCTAGGTGACTCCGACCTAGTAATCCAACAAATGAAAGGCAACTTTGTTACTAATTAAAATAGAATGAGGGCCTATAGGACTGCTGCCACTAATATACTCAATACATTCACTGAATCCACGCTTTCCAAGATCCTAAGAGATCATAACATGCACGCACACAGTCTAGCCACTTTTGCTAGTACATGCAAGCTTTCCTTTGAGCCAAATCACCATTTCACTGTCGAGATAAAACATAGGCCTGCTATCCCAAATAACATTAAATATTGGCAAGTGTTTGAAAGCGATGAACAAATTAACAATTTCCTCACTCTTGAGGACGAGTTTTCAAATATAAACATTGATACGGATGCCACGAACGACTCCCAACAGCAAACAAATGAAAATCAATAGGTTGTAACAGTTGTAACAGCCAAACAAATCCTAAACCCAACTTTTTTCGACAACGCAAACATAGAAGAGTTGAAACAGATGCATTTGGAGGAAATAGCCGAAATAGAGGCCGAAATCATTGATATAAAAGATAATTTTTTCCCTGCTAGCCTCACTCCATTAGAAGATATGTTTGATGCAAATGATGTGCCCAAAAAACCAAAAATGCAACCCTTAAATGCTGCTATAGAAGAACACAACATTGGGACACTAGAGAAACCGAAAATGATCAAACTATCTCAATCTTTGCCACCCGATCAAAAGCCCAAATATGTTGATTTGTTCAAAGAATTCCAAGATGTTTTTGCTTGGAGTTATGAGGACTTGAAGTCCTATGACACCTCAGTAATCCAACACACCATTCCCTTAAAACCAAATCAAAAGCCCTTCAAATAGAAACTAAGGAGAGTCCTTCCTGTGCTTCTCCCTTTGATTGAAAAGGAAGTGAAAAGAATGTTTGAAGCAGGCATCATAGCACCCATCAGATTTTCTGAATGGGTATCGAACCTTGTTCCCACAAGAAAGAAGATAGGTGAGATTAGGCTATGTGTAGATCTAAGAAATTTAAACCAACTCTCCCTAAAAGACCACTACCCATTGCCAAAAATGGACCACATCCTACAAAGAGTAGTGGGGTCATCAGAATCTCTTTGCTAGATGGATTTTCAGGTTTTAATCAAATACTAGTTCACCCGAATGACGAAGACAAGACAGCCTTTACCACACCATGGGGAACATTTAAATATGTGAAGATGCCTTTCGGACTTAAAAACGCTGGTGCTACCTTTCAAAGGGCAACGGATATTGCATTTACCAAGGAAATACATGATTTCCTAGTTATCTACCTCGATGACTTAACCCCTTTCTCCAAATCTGATCAAGAGCACCTAAAACATTTGAGGCAAATATTCATGACATGTAGAAAATATGGCATTTGCTTGAATCCCAAGAATTCTCTCTTTCGCCTTGAAGAAGGCAAACTACTTGGCCATATCATCTCAAAAGATGGTATTAGAATAGATCCGGAAAGGATCCAAGCCATTTTGCAAATCCCATATCCAAGAAATACAAAATAATTGCAAGCATTCCTTGGGAAGATCAATTTCCTAAGGAGATTTATCCCAAATCTAGCTGAAATGATAACACTGTTAAGGAACATGTTAAAAAAGGATGCCAAGGTAAAATGGTCTCTTGAAACCAAACAAGCCTTTGAGAGTATCAAATTTGCCTTAACCCAAGCTCTAGTCCTCACAAGTCCACAATTTGATAGGGACTTTATCATATTCTCATTCGCCTCTGATCACACCATAGCTGTTGTCCTTTTGCAAAAGGATGATCAAGGAGCTGAAAAGGCAATTGCTTTTTTCAGCCGAGCCTTAATAGATGCCCCTTTGAAGTACCAAATCATGGATAAGCAGGCCTATGCCCTTGTTAAAGCAATCAAAGATTTCCGAGTTTACATTTTATATTCACATGTGATTGCCTATGTACCAAACGCTGTTGTGAAAAACATATTAACCCAAGAGCGATTAGAGGGCAAAAGAGGCAAGTGGATTGCTAGCATCCTTGAGTATGACATTGAAATAAAGCCAACCAAGCTCATGAGGGGACAAGGTTTAGACAAACTGATGTCCGAAACAAACTTTCAAGCCTTAGACATTAACCAATTGGACAATGAACAGGAGCTGGCCACTCCACAGATCAGTGAAACCTTTTTTCAATCTCCATGGTATGCTGATATATGCTTTGTATTGTTAAACCTATTTGCTCCCCCAGGATTGTCCAGAACCAAGAAAAGATTTTTAAATATGAAGGCTTCAAAGTTTTGTGTCATAGATGCTGCATTATTTTGGAAAAATCATGAAGGCATATTTCTCAATTGTTTAACCATGAATGAAACTAACAATGTCATGAAAGAATTCCATGCAGGGGACTGTGGAGGACATCTGTATTGGAAGTCCACTGCTGATAAAATTCTAAGGGTTGGCTTCTATTGGCTCTCCTTATTTGCAGATATAAAGAAGTTTGCTACCTCGTGCCATAAATGCCAAATCTTTGAGGGCAAAAGAAAGTTGTTGCCTTTTCCTCTTAAGCCCATTTCAACCGAAAAGCCTTTTCAACAATGGGGTCTTGACTTCGTTGGGGAAATCCATCCCTCTTCCTCAAGCCATCACAAATGGATTCTAACAGCCACCGACTATTTCACTAAATGGATTGAGGCCATCCCATGTAGGCAAGCCAATGATATCACCATTATCCAATTCCTTGAGTGCAATATCCTTTCTAGATTTGGCTGCCCTGAGAAGATCATTACTGACAACACTGCTGCCTTCAAATCCAAAAATATGATCAATTTTTGCCATAAATTTCACATCACCTTGGGCCACTCCACAGCCTATTACCCTCAAGGTAATGGCCTGGCCGAATCAGCCAACAAGAGTCTGATCAATATTATCAAGAAGATCTTAGAAGAAAACAAGAAGAACTGGCATAGAAATCTCACAAATGCCCTGTGGGCACACAGACTTTCAACAAAGAGATCCATTGGAATGAGCCCTTATGAACTGGTGTATGGCATGGAGGCCAGGTTTCCATCTTCCTTGGGTATTCCTATCATCAAGCTGTTACAAGAGATCCAGGCGGAACTAAATAATATTTAGAGAAGAATAAATCAGACCATTCATCTCCAGCAAACCAGAGAGCATGTGTATGACAGAGCTCAAATTGTGCAAGAAAGGCTAAAAAAGGCACTTGAAAAAAGAACCAAGGTTGAGGATTTCTTTATTTGCGATAAAGTGTTAAGGTGGGACTCACGAAGAGAAGACAAGGGAAAGCATGCAAAATTTGATTTTCTATGGAAAGGCCCATTTGTTATCGGTGCTGTGCAAGGCAATAACATGTATTTTCTCAAAACTATAGATGATAGCACAGTGGAAGACGACCCTGTAAATGGCCGAATGTTGAAACATTATCGAGATCCATTTTAAATGGATACAGTGCCCTTGTGTATATATTTGTATACTATATTTGTATATATGTCAGAGTGTTCCCTTTTTATGTTTGTATAAGCAATCTGATTGCTTGGAACGAAGCAACGTTGTTATATCAAATCAAATGCAGTTAGAAGTGCTACAATCAAGCTTTCCACTTCAGTCAATAGTATCAAAACAGAGGAGTGTTTTTTAGGTTTTGTATCAGCACCCCGATCAAAGAAAAAACAAAGGAAATACATCAGTTTTGATCCATATTTTGAGGCTACTTCAAAGGGCAGCACTCAGGTAACATTGTACATAACTTCAAGCACGCAGAAGAAAGCAGGCGACACTATATAGTTCACAATATTTCAGTTGAGGAGAATGTTGTTCAGATCTCAAGATCCCAGTCCTTTAGCAGCCAACGAAGAAGTATTTCTAGTCCACAACAACAATAGAAGATCAAGGCAGTCTGACCTGCTGTTCTTGGCTTTTCACAAGGAAAAGCCATCCCCAAGTGGAGCCACTGTTAGCCTCCTGCTGCAGCAGGTATTCATCTTTCATGATCGACATTTTTACATGCCAAATATGTCATACTTTGCATGCTGCAATGCTCCATATTTGCTACAGAGGCCAGAGAATTGCCCATGAGAGTGTGCTAGTCTAAGTGCCACTGCTATGTTCCATTTTGATGAGTTGATCCATTTTTTATGAGTTTTTCAGTTAAGGGAGGGCCAAACAACTTAATCTTGGTCTCCCTAGGTTTCAATTTCCTGTTGTAGAATATAGAGAATCAGTATCTGTCCAAACAACTTAATCTTAGCAGATTTATAGATAGGTAGAGAAACAAGGGTGCTCAACTGCTTAATCTGAGCCCCTGGATGAAATAAGTGTAGATGTAGATAGGAGGACAGCAAGAAGAAAAGAATGAAAAGCTGGGTATGCTAGTTCAAGTGCACCCAAACCAAAAGAAGAGAAAATGCTAGGTGAGTAGGCTGGGTAAGTAGTTTTGTGGTTGCAGAATCAAGTTGTGTGATCCATTTCATGTTTTCAAGTGTTATACCTTTTCAAATGACAAATGAAATGCAATTTTCCCTTGGAGGACTTCAGGTGAGGCATGACTAACTCCCCCTTCTTCTTATTCCCCAAATCATTCACTAACCTCCCCAAAGAGATCAAGATCTGCTTGATATCTCTTAAGTTTCATCATTTGCCATATCATTGCCTAAGCAAAGATCTGCTTTGCTTAAGGATGCTTACATTTCTTATACAAGTCATTTTCCCCTTAATAGCCTAAGATTTGCATACTTAGCGCTCTCTCATCACATTTCATATTAGCTGCTAACTTAATTATGTAACTCCTTATCTTTTTCCCCTCCCCCGACTAACGTTATGTTAATAATTCCCCTATATACTTATCCCTTCCTTTGGTTGAAATATAACCATAAGTATCACTTGGGAATTACTAAGTTTACTTGAAACATAGTAAGAACCCTCATTTTGCTCAAAAAAAAACCTTCCTAAGGTGTTTGGACTCCTTCCGAAACACAAAAGCCCCCTTCAAATGCCATCAATCTCATTCTGATGCATCAAGCACCCTTCCAAAGCTTTAAAAGGCGTCTTCCGGTCACATTAAACCTCCTCCGATAAGTTTTCCCTCACCTCCGACGCGATATCGCTGTCGGAGGTTGCAACATTCATTCATCGGCCCACCCCTTTATATCTTCCCAATATCACTTCGCCGATGCGATTTCGCGGTCGACAATCACAAGGTTTTTTCTACCTATATACATATGCCCCCCTCTCATCCGCCGATGCGATGTTGCTATCGCATCCGAAAGCATATCGCATCGCAATCCTTTCATTTCCGCAATACTTCCCATTATCACTGTGCTACATGCCATGTTGCCTTTCCGAAATAGGCGATTGCTCCCATCGCATCACATATATAAAAGCCATTGCCCCTGTCCCGCCCGATTGCCGATCTCCGAGTTAATCCCTGCCATACTGCCACGTCACCCTGCCACATCACTACCATACTGAGACCCCCTGCTGACATCATACTGAAATCATCACTAAAGGAAGGCGCGAAGGGCGCAAATCACAGCAAAGAGAGCCCGGAATGAAAAACTGAGGCAGTTTTCGCTGTGCGATTAGCACTAATCGTGCATCGCTAAGAAAAAATGACCAAAATGGAAAGCCTCATATCGCTCAGCCACCAAGAGGCCCAAAATTCGCAGTTTTGATAGAGTTTCTTCATTTATGTTCGTATTCAAATCAGCTAGCACCGGTAGCATTCCAGAAACCACGAAAATCATTTGCAGTAGCCATTCTTACCTTGAAAGGGCAAAAAAGGGGCGATTTGACAGTTTCAAACACCTCGAGGGAGAGAAAATGGTCCGATTCAAGTGTCAAAGAGTCTTAGAGGAAAGATGAAGCCGGGATTAAATTAAAGAATATCAGTGAAGCGGCAAAGAGTATCAGATCTAAGTGGGCGAACATTAAAGGCCCCCAAGCAAAGTCAAAGAAAGCGGTAGAGCCATTTAAAGGCCCTCAGATCACAGTTAATGCACATCGAAGCCACTCAAGAGCAGGGGATCAAAGCCCAAAGCACATTTATGGCTAAGTGAACCGCACAGAGCCATAAGGACAGATTTCAAATCATTTTTTTTGAGGCAGCTGCCCCAACGCAGCACTTAGATATCTTCTTGCATTAATTCCACGACAAGATTAGATTAAAAATCTCATTTCCCTCAGATCTGTTTAAGATCTGCTGTAATGGATATTTTTAAATATTTTCCCTATATAAACCACCCTAATTCATTGTTTAAAGGGTTGGTTGGTGAATGCACTCCAAGAGAGACTCGCTCTATATATCTAATATGTTTTCTTTAATCAAAGACTGCTGAAAAGCTTGCAGGATGGACTATCTGATGTGTTGTCACTATTCTAAATAATGAATATGGAATTCTTGTGCTGCAACATGATCCAATAAGTGTCTCCTATCTCTGTTTTAAATTGATACATGTTTTTATCATACATATATCACCATCTAAGTTACAGAAAGAAAGATTAGCTTAGAATTTGCGTGGCTGCACTCTATGCTCAGCTTCTATGACTTCTATATGTTTTCTTCTAACTCAGGCATAAATATGAATTCCTCACGGCTCGTATTTGCTCTGTCTCATTCATGTTTGACGGTTATCTAGGGATTCTTTATTGCTCCTAGATAGAGCTCATTCACCTTCCCTATGTTAAGCCGAATGAGAGATTCTTAATTGCCTCTCATTCCTTAGCCTTCAATCCACCTCCATTTAGTTTGAAAGTTGTTTCATGTGTATCTATCTTGCTCCATATTCCTCTTGTGACCAAGAAAACGCAGCAGCAGTCCCACTCCTCGACTCCACGCCCAATGGTTTGAAACTCTCACACTATACTTACCTCTCTACGTGGAAGCTTCATCCATCCCACCAAAATCAAACAAAACCCCTTGAACTCAATAACTAGCCTAAAATCACTATCAACAAAGCTAAATCATAAAGAGAGAGCCCTCTCTGATTGCAGGTGGGTTAGAACCTGCAGTCCAAAGATTGGTTAGTGGTTACCTTGGCCATATCCCATAAGGAGCTTTGGGACAACCTGAGTGATAACATTGTGTTTCAGCATCTGATAAATTGGGGTTTATGTTCAATGTTTTGCCAGGTTCAATTTCTACTGTTATGCTTTTAGAGGATATAGCAGTTGATGTTTGAGGAAAATTTTGAGATTTAAGCTTTTTCTGTGTTTTAGGATCCAGAATTGTAGTTAACTAATTATATGTTTCAGAGGTAACTGAGGAAGGTTCAGAAATAAAATTACTAATTACTTCATCTTTTGTGGTATCATTAAGAGTTAAGGCTTGTCCGATGGCCAAAATGGGTTGAGTATCATTATCCTCATAGTCTAACCATACAGAATCATCATTGTTAATCATAGGTGTAGCATGAGGGTAAATCGTAAGCTGCTTAGTTTCAAATCCATTAGAAATTGTCATTGAACCTGATCTATAGTTGATAAAAGCATCTACTGTAGCCAGCCAAGGTCTCCCCGAGATCAGAGGATGCCCCCCCAACTTTGCTTTAGTCTGTAACACAACAAAGTCAGCTGGGTAATTCCAGGATTCAACTGCAATGATCATGTCTTCAATAACCCCCTCTGGTTTGATTGTGGAATGATTAGCTAATTCCAAGATAGTTGGTGTCTCTCTAATTACATTTTTCAATTGTAACAACTGTGTAGTTTCAAGGGTCATAATATTTATAGCAGCACCTAGGTCTACCAGAACTTGTGAAACAATAGTTTTTCCAACTTGTACTTTGACCATGGGGTGACCAAGGTCACCATATTTTACAAGGGGAACTTTTCTTGACATTAAAGCAGCTAGATCACCCATCACATGAACTGTAAGGGGATATTTAGCCTTCCTACGGGGTTTCTTGATGCAAATGTCTCCGACTGTTCTGGCATAGATTGGCACATCTTTGAGTGCTTGTAAAAGTGGAATTTTAACATAGAGATTCTGCAATTCCCCTAAGAGGTTAAAAGCAGGTGGCTCAGACGTCTTAGTGAGAGCCAAATGCTCAAGGAATGGTGGCTCTGTTGTTTCAGCAATTTTATTAGAGGATGGCTTGACTGTTTCAACAGTTTTATTAGAGGATGGCTTGATTATTTCAACATCCTTATTAGATGATTTACTCTTTTCTGTTTCTTCTTTATTAGAGTTGGAAGAGGTAATATCATCTATAATTGGCTCGACTACTCTCCCAGATCGTAAATGAATATCATTACATTGCACAGGAGATGTAGGCAGGTTCTGAATGTCAATGACTTGCATAACTTTATTATTATTAGGGTTAGGGTTCGGTTTTACAAGCAGCTGAGGCTTCATCATTTGATTGTTCAGTGGTGTACCTGACGGGAGAGAAAGTTGTTGCTGGGACTAAGGAAATTAGTTTGTGGATGGAGTTTGTTGAGCTCTCCAGTTTGGGTTCCATTGGTTAAAATAGGATTGTTGTAGAAGCCAGGGAGTCCACATTGTAGGGTCTATAAAGGGAGGGTTTGTTTGCTCCATGGGTGGGAAATTCATTTGATTAAAGGGTGGGTATTGCATTTGGTTAAAGGGCGGGTAATTTTCTTTATTAAAAGAAGGATAATTATTCCAACGATTAAATGACATACTAGAGTTCGTACCTTGTCCTCATGGTTGCCATTGCCTCCTTTGTGTCAGTAGATGCACTGCTTCAGCTTCCTCCTCAGTTGGTTGTAACGCTGCTTTTATCCCTGGTAAAGAGGGGCATTGTTGAGTTTCGTGGTCCTTTTCACAAATGGTACAGATTGGTACCTTGTCCAGTGGGCATTCCCTCAATGGGTGTTTTTCTCTGCATTTAGGGTAGAAAATGGCCAAAGTAGCTTCTTCCTCTGTCTGCTTCCTTTTAACCTGCAAGGTATCAATCTGTGAAGCAAAAGAACTTAACATTTCAGTATTGAATTCCACAAGTAGATTACCTATTTTGGCTCTTGTTGCTCCTCCACTGGCTGATTTCTAGACCCTTGAATAAGTACTATCCCTGCTCTTTGATTTATTTGCAGCTCCTCTTGAACACCTCTTGTAGAGGTTAACGATTTGATCATACAATTCTTTAGATATATCCCCTTTACTAAGCATATTTAACACATCTAAACAATCATCCCTTACCCCTTTCAATAATATTGTTTTAAGAATATCTTTACTTACATCAGGGTGTTCAGATCTCTGCAGATTATACTGGAGTCTTTCCACAAAGTCCTCCAGATTTTCATCCTCCTTTTGAACCATCTTGAACAATTCCTCCCTTATTTCTCGTGTCCGGCAATAGTCTTAGTATTTGGCCAGAAATTTCTCCTTCATCTAATCCCATGTTGTGATCACATGACTTCCCAAGCTCCTAAACCATCTTAGTGCATTTCCTTTTAGTGTTGCTGGAAACAAATTTAACTTTTGAGCATTATTAACATAATCATAACTTCTGCACAATATATCAAACTCAAAAAGAAACTCATTAGGGTCTTCAGAGGATAAACCATGGAAGTTAGGTAGGGCTGAGAGTGGAATATTATTCATAGGAGTTGTACCTCTGGGAAGTTCCTCAATAGGGAATTCCAAGGTGGAGAAAGAATTCTCACCTCTTCCTTCACCTCTACGTCCTCCACCAAACATTCCTTCATTGTTTCCATCCATTGGTTGCTTTCCTGATGCACTTGCCCGGTCTTCAGTGTTTTCCGTTGGACTCTCAATGTACTGAACTAGTTCCTCAACTTCAATATCTTCTATTGGTTCTTCAATTTCAATATCTTCTACTGATTCTTCAACTTCCTCCACTAGTTCCTTGGTATGTTCTATTGTTTCTACAACCCTTTCAGGTCCCACTACTTCCTCTGTTTGATAGTCCGTTTGGAGAGAGTGCTGAGTTTGTGGCCTCCGAGAGTTTAACCTCTGGGATGTCTTAGCTTTTGAAATAATCTCATCGATGAATGTTTTTCTTCCTCCTCTTCCTTTGCCCTTGCCACCTGTAGGATTAGTTTTCTTGTGTCCTCTCATGCATCCTGCATATCTACAAGAAAATCATCAGTACTTTTAAAATCTATAATCGCCTTCCCTGGCAACGACACCAAAATGTTGGTCACTTTAATTGCTTATTGAATTAAACAACAAAGTGCGACACTAATTGTCAACCTAGGGAAGTCTTGTTACTTCAAAGGAAAATGCGTACTATATGCACTCAATTTTAAAAGCAACAAAAGTTGTAGTACAAACAAATCACGCTTTAAATTAACAAACTGAAGCTCCACTCTGCATTACAGCAATTACACTCTATTGCAGATAACTAAAGAGTGCTTAATTCCATTCAAAGAATCATATAATGAAAAAGAATCAATCGGCAAAGGAAAGCAATGGCTGTGCTGTAACAGAGAGTCAGGACCCTATCCCCAGAGTGGGAATCTCCAGCACCTGCCTCTGATAAACTAGCTTGCCAATTCACTCTGTAACTTAATCACCAGTGAAACACTCATGAATTAACTTTGAATAACACAACAATCAATTGAGAAAGAGACAGAGTTTTAGCAAAAGGTATTATAAACAATATTCAGAAAACATTCCTTGTTAACAAGGCATGAATAGAAGACACACTTGACACACTGCAGAAATATAATGGGTGAATCTTGTGATGAAGGTGGGCCCTATCCTTCTCACAAGATTCCCCAGGAAACAAGAACTAGAAAAAGATGTTCAGAGCAAAATTTTATTCATCCATCAATATGTCGCATTACAAAAAGAATTCCAGTCTTGTTCCTTCAGCGAAGCCTTTTTCCACAGTCTGCTCCTCCTAATGTAGATGTCTCCTATTTATAAAGAGGAGACATCTATTACAAAAGATTTGCATTATTTTAACCCATTATACGAAAATAGGGAAATCAATTTCCCGTCAAAAAAATGTTGTTATAGTAATGTTGTCTTTAGATTATAGGTGTTACATCCAGTGCAATAGCTTCCTCGATGATGAGTCTGGTTCCTTTGTTGTTTTCAAATTTAGAATGCAAATCTCAACTATTTCATCATCAAGATTCGCGTGCCATTTTTACTGTTTCAGCAACTGCAAAAATAGTCTCGCAAACTCCAGGCTGTTTCAACAACACGGACTGCACATCATTCTTTAACTGTTCAGCACTTAATAATTCAAGGATTAACTATGAAGATGTCGTGATTATATGCTAAATAATTAAACGTATAGTGATGAGAAGAGTCGTTACATACCTTTGGGATAATTGGGTTAAAACACTAACAAAGACTTTTTTAAATGTAAGTTGAAAAGGATGATATCATAGCAAAATGTATGGTCAAAAAGGGACAATATGAGGTCCTAACAGGGTCCTGGCATATATCCTCTTCTTTTGATGCTTCTTGATCCTTTTCTTCCTCCTCTTCATACTCTATGTAAAATAATTTCTTCTCAGCACACTTATGAACTTTAGTGCATTTGCTATCACAATTGTAACAAAGCCCTTTTTCTCTTTTTTCTTCCAATTGTTGTGGTGTAACCCTTGTAGGTTGGGGAAGGCTAGGAGAAACAACACTTCCATATTTATAGTTGTGAATGGTAGACTTCCTTGTTGCCATAATTTTACTTTCCACTATGTAACAAAGCCCTTTTACTCTTTTCAATTGTTGTGGTGTTGCTCTAAAGAAGGTGTTGCTTTTTGTATCCTCATAATGTGCTATCATTTCCTCCATGAAAATTGACCACGTAGCATGTTGTTTATGAGAACAAAGCCCTTTATACCATAAAAATTGATCTGGTTCTAAATATGAAGATGCAATACATACCTTTTGTAATAGTGGTACACCATGTAGATCAAAATATTGCTCCATCTAAAGTATCCAATTTACCGGATCCTTGCCATCAAACTTCCTCATATCGCCTTTTCTTGATTTTAGGAGCTCGATCTTGAAATGACTATAAATCTGTAATTTCAGTTCTTCCAGTTCTGAAATTATGACCTGCAGTAGCCCTATGCGTCCTCTTTCTAATGCCACCAGTCTGATCCAAATTGGATTCTCCAAGGAAGAGTTATGCCAAATCTCCCACAGTGCCTTGATTATAGACTAGTTCAGTAGAGTGACATTGTATGATGTGTCACGTGTCACTGTTTCGGCCTTTGGCTCTAGAAAAATATATACAAGAAACTATAGTTTGTCCTCTTTCTGTACCTTTTGACGAAATTTCAATTCGATGCTCAGAGAGAACGTTATGATGATTTTCCCTAGGTCACCTGTTTGGAATGTAATTGAAGAGTCTGCAAAAAAACCAACTTCCTCAGATCATATCTCTCAAAAATAGCGTGAAAAGCTCTGAAATTCGGACCTGAGGTTCAGTGCGATTTCATCTCAAATGGTTTTTTTTTTTCTCTTCTGAAATGTTGCAGAAAAAAGGTTATAGCGAAAATTCCACAATCACCTATTTGGAGCAGCAAAACCCTAGAATTTTATGGAACCAGCTCACAAAAAGATAGAAAAGATAGATCAACGCCTTAGAATTCAGCCTCTTTGAGGGGGCAACCTCTTTTACATTACATAAATGAAAAATTCTTGGATGATACAAATGAAAAGACCTCCTTTCTATATATAGGAGTCTAAGGATCATAATATAATCAAAGCCGACATAACAATAATAATGTAAGGGCACAATAATAACAATAGTGGGCTTCTATGGGGCACAATAGTAACAATATGGGCACTACATGGGTACATCAATATAATAAGGGGGTTGTACTAATAATAATAAGGGGTTACCCTAGTAGTATAGGGGCCTAACATAAACCTACTATGGGTGCCACATTTCCACCACATCCCAATAACCATTTTCGTCATCAAGCAACTGCTTTGCCTGGAGCGTGATGGGTATTTATGGCTGGAGGAGCCCATCCCCATCACAATAGACCTTATCCATCATGTTTCCTGGCTTCCATACAAAGGAAAGGACCACACAACCATATCGAAAGGAAAGGGTAGTGATTTGGCCATTGTGGAGGCCATGAAGATGAAGTACAAGGAAAAAGTAGTACGCGCAACAACCGAAATCCTCATAGCCAAAGCTATGCACAAGTGCCACGCTGATGAGGTACCTATGCCGGTGGTCGTATTGGCCGAGCAGTGCATGGAGGGGTCCAATTTAACTGGTCCGAATTCCTCTGCACGAAATGTTTAGAGAATTGTTGGGAAGCCCAGGAGCAGGGTAAAACCTTCCACTATGCATGGTTGTTGCTATCCATAGTGCTCGTAGCAGGGGAATTGCTGGAGGACAGTCAATTCCCCATAACTGATAGAGATTTATCAGAGGCTGAGAGGTACGCTTCGCTCTCGGCCATGAAGGATGCTACAAGGATACCCAACAAAAAAATCTTCTAGGTTCTCATGGAGAGGAACATCTGAATGTGGATCAACTGTAAGCTGTAGTTGTCACCCACGATTTACAAAATTCTGCAGAGTTTTGTAGAATTTAAGGTAGACATGCACGGCATATATATCAGAGCGTGAAAGTATCCGACGATGTAGTGGACAAAGCTACCCTTTGTAGCCATTGACGATGCCATTTTCAATGTCTTGGAGGCATGGCCTCGAGAATGGCGCACCCCATACATTGTAGAACTCGAGAGGTCGACAACACAAAAGAAGAAAGATGGTGCCAAGCTATGCATTGCACAATTGGCCGAGAAAAGGCAAAGGGAAATAGAAGGAGACAAAGGGCAGGCAACGTGGGAAGTGGCACAGAAAGCAGCTGAGCAGGAAAAGGATGCAATAGCAACAACAACATAGGAAGCAACTGTGAAGGTGGTTGACAGCCAAACAATGCCTTCACAAGGGCAGACAACATAGGACGCAGAAACAGAAGAAGGAGGCATGGACCGTTGAACCGCGTCCACATAGTTGAAGCACTAACACCCAGCAGAATGAGTAGGATCATGGAAGAAGGTCAAGGCTTCAAAATTGTCCATTGACTCGATCACCCTAACGGAGGGTGATCTATATGACATCGGTGATATGGTGCACGAAGTCACAAATGATGCTCTCCAGGATTTGATGCAGGAGCACCAGACTGTGTTGGGGGCCCTTAGAGTGCAGTTGCAGGACTTACAAGTGCGCGCCCCTCAGGTTGGTACCATTTCAACCAACCTCGTAGTTGGATCCATGGCAGTAGAGCAGATGTTTTGCGTGCAAATGATGAACACAATAGTGTTGTCGGAAGGGGTTCTAGTGACATCAAATTAGGTCGAAATATTTTTGGTTAGCACGATGAAAGGTCTCAGTGTTAATCTAGCTACCCTTCCATGTGAGACATTATATCTATTGTAGGATGGGATAACGACAGAGCTCTGTGCTAGGGAGATCCGCACACTCCAAGTCCTTAGTGAGCAGAAGAAAAATATGAAACAACTCAGCCTGCAGTGCGACGAATTGGTGTCGCAAAATCAACAGCTGGTGAAGGTGATAGGCAACGCTTGCCAAAGCGTCCCAGAGCTGGCCATCCCATCAGATCTACCAGTGGAGGTGCGGATCCATAGGCTAGTAGCAGGAGTCCATGAGGCCAGGGAAGAAATGACCAAGGTTTAACCGGAGCTGAATCTTCAGATCTCCTAGCTGCGGTTAAAGGCACAACCATCCATTCTCGTGGAAGTCAGAGAAGAGTGCGTTAGCGCTATCATAGCGGGATTGGAGGAAATTGGAGGTGCAGTGCGAGACTGCACCAGCATGTTGGAAGAATCACTTGAGGTCCTCACAACTCTACAGGAGGACCCCATCATCCAATGCTTAGAGACATAGGCACGAGAACTCCAACAGTAGTATGACATTGTCCAAGGAACTCCGCAGACAATGGTCCTCACCCAATGGCTTGTGAGTATGTAGCAGGCTAAAGCACTGAAGGAGTAGGTGGACGCGACACGAAATAAGGGTGCAATTCTAAAAGTGCGCATCCATCCTTGGATTGACGAGGCCTTCATCATCATGACAAAAATTGAAGGTAACCTCATGTACATACAGGGGATGCACACATTAATGCAGAGAAGCACTCCAAAGGAAACCAGACTTAAGGAAAAAGAAGATGTGGGATCAAAGGAGAAAGCATTTTCTACCATGGCCAAAAGAAAGGGTAAATTTGGCAAGTATGGTCCATGAAGAATAAACAACAAAGACATGTCTAAGATTGAATGCTTTGGATGCCAAGAATATGGACACTACAAAAGGTATTGTCCTATGCTTAAGAAGGACAACAACAACAAAAGAAAGAGGGAAGAAGCTCACATAACTCAAGAGACAAAATAAGAAGGAAAGAAGCAAAAGAAGGAAGATGTTGGAAATAATACTGAGAGGGGGGGGTGAATCAGTATTATCAGATCAATCAAACTTTTCAATTTCATACTTAGAAACATATACGCTACTTCAATTAAGTGAACCCGCGTGTACACGCTACTGTGTCTAATGAAACTCGCGTATATCCAGAGATCTTATAATTCAGTTAGCTTAATCTTCAGTAAATGCATCAGATCATTATTAAGCATATTAACAGTAAACAGGTGCAGAATAACAGAACAGAACATCACACAAGAGCCACACACATGAACACAAAGATATAAGGTGGAAACCCAATGTGGGTGAAAACCACCTGCTGCAAGTCATCTCAATCTTCTTCTTAATAAGAAAATCCTTTTACAATATTTGTACTGGTGCAGTCTTATACCAGTACGGGAGCTACAACCCCCTTTGCTCTTGTACTAGCCGATCCATTTACTAGTATGCAGGCTGCTACCTGCTACAATGCTCCAAAGATCTCCTTTAGCTTTTGTACTAGCTTAGATACTAGTACGTAGGTGCTTGCCTACAATCTTCTCACCTCCAGGTACCACGTTTCATCAATTTTCAGACTGGATACACTGAAGCACAACACATAATCTGTAAGGCCACTTTTCATCCAATTTTCATACTGGACCCATAACTATCATTGAAGCTCAAAACAATCATCAAACTCTGAATCACTGAAACCCTGTTAACAACAGTCACCAGAACACAGAACAGATACAGAACTCTGTAATAACCATCAGATCCATCTGCAACTTCAAATATCAAGCTTTACAATGTATACGCTACTTCGATGAATCAAACCCGCATGTATACGCGCTTTTATCAAAGCCAACCCGCGTACAGATCTAAAAATAATTTCTCATAACTTGCAGCTGTACCAGACATCAGTCATACTCATAACACTTATAGAACTATACATGCGTCAGTATGTAGATCTAGAATAAGCATCATAAAGATAGTTCATTTCAAACCATTTGATCCCGATCTCTCCTTAGATCTAGTTCTCCATCAACCGGTGAGATCTCTCCTTAGCTCAGATCAAGCAATGCATCATCAACCCATAACCCTGTATACTGGATCTAATGCTTCATCAGATATTCAAGACATTTCAGATACACCTTGCCTAATGATTTCCTTCTCCTTATATAGCCTTAGGCCTTGTTCAATACCAAGGGCCACAACCATAGAAATCCAATACCATCAACTTTAAAACTAGGGATCAACACGTCCGTCGAGACACCAAGGTCCAAAACCATAGGCACAACTTCCAAGGACTAACCGCCATGGACCAAAATGAGTTTTCCACATACACGCGTTTTTAATGAAGCCAACCTGCGTGTACACGCGACTTGGGCTTAACGAACCTGCGTGTATGAACTTTCTCTTCTTCTTATAGTCTGATCATCAATTCTTTGCTGCTGTCCTTCTGCACTATGATTTCTCAACAGTGTGGTTTGCCATCAAGGACAACACTTATCTCATAATGCCAACAATCTCCCCCTTTGGACTTGATGGCAAAGCTAACTTGTCACACTTAGAACTATCATCTGATTCCTTTGAGCTGTCCTCCATCAGTCACATCTGATATCTCTTCTGAAGATTCATCATCTGATTCCTTTGAGCTGTCCTCCATCAGTCACATCTGATATCTCTTCTGAAGATTCATCCAGTTATACATAAGTGAGATATTCTTCTATGAGAGGGTTGCCATCAAGTACAACACATGCATCATAATGCCAACAATCTCCCCCTTTGGACTTGATGGCAACAACACCAAATCACTCTCCCCCTTTGACATCAAGGGCAAAGGGTGGACCAAGATATTCTCTTCCTTTGCTGAATCATTCCACTGTCCATACTCCCCCTGAGTACCTGCTGAAATCTCTGAATAATCTCCCCCTTTGTATATGCCAAGGTGTACCAATCTGTCCATGCTCCCTCTGAGTACATGCTGAATCTCTGTGCCGCTGAAGTGTGCTGTTCATGCTCTTCCTGACTGTAGGCAAGATCTACAAAAGATGTTCTTCAAGAAGAACATGACTCTATACATCATAAAAGACCTTCCTATCACCAAAGACTCATACATACATCCATCTCTCAACTAAGTGAGGATATACAAACATTGACTCATCCACCCAACCAAGTGGGAATACATCAAAAGTTTACATATGACAACCAATCATATTGCATCAATCATCCCAGGCATAGTGGGGAAACCAAAATAGGCCGTTACATGACCTTGACACCATGAAAGAGATACCACAAAAGAGATATATGACATAGAGACGTAAGAACTAGACCAAGACTTATGAAAGTCACCAGCAGCATCTGATAATCACCATTCAGATCAACAATCAAGAGATCCTTCTGTTCTCCTTTCGCCTTTGTTCCATCTGAAACCAACAACAAAAGTGAACCAGAACCAAAAACTTTAAGATAATGCCAATAATGCATCATTGGAAGATTATCTGCTCCCCCTGAACCTGTGCCAGATGATCTCTGTCAGACCCATATCAGACTTTCTGCAACCAACATCTGTCCCTGCTGATTTTCTTCAAATCTCCATATACGCGTCTGTATACACATAAACAGGCGTATATACGCAGATATCCCTTACGCAACACGCGTACACCATATACGCGACTATCCCCTTGTAAAACGGCGTATGCACGCGGATATCCTTTACACAACACGCGTACACAAATTTCCATATCAGCAACCTGTAAATGTCCTGTAGAGAATAGGTCATCAACCTATAACAAGGTATGTCTGCATCAATTCATCCCTTTGAACAGAATTCAGAGTCATTCACATGTGTGAAACCACCATAGCCATTTCATCAGGCTCTACATGATCCAAGTATCATTACTTGGGAACATCTGCATCAATCAACACATACAAGTATCAACCTATCAAGAACTCATCACCATGTCTCCAACAAAGCAACCTTGAGTAGTCATCCATGTATTAGCACTATGTATCTTGAGCTCAAGCTCATTTGACAAAACTTCTTGATATCATCAACAGCAACAATCTTTATTCACAAGAGTGCCTGCATCATAACTGTATGATCTTTATGCATATGACAACAGCAGTATATAAGTGACTCATCATCAAGTGAGGAATATGTGTATTAAAGCTTTGTACTTCTCCTTGTCCTTATGAATATCACCATGTAAGCACCATATATGCATTATCAAGCAATCAACCATAAATCTGATCTGATCATTAACTATGTAGCCCCAAGAGTCACATCATAGGAAGATATATCATTTAGCCATATAAGAATCATCACCAAGGACTATTAACCATAATGCCAACAATGAATTATTAAAGGCATATGCTCCCCCTCAACCAGTGCCATTTGTTAGATCTGATCATGCATATATCAGCAGTAAGCATCAAAACATCTTCATCCTCAAGTTAGGATCAAAACACTTCTAGACATCATACAAGTAACAAAACATTTCCACACATCCTCAGCAGACTGTAGCTATTAACCAATAGAGCAAATAATGGACTGAATCATATCAGATCCCTTTTCTGAGCCTGTCCCCACTGCTTTTCCTCAGACTGACATATACGCGACTTTGCAGTGTCGAACTCGCGTATATACGCGACTTCCCTTTAAGAAACTTGCGTATGAGATTCAGGACACTGAAGGTTTACGCTTTCAGCTCCCCCTGAGTCTGATATGTCTGTGCTGTGCTGTGTCTCAGTACATTGTGCTGACTGTACTTCCTTCTTCCTCCATATCTTCAAGTGTGATGAGGTTTTCTCCTTTCGGTGTGATGTCCATCCTTTGTTCCTGCATTCCTTTGCTATATGTCCAAGCTTGTTACATGCATAACATCTAACATGTTTCATGTTCCTTCTGTAGCAATCAGCAGCTTTGTGACCATACATATTGCAAGCAAAGCAATATCCATTAAAGTACCTTGATTGAGATGACCTGTCCGCATAATAGTCTTGAACTCTTCTTCTTCTACATCTAGCTGCAACATGTCCAAGATTATGACATACATAACATTCAATATTATTCATAGGAGGAGTAAAAGATTTTCTTTGAAGACTTTCTTTCCTTGGTTGATGATGAGATTGACCTTTCATCTCCTTGTTGATCATTTTGGATTTCTCTTTAGAGTTCCTTGCCTCACCTTGTGAACTAGATTCACCTTCAACAGATTCATGGAAACCAAGACCAGTCTTTATAGCAGGGGACCTTTGACTACTAAGAATATCATCCAAGACTTTAGAACTATCTTGAAATCGTAAAAGCTTATCCTTTTCTTCTATTTTACCTTTCAAGATATTTACCTCAACTTGAAGTTGTTCCTCCTTTTCTAGACATTGCTTCTTCATGTCTTCTCCATCTTTCCTTCCTTCTTCCAACTGATGCCTTAGTTTGAGAATCTCCTTTTCTTGTTCTTCATTCAGATCCTGCTGCATTTGACGAACTCGGAAGGCACACTCTAGTTGAGATTTTAAGCTGGTGACTTCGTTTTCTTGTTTTTCAATAGCTTGGAGTAGATCTGTATTCTGCTTCTTTGATTCTTCAAGATCTCCTTTTAGTGAGGGGATTGTAGCTTCAAGATTTTCATAGTAGCTGGATCTATCTTTGAGTTTCTTGATGGTTGTGCTTCTTTCGTTGACTTCTTTTCTTAATGATGTCACTTCATGCTGCAATTTTTGACATTGGTCTTCCTTGTCCTTGAGAAGCTTTCTTACCTTGTTTCCTTCTTCTAGTTGGGCCTTTAGTTTGGTAACTTCTTCTTTGAAAGCACATTCCCTTTTGTTCAATAGATCTTGTTGATCTTTAACTTTGTCTGCAAACCTTCTAAACATTGCCTCTATTTGACACTTTTCTTGCTCACCCATAAAAGCATGTTCAGTAGTTTCACTATCACTTCCATCACTTTCACAAGGAAATATAGCAGGAACATCAGAGGATAACACATTCATACCTGATAATGATTCTGAATCTAATTCTGAATCTGATTCTGAATCTGAAGAACTTCTTATACCTAATCCCCAATCGACTCTCCCACTGTCATAGATCTTCTGAGATGTCTTCTTCTTCTTATGAGCTTTCTTCTTAAGCTTCTTTCCCATTGTTCCACGGATCTCCTTCAAGCGATCAAGCTTCTACCAAAGGACCTGCTCTGATACCAATTGTTGGAAATAATACTGAGAGGGGGGGGGTGAATCAGTATTATCAGATCAATCAAACTTTTCAATTTCATACTCAGAAACATATACGCTACTTCAATTAAGTGAACCCGCGTGTACACGCTACTGTGTCTAATGAAGCTCGCGTATATCTAGAGATCTTATAATTCAGTTAGCTTAATCTTCAGTAAATGCATCAGATCATTATTAAGCATATTAACAGTAAACAGGTGCAGAATAACAGAACAGAACATCACACAAGAGCCACACACATGAACACAAAGATATAAGGTGGAAACCCAATGTGGGTGAAAACCACCTGCTGCAAGTCATCTCAATCTTCTTCTTAATAAGAAAATCCTTTTACAATATTTGTACTGGTGCAGTCTTATACCAGTACGAGAGCTACAACCCCCTTTGCTCTTGTACTAGCCGATCCATTTACTAGTACGCAGGCTGCTACCTGCTACAATGCTCCAAAGATCTCCTTTAGCTTTTGTACTAGCTTAGATACTAGTACGTAGGTGCTTGCCTACAATCTTCTCACCTCCAGGTACCACGTTTCATCAATTTTCAGACTGGATACACTGAAGCACAACACATAATCTGTAAGGCCACTTTTCATCCAATTTTCATACTGGACCCATAACTATCATTGAAGCTCAAAACAATCATCAAACTCTGAATCACTGAAACCCTGTTAACAACAGTCACCAGAACACAGAACAGATACAGAACTCTGTAATAACCATCAGATCCATCTGCAACTTCAAATATCAAGCTTTACAATGTATACTCTACTTCGATGAATCAAACCCGCGTGTATACGCGCTTTTATCAAAGCCAACCCGCGTAGAGATCTAAAAATAATTTCTCATAACTTGCAGCTGTACCAGACATCAGTCATACTCATAACACTTATAGAACTATACATGCGTCAGTATGTAGATCTAGAATAAGCATCATAAAGATAGTTCATTTCAAACCATTTGATCCCGATCTCTCCTTAGATCTAGTTCTCCATCAACCGGTGAGATCTCTCCTTAGCTCAGATCAAGCAATGCATCATCAACCCATAACCCTGTATACTGGATCTAATGCTTCATCAGATATTCAAGACATTTCAGATACACCTTGCCTAATGATTTCCTTCTCCTTATATAGCCTTACGCCTTGTTCAATACCAAGGGCCACAACCATAGAAATCCAATACCATCAACTTTAAAACTAGGGATCAACACGTCCGTCGAGACACCAAGGTCCAAAACCATAGGCACAACTTCCAAGGACTAACCGCCATGGACCAAAATGAGTTTTCCACATACATGCGTTTTTAATGAAGCCAACCTGCGTGTACACGCGACTTGGGCTTAACGAACCTGCGTGTATGAACTTTCTCTTCTTCTTATAGTCTGATCATCAATTCTTTGCTGCTGTCCTTCTGCACTATGATTTCTCAACAGTGTGGTTTGCCATCAAGGACAACACTTATCTCATAATGCCAACAGAAGATCCTCTAGATCTCTACTATGAATATGTCAAACTCTTTACTTATAGACTTCTTTCAAATTTTTTGAGTAGAATAGGAGCATGTAGGAATAAATTAAAATTTCATGACTAGAAACATCCTCTAGAATCTAGCAGCATGATGTACATAGAGTTCTAGATACTCATGTAGATGTAGAATTTATGATAAGAACAAAAATGCATAAGTAAAAATATCTTATAGAATATAGGAGCATGGCAAATATAGCTCAAGATATTCATGTAGAAGAATCATACCTAATATAGGACCTCATACATGATGAAACAAAATTGATCATGATAAGAATCTTAGAAGACCTACATAATCAAAAGAAAGGAAACATTTGCAAGGCAAGGATCTTTAAGATCCTATGATAGAATCTTCAAAATAAGGTTTATGGACCAAAGAAGATGTCTCATTGGGAATCCCATTCATGGGTTTCAAAAAAAGAATGATATGCAGGCAAGCTAAGATGAAGCAATAAGGGCCACACCAAAGTATGATCAAAGGAGAATGAAGATGAGGTATGTACGCATCAAAGTTTAAGTCATGTTATCATTTGTATGTTATTAAGTCACAGGTATAGTTCTATAACATGATCAAGCATGGAAGAATCTCTTTCACCAAGAACATGCTCCAAGGCATGTACCATAATGAAATGAAGGTCAAAGAAATAATATGCTCACATAAGGAGCATACGATTGATGATTAAGAAGCCAAAAGAAATGCTGACAAGTCCAGAAAGCAAGAAATGAAGGAATTCTCTCATAAGAGGCATTAGATGGTTGACCTATCTATCTAAGAAGAAGCAAATTAAGAAAGATATCAAGCATGTGAAGAACACCATGATCACTAAGAATCACTATTTGACAAAATTCCTTGAAAGATATCTCCCGAAAGGAGGTAGGACAACTCTGATAAAGGAAGAAAGGACCCTTGACACCTATGAAGGCCTTGGAGATATAAAGGTGAAGATAACTGATTCTGCTCTACAGAGATGTCGTGATGATGAATCCATCCAATAAAATAAAAGGCAATGTTGAAACAATATCAGGATGAAGTCATGATGGGCTACTAGGTCAAAACATGTAATCAAGCAAGTACAATGAAGCATCCATGACAAGAGTATTTTGAAGCATGTACAAGATGACAAAGGAGTAGCCAAGATGACAAGAAAAACCTAATAGTCACTTTCCACAAAGCAATGATATGACCAAACAAGAAGGAAAGTGTTCGATGGATGGAGCCCTACCTTGAAGAAGTTCGAACAAAGACTTCATGACATCAAGAAAGGAAGGAGATCAAGCAGCTGAAGGACTCACAAAGAAGAAGTTACTAATGAAGGAAAGAGTGCCCAGTTAAGAGGGAGCTCTGACAATTCCCTAATCAAGAGGGAGTTTTGAATCACCCTTGATTACAAATGAGTGACAATTGTGCTTTCCATTTCATGGGTCATGCGCTTGACCATGACTAACAGTCGTAAGTCTAGATGAAGGCCATGAATGGAAATGTAGACACAAGATAGACACAACATTCTTGTCTTCACTTGGGAAGAAATAATGGGAGGATTAGGAAATCATTTGTTATCCGATACTCATTGATGATGTGTAGGGTATCCAAGACAAGAGTAGGCAAGAGGACCAATATTCTTTGAGTGCTGGGAACCCAAGATATGAATAGTCCTAGAAGGTCATACTTGGAGAACACCCGGGTGGGTATGTAACTTGAGAGACAATGATGAAGGTGTCTATAAATCATTGGTCTCATCAACATTGTAGCTCATGGGATCGTAAAGAGATGGAGCTATTAGTCAAGGCCTTGCACTATGATAATGCTGATGAATATTATGCTATAACAGATGGATTTCAAATCCAATTTCTCTTATGTGATTTATTCAAGATTGATAATAACCAAACACATTGTAATGTTGTATGAATACGTCCCTAGTTAAGAGGGAGCGTTGAAGGAAGTGTAACTAGGTTCGATCTTTATATATGCACTTTTGATGTTTGTACTTATTCAAGAAAATAAATATTGTTTTTATAGTATATGTTAATGAGTTTATTTCTCATTGAAGTAGGTTTAGCACATGTCAAAGTGCTATAGGTGAGTCAAATAGTCAAGATAAAATATTTAAGGCCTTAATGGCATGTTACACTATGTATAAATATAAATTAAAGTCAAAGGGAAACCTCCAAGCAAAGTCAAATCTAATCCTATGTAATGATACCTTCAAGAAGCTCCTTCAAGCTTGCTACACCACCACGAATAATGTGTGAAGTATTCTAAGCAAATTAGCCCCCAAATTTCCCTCCAAATCAGCCTACAAACAACCCTCCAAGTCAGCTTGCTAGCATCCAGTCAAGTCGGCCTAAAAGTTGGCTTAAGTGGAGGGGCAATCCTCTATTTATAGAGTTTGTCCACTCCAAGCATAATGCACTACTCAAGCTTTGAAATCCGTAGAGAAAAGAAGTCAAGGAGGAATGAAGGAAGCTGTGGAAACAGGTCTATAAGGTGCAACAAAGAAATAAGAAGGGACATCAAGGAAAAGGACTATTTCTAGGGCTAGAAATAGTCACACGTGCAAGGAAGAGGAGGAAAAATATGCGGTTGTAACAACAGGGATAAATAGTCCATAGTTTTTCATTTTTTGGGTTTGGTACTATGTTCACAAGGTTTCTGAAGACAAGTGAAGGAGCCCCTCTCTCTAGCGAAGGAAGAACAACTTAATACATTAAGGGTACTCTCCACATATGTGAGAAACTAGGGCAAAAAAACAATAGAATAGTCATACACTCTAGAATTATTTTGATTGGTCAAATTTGAAGTATATTTGAGTAAGGGATCAAACAAGAACATCTCATCTAAAATAATCAAGGAAGAAGAACAATATTCATAGTAAGATAATGAAGTACAGGAAGAAGGAGGACGGAGTGTTGGAGAACAAAGTGCCTGAAGAAGTGCCAAGGTATATGGTGCAGAAAGGAGTAAAGACTTGACTTGTGCTTGGAGGATATCTTAGTCATGGGTCTAGGGTTTGGAATTGATCAATAGAAGCTTCAATAAGAGAAATTTACTAAAGGGTTTTCCTCTCAAGAGTAGAGAGGTTTTGGCCCTAGCAGAGAGGCAACATGATCTTGTGTTATTGTTTTTATGTTTTTGTAGTATTTTGATGAAGTACACACATATGCACTAATAAGAAGAAGAAGAGGAAAAAGAATAAGCTAACAAGAAAAGTAAAAAGACTCCACAAATTGTTATCAAGGAACGAAGAATCAAACTACACTACTTTTCCCTAGATTCTTCAACACATCGAACTCTTTGGTGGATGATTTGATCAAACTCCATCTTTTCCAATGTACCCTAACTGGAGATATATCAAACTTGATATTGCATCTTATAGTTATTTTAATTCCTTGGCCCAGACCTTTTTGACTCACTTTCAGTTACCGAAAGTTTACTTCTTTGATTTTGATCTCTTATATAAGTTCAAGAAAGACAACTCCACTCTTATTTATGATTATATCAATGACTAGCGATGCTGTAAGATGTTAGCTCGAACCAGGCTTCCTAATGAGATTCTTTGGAAATGGATAATTTGATTGTTGCTACCTCCTATAACCAAGGATGTGTCTATGTCAAGGATGTTACCGAGGAACAATCCATTTTATCTATCCAACAACTAGATCTGACTTATTGTAAGTCGGGCACTTTCCCAAAACTTTCCCAGGACCACACTTTGATGGTGTGATTGGTTCTATATCTGACTCTATTAACCAACTTGGGTAATTGATAATGCCATCACAAGCCCCAAAAAGTGAATTTGGATCTAAAACAACACCACTTCAGAGCAACCCTTTGATGTTCTTATGACAAAGTCCATAGCACCAAATAATTCTCAGCAACCTGATGGAAAAAATAATAAAAAGATTAAACAAAAGAATCAACTTTCTCAGAAGAATTAACCAAACCCATCTATTTAGGGAGGGGGCACATCTGAACATCATCGAAAGATCAAGTTCCCTTGTAAGTTTTGTCAAGTTGAGCATTTGACTCACAAGTTCCCTCAAATGGATGAAGTCCATCAACTTCTTGCACCACCACTTGCTACTCAATAACTTGCTATCTTAAATCATCCATTCCCTAGATAGCCTTAAAAACAAATGGTTGTTAGGGATCCTTCACCTTTGCAGGGGGGTAGCGAGGGGCCCTATTTTCATCCTACTAGTAATACACCCATCCTTATGTGCCAAGAGCAAGTCAATATGAACATGTGAGCTAAGTCTTATGATACTCCTAAGTCCAATTCATCCTTGAAGGACCCATCCACCCTGGATGCTTCCACTAGAACTCTCATCGTAGATAAACCTATGGAGCCAATCTATCAACCACCTAAGGGTGTTGTTCGTAAGTCAACACATAATCTATCTGCAAGGGTTGCCTAACATTATAGCATCGTTGAGGATTCATCCCAAGCTCCTTGTGTCATGTCTTCTTTGGAGGTTTTGAAGAGCTATCCTTAGCAATGCAAAGCCTTTTTTATTGCGATCGGGAGGGGGGGGATGTTGAACCCTTAGGGTTTAGCCTCATTACCTTTAATGTTTACACCCTTCACTATAGACTTTAATGTTTAATGAGCATTCTCATGGATGAAGGCTCTTCCATCTATGTTATGTAAACATCATTATGGAAATCTCTCAGCTCACTAGTTCTCACCAAGTCTACTAAGAATCCACAGGCATTCAGTGGACACCATTTTGTACCTCAGGGAATTCTTCCCAAGGGTTCCGTCGAGCTAGGGAGAAACTACTTACATCGATGTTGAAGTTGTCGATATTGCTTTATATTATAACCTATTCCTTTGTCTTAGTTGGATTTACGCTATGTGCACTGCCTTGTCTTTAGTGTTTTGTGTTTTTTTATTTCCCCATGAAGGCAAGATAGTAATGATTGATCAATTGGACAATTATGTGTCATTGACCTAGCTTACTACTACAAGGAATTATATCCCACTTGTTGGAGATAACCCAAGGAGTTATGAGAGTGTTGGTGCATGTTTATTTAAAATACCATCCCTTATTAGTGTCTTTCCTTTACCCCCACCTGACATTCCTTCTTCTTCTATTGTTTCTCCTATGCATATGATCTCTTTTATCACCTGTGGACCCCATAGGTCTCTTGACCCTTGAGAGGTGTCTTCTTCTATAGATGTAGATCAACATGGTGAGATTGTATTTCTGTTTGTGGAAGCGATTTCCCATAAGGAGTTCCTATCAATACTTCCTAAAACTAGTCAGAAAATCCATTCCAATATGGAATATGATGAGGATCCTTTTCCCAAATGGGTCGACACTCAATCTCTTCCATGTGACTCCCTTGATGACAATTCTTCCTCTTGACAAGTTATCTTGGAGGTCATGGATTAACCTATTGATCATCCTATGGAGATTATACGTCTTCATGGCCCTAATCTTCCCAAATTGGAAAAGGTAAAGATTGGTAAACACAATCTTAAATCGATCCAGGGGGCATCCGCTTGACGCTCCTTGGATGTGCCACCCTTGGACCAAGAAAATTATTGGATCTCTAATGTTGAACTTGCTAATGAATTGTCCACCTTATATTTTCCTATTGATCTATGTCTTATACCCATTTACATCATGACATTCCTTGTCAAGGATATCCACTAGTGTTAGGAAGATTAATCCCTCTTGTGGACAGGATGGATCTCCCTAAACCTTGGATAAATATAGTAACAAACAAGAAAGAACTGTTACCTTTCCCTAGCTTACGATTGACTAAAAAAAACAATATGAGAAAGGTCACTTACCATTTATCGAAATGATTTCTGAAGTGCCTTTTAGTGCTTTTGACAGTTAGTTTCTCCTTGATGCTTTAGAGATCGTTCCAACGCTTCCCACAACTTCTCCGTGATGTCTTGAAGGAAATTTGCATAAACAGAAACACACACATGATCAAAACATCTAGTAGATAGAATGAAAGATAAATGAACTAATTAACTCAACGTATATGATAAATTGAATCAATAAGAAATCATAACCTATGTAAGTGATCAAGGAATCCCACAAATGATATCAAAGAAAACATAATTCATAAAGAAAAATTTCTTTTATATTAATAAAATGGAGAACAAACTTACAACCTCAAAGCCTTGATGTTACAAGAATCTTCTCACAACCTCCAACCCTCTCCTTGGATGAATAGCCTCCTAGCCTTATTTATGCAGCATAAGCCTATCATTCAATAGTCCTCCCCAATTTTCAAGCTTTTATTAGCTTTATAAGCCAAAAGGAGGAAGTTTGTGATCCATTTCCCAAGGGATGAGATCCATGTATGGTGGGATATGGGTTCCAAAAAGAGAGGGAAGTATCTCGATGATGGAAGGGATTAGGGCTGAATAGGCATCCATTCGAAGCTTGTTAGTTGGGAAATATTCAACTAACAACACTTCTAGACTTCACTTTTTATTTTTACATGCATTAAGTCATGTGTGTAGGCCATAGTGTTAGACAGAGTGCACTTATGCATATTTTTTGATGGAATCTTCTATGTATGTGAAAAAAATGGACTAGGGAACAGTGCATGAAGCCAAAAATAGGCTTTTGAGCCTTGATATTGATAAATTTCATTCTCTTTGGGATTGTTTCAGTTCTAACCTTGCAGGGGGATGCATTGGAACACATTGATGGATAATGAAAGATCTAAATTGATGGTCATTTGCCTAATCCGACAAAATGGCGTGTAATATATTTCCCCTAAAGTGCAAAGTCAGAAAGGATATTTGATGACTGTAGTGCTTTATCATGCCAAGGTTTGGGTTAGAGACTACAGTAGAAGACCTGAAACAATCAATCAAATGATACAATGCAATATATAATTATTGTTGAGGTAGTCATTCCAATACTCATAACATATATGTATCAAAGAACTAGTAAACAAATACATTTGAAGATCCATGTCAATAGACGACATAATATGGATGTAACAATCAATGGATTTATGTTTACAATCATGAATATTTAATAACTCTACGCAACCTAGATTGATGAAACTAGATCTAGGGTCGTGATCTCCATCTCTCGATCCATAGTACAAATATAGCCATGCGAGTGAATGTCTCATAGTTGAACATGGTAGAAACCACTTGATTACCAGTCAATGTTTTGAATTGTTAACAAGCATGAGAGAAACCACCAATAATGAAAATGGTTCTTGTGGAGTACTAAAAAAGGTATGATTTTATCTTTTATTTTGTCATCTTTTCTTTAAAACTCATAACCTCTTTGCATCATGAACTAGGCAGATAATAAGAAATGATGACAAAATCTAAGAGATTTATATGCAACACAAAACTACTAATAATTGCCATTTTCTTATGCCGGAAGAGGAAAAAATGAAAGATTGCCATCCCAAAGGAAAAGACAGGGCAAAGTTAATTGTTGTCCCTCTAATAGGAAACCACATGCAAAAAAGACGATCCAAATTGGAGCGTATCAGCCAGGAAAGGGAAAAGGAGATATCGAATCGGCGCAAGAGAACAAATAGATAACTAGAAATTAATAGTCTGGCGAATCCCTTAGGATCCTTTGATCCCGAGGGATCACTATCTTAACTATTTTTGCATCATTGATATCTCCACTCGGCTGTTATAAGAAGGGGCAACACTGCTAGCCTGGGGGGATGACCTGTTGTTGTTTTTATCTAATTCTCCTTTGCATTTGAAACTTTGATCATCGACTCTCATTTAGAAGTGATCCTCTGTAACTCTACTTTGATGTTTTGATATAAATCTGGGTGTTGTTTCATCTCTGATTCTGGAGTAATCTCAAGCGGTTTGCCCTTGGAGGCTAAGGGCTTGGCCTTGGTGGAACACTTGCTCCTGTACCATTATCTCTAATTCGTGTGTGGTTTTCATTATTAGCTTTGTTCGGTAATATGATGTGGTTTGTTATTTTACATCATGGTTCTGTTATATTTGATTTATGTTCAATAGAGTAATGTTTTTCTCTGTGACAGGAATGTTGTATTCTTCATTCTGACTTTGTAATGCATTTCTATTCCTTCAATCATTGATATAACGTTGTTGTTCCTTACAGAACGTTATTGTTGTTCAATTACAGAGTAAGCATGTTGTAACATTCATAAGTTGGTATTACTGTATTCATCTATGGTTTACGCTTAATCGCGATTGTTGTTGCTGTTCCATTACGAATTACGATTGTTATTCTTTACAACTGAGATTGATACCTATTGCATCGAAGTCAGATTATTGTTTCTCTTAATATTAAGCATACTACGTGTGTTATTTATTTTGGTTCATTGTACATTTACATTTTAACGCTATTTGTTGTTCTATATTTCATTGCCGAGCAGTTGCCGTTCTATTTTTGTTTGCTATTCGATTTATCCTCAGAGTAGAGATTTCTATCTGATTTCTGAAGGATACGATTGCTGCATTTATTTCCTTAGATTGAGGTTTGTTGTTCAATCTTATTTATAAGAACTAGTTGTTGTTCCATTTCCTGTTATTTGTATTATCATTGCTTTGGTGTGTGGAACGATCTAAGACTGTAGTGAATGTTGACATTTGTTGTCTAGTTCCCAGGTTGATGATCTTTTCCTTGATTATCTTTAATTACATCAGTTTAAAGAGGGATGAGTTATCGTTACTGTACCCTTGACTGATAAATTGCTATAGTTTTCTAGGTGCATGATTTGAGTCTTCGGGTTCTTTTCTGTAAGTAGATCTTATTTCAAGCATTCGTTTACTCTTGTATTTAGAGCACTATACTACTAGCATTACTCTGACAAATGACCACCTCAAACTGAGTACACTCTTTGAGATAATGAATCATTCCTGGATTTACAAGTTAATGTGAGGTAAATAGAGGTGAAAACTACCCTTTTTACTACTCAACATTTTGGCGCCGTTGCCGGGGAAGACTGTAGCCATTTGTTTCTTTTCTAGAGTGATGTAAGAACCTGCTAGGAGAGAACTAGGTTTTAAAAACGAAAGCTAAGAACTTGCGTGTGGAGCATGTAATGGCCCTTCTCCCCTGCCTACTTCCTTGTAGACTTGTTGTTGTTTTCTTTGGGTAGAAATTAGCATTTGATTTGTGTGCATGACTAAGCAGAAAAAACCTGAAAAGAATCCTAAACCTCTACCCAAGCCTAACAAAGCTAAGGGGCCGGTGACCGATGGCCGATCAACCTTTATAGACGAAATACTTAAGAAAGTAGAATATCAGGCTTCGGTAGGGCCTAGAAAAGTTACTTCAAGACAGCCTACTAGTTCCCTTCAGGCCACAGGATCACAATCTGTAGCTTTTGCTGAGGTGCACAGTCAAACCGAAGAGCAATATTTTCAAGAAATTGAAAATTCTAGCCCAAAATCATTGCAAGAAGGGAACCTTAGCAACCTCTGTGAAGAAAGAGGAGAAACCAGGGAAACTAGAGAACCAAGATCTCCTCTTGGGATAATTCAGCTATTAAGTAGTCTAGATAAGGGAAGCGCTGCAAAAATCATTTATAACGAAGTTGAAGAAACTCAAGAATCCCCCCAGACATTAGGCACTCTCATCATCCTAGATAAAGGAAGTGTTGTTAAGGCCATTCCCGTTAGAGCCATTCCCCCTCGACAACCCAGGAATACCCTCCTAGATATCCCAGAAGGTTATTGGCATATATTTGACCAAATGGCCTAGAACCAACCAAACACCCAAACCTCTACACTACAATACCCCATTGTGGATACTGCAGCTAATGCACCTATGAAAGCAATTCCTCTTCAGCATATCCCTACATTCCATGGCCTTACATCAGAAGATCCGGATGCATTTTTATTTGAATTTGATGTGCTGTGTAGAGGATACGACTATATCACTAATCCCTAGAAACTGAAATTATTTCCCTCTACATTAAAAGGGGCTACTTTAAGATGGTTTATGGGATTGGGTGGTGGTGTTATAAATAACTGGGATCAAATGAAAGAGTCTTTTCTAAAAAAATATCAGGATTACTGTAGGTCTAGAGAGTTAAAAGATGAAATATTTCAGATGGTAGCTAGACCGAATGAAACATTAGAAGAGTATGTTGAACGTTTTCAGTATAATCTTCAAAGATATCCTTATGCATCATTACCGTTACCTGATAATGTTTTAAAAACAACATTAATTAGGGGAATGAAGAAACAATGGATTGAAACACTAAATATTACGAGAAAAGGAGATATTTATCAGGAAAATTTTGCTGACATTATTAATCTATGTTTCAGGAGCTCAAGAGGTAGCACGAGGTTGAAACCAGTAGAACATGATCGATTTGCAAGAGATAACAGAATTTCAGTAGGAGTAACTTGTGCAGAAATTGGAAATTTATTAGAAAATTTTAAAACTGACATATTAGGGACTCTGACAGCACAACTTGATATTATGTAGGCTAAACAAAAGCAAGCAGAGGCAGAAAAGAATTTGGCAATCTTCTGTCCCAGATGCAGAAAGAAACACAGTCACAAGGAGTGTAGATTGGATGCAGTCCAAGTTTGCGCCATTTGTATGAAAGACCACTCTACAGAGAGTTGTCCCTCACTTCCTAGATTGAAAGCAGTTTATAAGGAAGCAGAAGAAGAGCCAGAGCCGGTGTATCTACTTAATCAACACCGTCAATGGTAGCCACGACAATTAGGTATGATCTCAGACCCAACTTCTTCTTTTCAGCCTCCACAATATCATGCTCAACAATATAATACAATGTGGCAAAATCAACCTCCCTTCCCAAATTGGTTACAACAACCATTTCCTTCATGGCCAAATCAAGCAAGCCAACCCAATTGGCCAAATTTTCCCTACATTCCACCATATTGGCAAAACACCATATATCCAGCACAATGGTCCCCTCCTACTTCACAGAGTCAAGCCTGGCAGACAAACTGTCAAAGACCGATGAATCAGGAAGTAGGAACCATTCCGCTCGCTCAACCTACATTACCAACATTATAACAAAATTCCCTGTCTAAGTTAAGACTACAACTCCCAGCCCAACCCAACCCCAATCCAAATAAAAAACTGGTCCAATCTATTCAAATAATTGAAACATCAGAAATAGGAACCGATCCAAGGGAGTGTAATGACCTTTAATTAAGATCTGGGCGCGTCATTGAAACAGAGGGAGATAAAACCGCTCAAGTTGAAAATCAGTTACCTATAGAACAACTGCCACAAGAAGACAATGTGACCAGACAACAAATTCATGATCAATCAACCACATCTTTCCCCCCATTCCCAGAACGATTAATTATATCTCGATCTATACAATATCCTAATTTTGACATCCTAGGAGAACTAAAAAATTTGTACATAAAAATCCCACTCCTTCGAGCCATTCAATACATTCCAATATATGCAAAGACTATCAAAGAGCTATGTATAAAGAAACCAAGGAGGAAAATAACAAATAACCCAAAATTCCAAGTCATCGGCACTCTTTCTGACCTATTATCAGGAAAAGAAACACCCGTTAAATATGAAGACCTAAGAAATCCAATAGTAACCGTACAAATCAATGGACAAACCTTCTCAAATGCCTTAGTTGATCTAGGAGCTACAATCAATATCTTAACAACTACCACTTGCCAAAAAATGGGCATTACAACAGTAGAACCGACCTCCACGTTATTAGAACTGGTTGACTGATCTGTGGTTAGGCCAGAAGGCACACTACATGATGTCATGGTATCTGTTGACTCCTGGGAGTATCCTGCTGATTTTCTGATAATAAACCCCAAAAACTAACTTGATGGACATCCATTGATTTTAGGTAGACCTTTGCTTGTAACTACCGATGCTTATATTGGCTGCCGACAAGGTAGTATGACCATAACTAGGGGGGCTAATATCAAGAATCTAGCTTTATACCCTCTGACACATCCAAGCATCACAATAATAAAAACTAGCAAATATCCTGTATCATACCTCACCAAAAATATTAGATCTCCATTAACCGTAGAAGAGGCCCTTGATTTCAAAGACCAAATAGAGGATGATGCCATTAACAAATTTATTAGTCAAGTTGAATCCAGATCCCTCATACAATGTCACGTGATAGAAGAAGCATTTGATAATGAATTAGAAGAAGATCCTCTTAAAGATACACACGATCAAACAATACCTACTACCTCTATCTCAAATAGCAAAATTGTAGAAATTGAGCAAGGAAAGACTTTAAACATTAATGCCAACCTAACTTCGGAAGAAGAAGAGAAGCTCATCCAACTACTAAGGAAATATAAACAAGCATTGCATGGGACTATCCTGACATGAAAGGAATAGATCCCCAGTTATGTATGCACCACATTTACATAGAAAAAGATGCAAGACCTGTTCACCAACCATAAAGGAGACTTAACCCTCATTTAAAAGACATTGTAAAGGCTGAACTTCAAAAACTTTTAGATGTGAACTTCATCTACCCTATCTCCAAAAGTAAATGGCTCTCTTTGCTTGTTGTGGTACTAAAGAAGAATGGAAAGTGGAGGATTTGTGTAGATTATAGAGAGCTAAATAAAGCAACAGAAAAAGACCACTTTCCCCTTCCATTCATTGACCAAGTATTAGACACTTTGGCAGGAAAGAAATTCTTTTCTTTCTTAGATGGCTTTAGTGGATACAGTTAGATTCAGATTGCCCCTGAGGGCCAAGACAAAACTACTTTTACTGGTCGTTGGGGAACATTTGCCTACAGAGTTATACCTTTTGGCTCATGCAATGCCCTTGCCACATTTCAAAGGGCTATCCTCAGTGTTTTTTTAGATTTAATAAATGAAGGGCTTGAAGTATACATGGATGATTTTATGCCATACGGGGAAGATTTTGACCTAGCATTGGAAACACTTGTTACAGGGAAAAGTGTCTACACAAAACTGCTTATCCCACTAAGGTGTGGTAGCTACCTTAGAAACAAACAAAGTAAAGCTACTTTCGTTTTTCCTTTATGAAATATAGATGAGAGACGAACAAAGAAGACCAACCTCTGTCTTGTGCTAATCTCCTAGTTTGATTCCTTTCACTCTTGATAGTCTTTCGCTACTTGTTCCCTTGTACGCCCAGCTTCACAGAGTACCTGTAGGATCACAGTAGCATAACACTATACAAGAACATGGATCTATAATCATAAACAATCTAGGATCAGATGTAAATTGACCATACAAATGCATAAAACATAAACGACACAAGAGTATGGAGGAAAACTTGAATAGCTTTTATTGATAACCAAGAAAGAGCCAAGGGAGTTACAACCAGTTGTTTTGACCCAGCATCATCCTCTCAGCAAGTAAGCCCTTCTTCCTCATACAAAGCTTAGATCACCCAACACTATGATGTTGTCTCAAGAAACCAACAGCAATTCCTTACAAGATGCAAAATTCTAGCCTCTGGATCTCTGGGATGAGGGATCCATATATAGATATCTGTAAGGGAGATGAGTCAGCTTGTGATTTGATTAGTGTCTTCCCTCTGATAGTTCTTGCTTCCACTTGGAGATTGATGATCTCTTACTCATCCTTGGTCGAATTCAGAGAGGCAAGTGTCACAGGAGAAGTTTCTGGAAGATTCCATGCCTCTCCACCTCGCGGATTGACACTGCCATTTGTCACTTCTCACCCATCGCACCCGATATAAGGGCTTTTTGAAATGCAACGCACCCACAGAGTGTACTTAGGTGATATGCAACACACTTTGCTTATGGAGCAGCTGAAATGATCATGTTTTGACGAGTTTTGAGTAGTTTTTCATGGAGAACTTCTGGGAGAAGCTGTAATCAATTGACCTTGTTCCTTTAGGGGTTAGAACAACACTTTTAGGGACTTAGGAGCCCTTGGTTTATGGACATTTCATGCTTGGGGTTGCAGTTCCCAAAAATGTCTATAACAGTTGCCCCTAAAGCATGAGGTCGTTAATCTTTTGATGTCGGGTGAAATGCTTTATTATGAGGATCTAGAGTTCTTTCAAGCTGGGAGGAGACCTGTAATAAGATACAATACAATACATTATCTTCATAATATTTTCATGATCTAGCTAAGGCGGGCATTCCCATGCTCAACTTTATAAATTCATTTTCATGTACATAGGACAGACAATCGTCTGAGTGTAGACTGATGATTCTGGTAGAGTCATCATCCCTTTGATTGGATGATTATCTGTGCAGCAATAATGTACATTTGATGTCTTTATTTCCCTGAATATATATCGCAGCTTGGATGGATGAAACTAGATCTGGGGTCTTCAATCTCGTTCGATCCTCACTCAAAGTACAAGTCTATCCATGTGAGAGATGTTATGGAATCGAACATGGACAGACATCGCCTGATTACCAGCCAATGATGTAAGTTGTTAACAGGCACGAGAGGAATCACCGATAATGATAATGACCCTCAAGGTACTGCAGTACAATTCACGTGGTGTGAATAAAGGACTTGGCGTTGAACACCACACAAAATCTTTCGGTAGAAGGCCATTGATGTAAACCTGTCGCCGGAAGTGAGAAACTTGCCATTGAGGCATGCAAGCTTCAAAGTACTCAATGGGGTGTTCCTAGATCGACTTCTTGGATAATGAGCTGATGTCGACAAGAAGCGATCCATCACAGAAGGGCCTTAATGAATCCCACATCAATGACACGGAACGGAGCAAATGATTTTAATGGAGGTGAAAACGATCTGGTGATATAAGGTTCAGGGTGGCGGTCATGAAAGAATGGATTGTAAATGTATTGCAGCGGGTGAGACACAAGTGAATTCTCTGAATGACTTCTCTTGAACATATCGGCGACACTGACGTGATGGATTGGTAGCATTAACCCCAAATGTGGATGGTGTGATGGGACCATGGTGATGTGACTGGTGAATGAAACAACCCAACCCGACTTGGATGCGGAGTGAAAATGTCATGTTCAAGAGCGACTTGCTACCAACAAAGTTTCTTCAAGTTTTCTTCCCAATTTTTCCCCAGTCATTGCTGACCAGTACCTCTTTATTTTTGTCAAGCTTGAGGAGGATAAAATATGCTTGTTCTATAATTTTCCCTTCGGGCAAACCCATTGCTATGTTTTAACGAGCCTAGCGATAGTGAAACTCGTTCTTGTCTGTTATGGACAAGTTTGTCGCTATTAGGTTTTAGCGAGTTTAACGACAAAGATAACTCGGTCCTTTTCAATTCTAGAGAGTCTGAAAAGGGACGTAAAGGAAACTCCAAAATTCCTTTTTCGTCATCTAATCCCTTAAGTCTGAAAAAGTATAAAACAATATAGAAGGGATGAATTTTCGATAGTTTTAATGAGCCGAACAAAACAAGCGCTCGATCTTTTTGTGTAATAATCCCTCAGGTGCAAAAAGATTAAAATCTAAAGGAGGGATAGCACTTCCGGTCCCTTTAACAAGCTAGAGAGGCCAATGGCTCGGCAATCTTTTCATATTTTACGAGTCAGTTGAAAAGAGCTTAAAGGAGACTCGTTTTTTGAGGAACGAGTGATAAAATTAGGTAGCAACTGATTCCAGGTAAGGTTTGGAATTTTCCAATCACGGCAGTGTTACAAGGATGGCTAGTGGGATCACTCTTTGCAGTTGTTCCTTAAAAGGGGTAAACAGTCAAATGGAGGTGAATGATCAGCCAATACAGAGTGGAGGTGATGATGAGAACACGACCAAGGCTTTAAAGGCTGAAGTACTACATTCACGATGGTTATTTACCGGAAAATAGTTCATTTTTTAATGAGCTTAAACGCAGGGAGAAACATTTTCTCATGACTTATGTTTATTTTTTAACGAGCTTGAACTATGTGCTAAAACTGCTCGATGCGGGTTTATTTTTTAACGAGCTTGAACCCTGCAGTAACACTGCTCGTGATAAGTTTGCATGCCCCCAGCATAAGAACGCAAATCGAGGTGCATTCCCCCCAAGCTTCATTGCATTCAACTCGGTGGTTGGAATGAAGGTTCACCTTTGAGATTTGTAAAGGGGATTTGTTTCATTTTTTATTGAGGTTGACCCAGTAAAAGAACTATCCTCATGACTCCTTGTTTCATTTTTTAACGAGGTCGACACGAGATAAGAACCATCCTCGAAATCCACCGTATTTACAGTATTTAATAGAAAATCAAAAACTGAAGGATGATTAAGGTCACTGGAACTATCTTCCTTAAATTTTAGAGGATGGGAGCGATGGTGGTAATCTTCCCATGGTGCCTCTCCTATCATCATTGATTGAATTATTCCTTCATCTGTAGAATGTACATGCGACCAAGGATCTGAAGAGGTGCCATATTCCTTAGACCTATCTATCCAAACTCTCGATGAGCATTGATTTGGGTTTGCCCCCTAGGCCAAGAAAATTGATTGCTACAATATTTCTAAAATGGCGATGATCCATGCTGACAAAATGTTTAGGAATCTTCCGAATCCATTAGATATAGAAGATTTCATATTGCAGGTTCCCACTGTGGCCACTTCTGCCAGATTACTCGGAGGTGGTAGGGCAAAAGTACCCATTAAGGCAGGATCTTTTAGGAGGCCTACTCCAACATTTTGAAGTGAATGATTGCTTCCATGGATCATTGGAATGCTTCCCGTAACTTGTGAACTGTTGGGGAGAAATGTTTGTTGGTCGACGATTGTAATTCCTCCTTGGAAGGGAAATGCAATCTTCCTGAAATAGGTTGACACAGCTGCGGCCATGGCATATATCCAGGGCCTTCCCAGTAGGATGTTGTAATCGAGGTTTCCGTCGATTACTTCAACATCTATTTCTACTGTTTTTCCCCCTAGTTCAACTTGCATGTTACTTAAAATCCCATATGGGGTGTATGATCGTCCATCAAATGCTTTTAACGTCGTTGACGATCTCGACAAGGGTGGTGAGCCTAAATTTTTCCAACAACTCATCGACATAATACATGTCGATGCCCCCTCATCAATAATCATTCGATGAACAGTTTTGTTGAGGGCTTTCACTTGAACGATGAAAGCTAGTTGAGCTGGTAACTGAGGATCGTATCCTTTATGATCAAAGGATACAAGATTGGAATCCTTTGGGTCTATCCCACCGATGGTTGATAATAAAGCTTGCTTTTGGGATGGGCAATTTTGTAGTACCTCAAGAGTCAACATAGCGGATGGCGATTGGGTCAAATCTTCCACTATATTATAATGCTGTGCTGCTCTAGCACGAGGATTAAACGTCGATTTGTGTACTACTCCCTTTGGCGGTTTTATTGTCAACTCAGGAATGATGGGTGGCACAACTTCTATCGAAGTTGTTGTCAAACTACTAGGTTGATCTTTATCCTTGTTGTTCGACATCTGTGGATTCCTGTAATCTTTGTTCCTTGTCGATATCAAAGCATCATTTTGCTGTTTGGAAACCGACAACATCAGCACTTGAGACGGGGAAGCATTTTCATTGTCAACCAGATTTGTTCTTGGATTCAGAAACGGATTAGTTAATACTGCTGAGGTCTTTGTATTCTTGAAGAATTTTTTAAGCTCAGCTTTATACAGACATTCTGATGTCCAATGATCCTCATTGCATATAAAGCATGGACGACTTGGTTTCTATTTCCAGAACGGTTTGCAGAAGATTTTTCAGGTGATGATTCTTCCTGTTTCTTCTTCTTCCCTTTGCCTTTCTTCTTGCCCCCTGGTTGCTTGGTTTCTTTGCCTTTATCTGTCGATACGACATTTACTTCCAAGGCAAGAAGTTCCTCTTTTTCATTTTGACTGGAAATCTTACAGGCCTTTTTAGATGTAGCCTTTGTCGATTTCGTGTCTGTTGTGCCAATCACGCCATTGCCGGCATGAGAGTCATTGTTTGATTTAGGAGGAGGAGGGACTGAGAATTTCGGTCTAGGAGCGTCAGGTATTTTATCATAGAGCATGCCAGACTGAGTGTAAATTAAGTCCAAATATTGCGCACGAGCGATAACCTGCTCTTCGGTGATGACTCCTCCTTTTGCCACATCTTCTGTGATGGAAGGCAATAATGACTTAATAAACCATTCAGCTAAAAGCTAATCGGGAACATACTTTTTTACCATTCTACGGCGACGTCGCCACTCATGTATATGATCAGATATGTGAGTGGCCATTGTTTGTTTGAAATTGGTAAGAAGTTCCGTTCCCATTTCGTACCTTATTGGTAACTGAAAATGGGTTAAAAAGGTTGTGGCTAGGGTACTGAAGTTTTCAAATGAAGCTCTGGGCAATTCAATATACCATTTTGTTGTCAGACCAGTGAACGTCCTCTAAAAAAGGCGAAGCCTAATCGAATCATCGTTTAAGGTGTTTGATGAACACCACAGATGAAAGTTCATCACATGATTCGATGGATCTTCACCTGGATTTCCATTAAATTTAGGAATATCTGATGGAAGTTTATGCGGAATCGCTGGCCACCAAGGGGCGTAAGAAATTGGATCCTTTGTTAACCGATTTAAATCAGGTAACTCTAAAGTCGCCACGAAGGGTAACTGTTGATTCAGGTTAGGTGAAGCATACCTAGGATAAGATGGGATTTTCTGAGCAGTTGGTCTTTGCATACTAGCATAATGCATTTGATGCTGGTAACTTTGGTAAGGTTGATGGGCATGACCATTGTCGAATGGTTGATTTTGACCATTTTAAATATACGGTTGCCCACTATTTGCAAAGATTTGTTGCTCAGAACCTTGGTATACTTGTTGGAATTGCGGTTGTTGGTATTGCACTTGCCATGGTTGTGAAGCCATGTGCTGTTGCCCGATACTAACTGTTTGACCAAGATGAGGGGTGATTGTACCCGTTTGAACCTGTGTCATTCCACCAGTCAGCGATTATGGTTGAGTTGCAGGGTCAAGAGGCTGTTGCATTACAACCTGAGAAACTTGAGGTTGGCATACAACAGGTAGTGCTTGAACTTGCGACACCGTCACAATAGCTGGCGTAGTTGGTATACTTGACATATGTAAGCTTTGTTGCATCGAATATACAACTCTTGGTTGTTGAGGTAGTATCAGTACCCAACCGCTTGACGTAATTCCAGCATAACCTGAATTTTGTTGTGAACTCCCATATGGATGTCCTCCCGGAGGGGACAATGAAAGGGTATACTGCCCCCCATACGGCGGTAATCTGGTACTTAAGGGAATGGTTTGCCCTTGAGGGCCGGACTGCCCAAATTGACCTCCAAATGGATCAATTTTTTGAGACTCAACATAAGAGTTTCCGGATATTATTCCAGATGAACAAACAGGAACATACCATACCGTCGAAATAGCCCTTGAGTGGGCTCCTTCTAGCGATTGAGAGCTAGTTCGGACAGATGTTATACCAGCGAAAATTGTTGGAGTGATAGCAGGAATTTCTGTCGTCGCTGTGTCAGACGACACAGTCCTAGATGTTGACGATTCTTCAGACATTTCTAGTCTATCCAAAAGATTACCTAGCGATTCTACAAGAGCTTCCACTGGCGGTAGACTAATTTCTGATGAAGAAGGATACAGAGTGATCCCGACCCCAAATTGCGATGGAGTACTAGATGGAGGATCTTCAACAATCTCTTCTATAGCAATCAAACCAGGTGGAAGGGGTAGACCGTCAAGTCCGTAGAATATTTCTGGTGTCGGAGAAAGTATAGAATCTGCAGCGGCAGATGTTTGGGGAACAACACTCTCCGAACCGATTGTAGATGGAACGGGTTCAGTGATACAAGTGTTTACCTTCAGACTAGGATCAGTACTATTGTCCTTCGGTGGCTGCTAAACTTCTTCTGTAAATGCAGGGATACCAGAAATGTTTGGAGTAACCAGAGTCTCTGATGTTGTTGGAACACTTGTTCTAACTTTACCAGGAGATTTGGAACCGGTTAAACAAGTTTGCTTTGTCCGTACTAGTTTCGATTCCGGAGACAAATATGGTTGACTTGTAAGCCTCCACGAATGACAGGGTTTCAATTGACTTTCTTCCACGATTGCGGATTACTCGATCAACTAAAAAATCAAGGGGAAGTATGTTTCCGAATGAGATGAATTTTAGACGCTTTGACACAACTTGTTTTTTCAATTTTAAAGAGTCGAGAAAAAACAAAAGATGACTCTAGTCGCCTTCGATTTTTAATGAGCCTGAAGTGACAAGTGCTTAGATGGACCTTTTCCATTAAGGAGTCTGAAAAGGAACGAAAGGGACTGCTCTGGAAATCTAGGTAGAGGGATTACCAAACCAATCGCAAAACTGTAGAATACTTTTTATGGTACGGCAGTCAATCTTCCCAAATGCTGTGTTCAGTGCATTGCAATCGATAGGGCGGCAGACATGGCTTCCTATGGATAAAGGATTAAGACTATTGTGGTCTCCCAAAATATACTCGACGGTACGTGGGAGCACAAGTCCGTACTGGCACTTATCATCTCGAATTGGAGGAATCACCCAACCATCAGTGAGAACAACAGTTACCAGGCTTTACAACGCCGGAATACATCTCTAGCCTAGACTTCTAGATGTTGTGTGTTAGGTTCCAAAGTGTTGTTAGATTCATTAAATTTATTTTATAGTTGATCTTGCTTAAGAAATTTTCCTTTTAGGTTCACCGCGAGATGTAGATGTACAATTCCTAAAATGCAATCTAAGATGATAAACAGTCTTTTATCTTCTTTGTGCAATGAAAATCCTAGCTACTAAGGAAAGAGAGACAATATTCTTTCACAAAGAGCAAAGAGCACACACTAAATACACTGTCCTAAATCAAACCAATCAAACAATCTAAATGCAAATGCACATGCATGTATTTGTTTTCGACTTTCTTAGTATGTGAATGGTAAAAAGAAAGTTAATGCGCAAATCTGAATTACTTTTCAAGCGACAATTACTAACAAGTTTCTTTTCAAAATAAAAAATGGAGACAATCACAACACTTTACGATTTGGAAATGAATACTTGCTTTCAGCACTAGAAAAACTACAAATTCAGACCAAATACAATAGTAACAGGGTAGTCAACTATCACTAGCAACCAAACTCTTTCCTATGACTGAAAACGACACTTGCGACACTTTCAAATCAAGGGACGACAGTACAATTACGTTACTTTTTGCAAAGGAGAACTGAAAATGACTCAAAAAATACACAAAAACATTTACAGTTCTTTTGCACAATGGAGGCGGAATAACAGCAAGGAAAAGGGGTTTCAAACAGAGATATACTGATTACAGGCAACAAAATTCATGAATAGAACTGAAAAGAATGAATCACAGAAACCAAAACTGAACAATGCCTAGTCTGATCAGCGCACCTGTAACACAGTGAACTTGAAATGCAGCGCACCTACTACACTCGGGAAGTGCGCTGAATTTTAGATTCACAGAACAGAACCTGCGTTGGGCCAGAGACGAGACTTTGCTTGGGTTCCGGGTCACAGTTTGCAGTTCAGTTCATGGGTTTTGGCTGAGCAAATGGTAATCAGTAATGCAACAATCAGGGGTAGATCTAAGGAGGTTCTAAGAGCTACCACGAGGGCAATTAGAGAGTTTGTGAATCAGCGTTTTAAGTCATAAACAAATCCCGGAGATTGACTCAAGCAGCTTTTATCTACTTTGCATTTGCATAGCAAATGCAGTTCGAAAGCTACCTGGCTTGACTTCAGGCTCCGTCTGTAAGTTTATAAAATAAACAACAAGGAAGATAAACAAACAGCCTAATTCGTCCCCAGTGGAGTCGCCATTTTGTTACAGGGAAAAGTGTCTACACAGAACTGCTTATCCCACTAAGGTGTGGTAGCTACCTTAGAAACAAACAAAGTAAAGCTACTTTCGTTTTTCCTTTATGAAATATAGATGAGAGAAGAACAAAGAAGACCAACCTCTGTCTTGCGCTAATCTCCTAGTTCGATTCCTCTCTCTCTTGATAGTCTTTCGCTACTTGCTCCCTTGTACGCCCAGCTTCACAGAGTACCTTTAGGATCACAGTAGCATAACACTATACAAGAACATGGATCTATAATCATAAACAATCTAGGATCAGATGTAAATTGACCATACAAATGCATAAAACATAAATGACACAAGAGTATGGAGGAAAGCTTGAATAGCTTTTATTGATAACCAAGAAAGAGCCAAGGGAGTTACAACCAGTTGTTCTAACCCAGCATCATCCTCTTAGCAAGTAAGCCCTTCTTCACCTCATACAAAGCTTAGATCACCCAACACTATGATGTTGTCTCAAGAAATCAACAACAATTCCTTACAAGATGCAAAATTCCAGCCTCTAGATCTCTGGGATGAGGGATCCATATATAAATATCTGTAAGGGAGATGAGTCAACTTGTGATTTGATTAGTGTCTTCCCTCTGATAGTTCTTGCTTCCACTTGGAGACTGATGATCTCTTACTCATCCTTGGTCGAATTCAGAGAGGCAAGTGTCACAGGAGAAGTTTCTAGAAGATTCCATGCCTCTCCACCTCGTGGATTGACACTGCCATTTGTCACTTCTCGCCCATTGCACCCCATAGAAGGGCGTTTTGAAATGCAACGCACCCACAAAGTGTACTTAGGTGAGATGCAACGCACTTTGCCTATGGAGCAGCTGAAATGATCCTGTTTTGACGAGTTTTGAGCAGTTTTTCATGGAGAACTTCTGGGAGAAGCTGTAATCAGTTGACCTTGTTCCTTTAGGGGTTAGAACAACACTTTTAGGGACTTAGGAGCCCTTGGTTTATGGACATTTCATGCTTGGGGTTGCAGTGCCCAAAAATGTCTATAACAACACTGAAAAAAGTGCTGCAGCGTTGCATTGCCACCAGGGTCTATTTGAGCCATGAAAAATGCTATATGATGATGACAAAAGAACTTATTCTAGGCCATTATATTTCAGCAGCTGGAATACAGGTAGACCTGGCCAAAATTCAAATAATTTTGCTAATTCCCACTCCTACCACTCAAATAGCGGTACACAGTTTTCTTGGATTTTCTAGTTATTATAGAAGATTTATAGAATATTTTTCTCATATTGTTGCACCTCTATATGCACTGATAGGTAATGTTGACTTTCTTTGGACAGAAAAATGTGACTGTGCTTTCCAGGAACTGAAAAAGCTTGTCTCAACAACCCCAATCCTTAGAGGTCCAAATTGGGACCTGCCATTTCAAATTTCATCAGATGCTTCAGATACAGCTATTGGAGCAGTCCTTGGGCAGGAAGAAGATAAAAAAACCATATGCAATTTATTATATTAGCAAGAATTTATCTCTTGCTGAATTAAACTATACTGTGACTAAAAAGGAATTTTTAGCTGTAATACATGCTGTCAATAAGTTTAGGCATTACATTACTGGATATCCTATTATCTTGTATAAAGATCACTTTGCCATAAAATACTTAGCAAATAAACCAATCAAAAATGGTAGAATAACCAGATGGCTAATTTTATTGCAGGAATTTGATATCACAATCAAGGATCGACCTGGAAAAGAAAATCCTGTAGCTGACTTTTTCTCGCGAATGCCAAAACCAATGGACACAGCAACAGTTGAAGATCAATTTCTAGATGAGCATTTGTTTGTTGTCACTGTTAAAAAATCCTGGTATGTTGATGTTGCAAATTACTTAGCAGTAGGCAAATTACCAAAACATCTGATCCCTAATGAACGAAAACAGATTATCCAGTGAAGTACTCGATTTTCTTGGATTGGGGACTACCTTATCCATACAGGGACAGATATGCACATCAGGAGATGCGTCCACAAAGATGAAATTCTTGACATTTTGAAAGCTTGTCACGATGGACCATGTGGCAGATGTTTCGGCGATTGAAGAACTTGACACAAGGTGCTGCAAACAGGGTATTATTGGCCTACGATCTTCAAATATGCAAAGAAGTTCGTTCAAGCTTGTGACAGTTGCCAAAGAGCAGGATGCCTTGGTCAGTCCGACGAAATGCCCCTGAATCCACAGCTAGTTATTGAACCATTCGAGTGATGGGCCCTCGATTTTGTTGGTCCAATTAACCCATCCTCGAACCAGAAAACATATATTTTGGTAGCAACAGAATATGTCACCAAATGGGTTGAAGTAGAGGCATTACCAAGAGCTACAGAGGATTCCGTCATACAGTTCCTGTTCCATATATTTGTGTGATATGGGCTTCCAAGAGACATAATTACAGATGGTGGACCATAGTTTGCTGGTAACAAGATTGCTACAACACTAAAAAACTATCATATCCAGCATAAAATTACTACTCCATACCACCCATAGGAAAATGGTCAAGTAGAAAGCAACAATAAAATAATAGAAGCAATCCTAACAAAAACCATTGCGTCACATAGATGAGAATGGGTTGCAAGATTACTAGAAGCCTTGTGGGCTTACAGAACAACATGGAGAAGCACTACCGGCTATTCACCATACCAACTAGTATTTGGAAAGGAAACCATCTTTTCGATAGCATTTGAAATACAAACACTACGAATAGCACAAGAAGTCGGTCTAGATCTAAACAAGGCACAAATTAATAGATTACAATAGATCAATGAGTTGGATGAAATCAGGCTCTCTGCCCTTCAACACACTACATTGATCCAACAACAGCGAGCTAAATGGCATGGTGCCCTCATTAAAAAGAAAGTCTTCCGCGAAGGAGATTGGGCGCTCCTATACGATTCCAAGTTTCAGGATTTTCCCGGAAAGCTTCAGACTCGTTGGCTGGGGCCATACGAAATCCAGAAGGTAAATGATAATGGCACCCTTACTCTAATCACCATTGATGGATCTGGACATACCTTCAAGGAAAATGGCCACCGAGTTCAACTATACCACAAACCACTTACTCAGGAATCCTTCTACCAACAACTCCACGAAGAATCCGACATCCAAATTTTGGAGGAGGAAGAGAAATCTTCCTCACCTCTGGTTCATTAAGTGATTCAACTATTTTACATCCTGTACATAATTCTTTTGTTCTGTTAGCATAAATTATTTTCTGTACATACTTTTTTATATATTTGCACTTTGTTGTTCCTTTTTCAAGGAACCCTGCATTTTTCTGTTCCTTTTTGTAGGCTCACCAGTTCCATTGTTTTGTTGTTCCCTTTCCCAAAGGAACAACGCATGCATTTTTTTCTGTTGTTCCTTTTTCCGAAGGGACAGCACTGCCGTTTTTGTTATTCCTTTTCTGAAGGAATAACACTTGTGTGCACTTTCGTTTTTCTGCTGTTCTTTTTTTGAAGGAACAACACTTTCGTTTTGCTGTTCCTTTTCCAAAGGAACAACACTTTTGGTTTATGCTATTCCTTTTTCCCGAAGGAACAACACTTGCATTTTTTTGCTGTTCCTTTGGAACTTTTGGTTTTTGCTGTTCCTTTTTCCCGAAGGAACAACACTTGTATTTTCTGTTGTTCCTATTCCAAAGGGACAACACTTTTGGTTTCTGCTGTTCCTTTTTCCCGAAGGAACAACACTTGCATTTTTTTGCTGTTCCTTTTCCAAAGGAATGAAACTTGCGTTTTTTATTGTTCCTTTTTCCCGAAGGAAAAACACTTGTATTTCCTATTGTTCCTTCTCCAAAGGAACGACACTTGCATTTTTTTGCTGATCCTTTTTCCCGAAGGAACGACACTTGTATTTTTTGCTGTTCCTTTTCCAAAGGAACAACGCTTGCATTTTTTTGCTGTTCCCCTTTGAAACGCCAACATTTTTGTATTCCTTTTACTTATGCTTGTTCTCCTTGCCATTCCAATTCAAAGACACCTGTTGTTCCTGATGTTTTGAGTCTATTGGAGCATATCTATACACTTATGCAATGCATACAAAACTAGAACACACTGAAATCAGTAAATTACATAAAATCGTTATTTTTACAAGAAATTGCTTTGAATTGATAGGAGGGAAGAGGAGAGGACACAATTTTTCATCACTTTGCTGTCATTATTCTACTAATACTAATATGATTGGTTGTCTTTATCATGATGGTTCTTTTTGAATTCCCATAATCTCCTTTCATTATTATTAAGGAATAAGAACAAAGGGTATATTTTTCTATTGAGATGTTAAGACTTCTTCCACCATTCCTACTCTTAAGGAGTGCTAAACCACCCTTTGTGTATAAATAGGAAAGTACTCTATAAAAGAGAAAAAAATAGAAAAATGTTTATATGATATCGGTTGTCAAATGAAGAATAGGGGCTCTCATCAAGAGCTAGCCTACCATGATCATAAGGAAGAAAGTGAAGTGGCATTTCCACTATGGCCACCACATCAGGGAGATGATCCAAGAGGCACATCACAAAAAATAAAGAGTCCTTGGAACACGAGGTCTCATCACGAGCCGGCCTGCCCACCTTTCACTTCTTCCTGGTGAATGGCATTATGATTTAACTGGTTACCAAGCCAGCATAATGACCTCCATTTTGACATTGCACAACACTTCCTAAAGCATACACAAAGGATCATGGTTCCATGGGTGAAAAAAACAACTCTGTCAATGGTATCGAAGTCACATTCCTTATACACCAATAACAATCATCAACACCCTTCTTGGTCGTATACCTTTGTAATGGGTCAAATGAGATTATGTATATCACTTCCCCGAAGCTTTAAACACAAGAAAATCTATTACAACCAATCATGACGGAAAACGTTGATAATGACCGCATCAGACTTTTTGTGCACATCAGTTGTCCTATCCCCTTAGCCTCGCATCCTATCAAAGTAATCTCTTACTTGTTAAGTGATCCTACTATACACCTCGATTTCGGAAATCTATTCCTTTTGTAAACATGGCATTTTGGTATACGCTATTCCTTTATGACTCTGTACCTTGGCAGTTCGTCACACCGCTCTCTCATTTGACGGCCAAGGATGGCCTATCACATTGCAAGGGGGAAGCAGGTGACCTTATAATTTGCTGATATACATGTCAGACTATTATTCAGGAAACTTTTACTTGGGAATAGCAAGGCTTAACGGTATATCATTTTTCAATTTGCATGACTTGTTGTTCCTAAGCTATTTCCGTATTATGCTCTGCAGCAATTAGTAAGTGACTCAGGATTTGAACGAGCTTGCTGTTTTGTTATTTTCTCTGTATTTTTAACAGTTTGAACAACCTACTATTCCATTGCCATCTCTACGTTTTTACAGTGTGCTTAAACATGGGAGGAAGATCAATTCGTAGAGAACCATAGGTATTAACAGTTTCTGATGCTACACGAGAAATCTTAACGAGGGCAGGATGGATAGTCTATCTCAATTGGCTACAAGAATCCAATGAGACTGTAGTAATAGAATTCTTGCAGAACTTGCAAGAATATCACTCCACGGTAAGAGGGAGACACATAGCAGTCACCGATGACATAATTGCAGAGGTCTCGGGACTACCAGCCATTAGACCTGTGTGGACTCTAAAGAGGGAGAGATTGTGAAAAATCGTAAAAAAAATTCAAGACAAAGGCCAGAACCTGACTGTAAGAGGAAAGGGAGTTCTACCAGTAGCATTAGGAGAGCCGTGGGCAGAATTGGCGAGGATCAACCAGAGCTACATCACTTGTGAAGGCCGAAAAGACATGGTAAGACCATGACACCTTAAGCTTTTAGTCATATTAAAACAGAAATGCTCTGTGAACTTACCTGCATTTTTAAATTCCTTACTACATGATGTTGCCCGAAGCATGAAAAAATAACAACACGTAGAATCGGTAGTAAGTCACCATGGGCTGATACGATTGATAGTTAGCCACAGTCTTGCTCAGTAACAGAGCAGTTGGGAAGAATTAATTGCCATGATAGATGGGGGACTGACTCTGCCAGCCCCAAAACAAAAACATGCTACCAGTACATCGAATAGACCGTTGAAACGGAGGAAATCAGTTAGATTGGCATTGATTAGAGGGAGGCTAGAAAATTCCTGAGGGAATACTAGCCAACGAGTTGAGATAGATGATTCAGGGGATGAGCAACCCCCGTAATTAGAAGGAGAGGAGAATGAGAAAGAGATGGAGGGAAATAAGGAAGGAGAAACAGAGGAAGAGATTGAGCAATCTGGGTGGGCGGAGGAAGAGACAGAGCAACGTGAAGAGAGCCCATTGAAAAATCCATTGCAAGAGGACAAATTGGCCTAAATTTTGGCCAATATGGGTGAATATGCCGAACCTCTCAGCCCCTTAGGCCTCCATATTGAAGAAGAACCAAAGGAGCATTCTACTTAGGACAAAATTACACCCGAAGAGTTGTGCGATGTGGAAGAAGAAGAAGAGAATCATTCCATTCATGATGAAAGTATAATTGGAGAAAGAAGTGATTAAGATATAAAAGAAGAACAATCTGTTCCCAGCCAGACTACACCAGAAGAATTTCATGGGGAAGAAAGGGTGGAAAAAGAAGTCACCCAGGAAATAACATAACCAGCTAGGGTTTTTGCTCTTGAGCAACCTAGTCAGAATAACGAAGGGGCACCCCAAGAAGAAAACTAGGAAATTGGCCAAGATGACAGTCCAGGCCCGAGTAAACAGACAAATGTTCCTTCTAAGAAAACATAAGAAATTAAAAGATTAAGAAAAGAATAGAAAATACTGCTGAATGTGATAACATGACTTTGACAACAAATCAGGGTTTTGAAAATGGGAAAGAGAGCAAAAAGGACCTCAGGGGTAATACATGAAACCACCCTGGCGAGACCCCTCAAGAAAAAGGTTAGGAGGACTCAAGTCCAGAATGTCGTTCAAAACCAAAAGGAACAACATTCAGCTGTTACCCACGTTGAAGTGAAAACAGATGATATATCGACCTGCGATAAGGAAGTTCAGACAGAGGCATAGCCCTTTGAAGAAATGCGAACCATAAACATGAGGTGATGCAATAAGAAGATTCAAGTAAATCTTCCACTTACCACTACCATGTGGAACAGTGATCCGACGATAGTAACCCTACAAGAGGGTTTGATGCAAGCTCAACAAGTAGTAGAAAAACTTACAGAACAAACTGGTTCTCGAGAGAAGTATGAAGAATTACAACAACAACTAAGGAATGTCAATTTATCTGAAAGCCAGTCTTTTGAAGGATGGCGAAAGGAAGGAGAAAGAGTCGCTAAGTTAACCGATAGATTAGATGTAGTTATCCGACAGATGGATACCTTATGCTCTTTGTACACTAATGTCCTAGCATGTAGAGCCCCTGCTAAGAATTATGCTTTTTTTTTAATGGAATGATATTTGCAATTGAAAATTGAGGCTGTCAAAGAAGGAGCCCCTATACAAATTAATACTATTGATGATTTCATAAATTGTTGTAAGCACTATGGAATAAAGGTCCAGATATTATTGTGTGAATTCTATCTGCATAACCTTGTGCTAGATCAAGAGACATAGCAAAACCCTGGCTCTTTCGTTGGGGACATCCAATGGCTTAAAGCCTATAATTCCTTCCAAAGACAAGAAAACAGATTAGACTTATGGGTAAGAGCTGAGCTTAGAGATCCATTATAGTTGTGGAATAAACATAGGAACCTCACGAGGACTCTGGATGTGATTGAAGAATTAGGACCCATTCATACATCAATCAATCGGCAAGGGATAGAATACTTCTTTACCATCAAGGAACTTGCCATTGCAACTGCTAAATTTCGATATCAGACCTCTAATCCGAATATCCAACTCAGGGAACCATTTAATTATGAGAACTTTAAGTTAGCCGCTGATCACTTGAGCCTCTATGGTGATATTATCTTGAGGGCAGGCCATCTTGGTTAGGATATAGGTTCAAGAGTCTGATTATTTGGCACCCTGCACTTGGATACCAAGCCCTATATGAGATGCATGAGGGTCAGATAGGCCATCTTTTCGAACACCTAGCTAGGCATCATGGTTGTAGACCACCACATGAGATTCCGTCTCCGGCCTACTCTCTCACCGCCTTACATGTCAACTACAATGTTTTCATGAGGGCATGAAAAAGGGTAAGCAGGGGGGTGTGTGGAGTACTAAAAAAGGTATGTTTTTATCGTTTATTTTGTCATCTTTGCTTTAAAACTCATAACCTCTTTGCATCATGAACTAGGCAGATAATAAGAAATGATGACAAAATCTAAGGGATTTATATGCAACACAAAACTACTAATAATTTCCATTTTCTTATGCAAGAAGAGGAAAAAATGAAATATTGCCATCCCAAAGGAAAAGACAGGGAAAAGTTAACTGTTGTCCCTCTAGCTATCAGCCAAGAAAGGGAAAAGGAGATATCGAATCGACGCAAGAGAACAAATAGATAACTGGAAATTAACAGTCTGGCGAATCCCTTAGGATCCTTTGATCCGGAGGGATTGCTATCTTAACTATTTTTGCATCATTGATATCTTTGCTCAGATGTTATAAGAAGGGGTAGCATTGCTAGCCAGGGGGGACAACCTATTGCTGTTTTTATGTAATTCTCCTTTGTATTTGAAACTTTGATCATCGACTCTCGTTGAGAAGTGATCCACTGTAACTTTTCTTTGATGTTTTAATATAAATCTGGTTGTTGTTTCATCTCTGATTCTGGAATAATCTCAAGCGGTGTGTCCCTGGAGGCTAAGGGCCTGACCCTGGTGGAATACTTGCTCCTGTACCATTATCTCTAATTCGTGTGTGGTTTGTTATTTTACATCACGGTTTTGTTATATTTGATTTATGTTCAATTGAGTAATGTTGTTCTCTATGACAGGAATGTTGTATTATTCATTCTGACTTTGTAACGCATTTCTATTCCTTCAATCATTGATTTAACATTGTTGTTCCTTACAGAATGATATTGCTATTCAATTACAGAGTAATCGTGTTGTAACATTCATAAGTTGGTATTACTGTATTCATCTATGGTTTACACTTAATCGCGATTGTTGTTGTTGTTCCATTATCAATTACGATCGTTATTCTTTATAACTGAGATTGATACATATTGTATCGAAGTCAGATTACTGTTTCTCTTAATATTAAGCATACCACGTATGTTATTTATTTTGGTTCATTGTACATTTACATTTAACTCTATTTGCTGTTCTATATTTCATTACCGAGCAGTTGCTGTTCTATTTCTGTTTGCTATCTGATTTATCCTCAGAGTATAGATTGCTATCTGATTTTTGTAGGATACGATTGCTGCATTTATTTCCTTAGACTGAGGTTTGTTGTTCAATCTTATTTATAAGAACTAGTTGTTGTTCCATTTCCCGTTATTTGTATTATCATTACTTTGGTGTGTGGAATGATCTAAGACTGTAGTGAATGTTGACATTTGTTGTCTAGTTCCCAGATTGATGATCTTTTCCTTGATTATCTTTAATTACATTAGTTTACAGAGGGATGAGTTATCGTCACTGTACCCTTGACTGATAAATTGTTATAGTTTTATGGGTGCATGATTTGAGTCTTAAGGTTCTTTTCTGTAAGTAGATCTTATTTCAAGCATCCGTTTACTCTTGTATTTAGAGCACTATACTAATAGCATTACTCTAACAAATGACCGCCTCAAACTGAGTACACTCTTTGAGATAGAAAATTGTTCCTGGATTAACAAGTTAATGTGAGGTAAATAGAGGTGAAAAGACCCTTTTTACTTCCAGTACAATCTATGAAGTGTGAATAGATATCCTGATATCGAACACTCATAGAATCATCCGATCAAAGGTCAATGATGAGAACCTATTGTCAAATTCAAGAAACCTTCTATTAAGGCTTGCAAGCTCCAAGTTACTAAAGGTTTCTAGATCAATTTCCTAGATAGTGAGTTGAAGTCGATAGGAAGCGACCCATCGTAGGAGGGCCTATGATATGAAACTCATGTCAAGTTTCTGAAGAGAAAAAGTTTGGAGTAATATAGGACTGACTTAGGAAAGGTCGACATAATTGAATGTTATGAATGTCAAAGTAATTTGATTTAGGTTGGAATTCTCTTGAACATATCAGTGACATGACATTATGACTTGACAACTTTCGGCTTGAAAATAATACCTAAACCAACTAAATACATTCAATGAGGTATGTTCAATTGAGAGGCAAATGGTTTTCCCAAGCCAAACACAAAAAGTGAAGGAGTGTCATGTTCAAGAGTGACATACTGCCTTTTACAATATAAAAAAAAGGTTCTTACCCACTTTTCCCTCACCATTACAGGTAAGTACCTCTTTATTTTTGGCAAGCTTCAGGAGCATAACATATGATTGTACTTTAATATCATCCTTTGGATGAGTGCCTTGGACTGTTTTCAATGAACCCTAGGAAGGAGTGGTTTGGTCTCATCATGCTTAACGAGTCTTGCACTTTTTGAGTTTTACGAGTTCAGTGAAGGGGTAACTCGATGTCATTTTCATGTTTAAAGAGTTTGAAAAGACACAAAAGAAAACTTGTTTAGTTCTTTCGTCGTAAATTTTAACGAGCCCTGAGAAAGTAAAGCTCGATGTTTTTTCAGTTTTAGGGAGTGAGGAGAAAAACATAAGTAAACTCTATAGTGTCCTTTTTCGTAAATTGAGTCCCTCAAGCCCAAAAAAGGGTAAAATAATGTAGGAGAGAAATCCTTTGACCATGATTAGTCAATATATACATTTTCATAAATAGTCTAGTTCAGTCCGTAAAATGGGAAAACTTATACTTAATAAACGACTGCTCGTTTACTTTTACAAGTTCAAATAGTCAAGTAGTTGATAATATTTTCATTTTTAGGGAGTCTGAAAAGGGTGTAAAGAGAACTCTTGGGTTTCACTTTTTCATAAGTTTTAATGAGTCTGAAAAAGTGATAAAATTATACTCTTATCACCGACTTTCAATTTAAATAACGAGCAAGAAAAGAAGGAATTAACTTGACATTTTCATGTATGTTTTACAAGCATTAAAATATAGAAAAAGAAGCTCGGGATTTTCATGAGTTTAACGAGTCTTGAAAATAATAAATAAAATGGACTTGAGGTAGGTTTCATTTTTATAGAATCTTGAAAAAAAGAAAAATTATCCTTGAGAGTGGTTTCATTTTTACACAGGTTTGAAATAGAGAGGAAACTATGCTTGAGAGTGGTTTAATTTTTACAAAAACTTGAAACAAAGAGGAAATTGTTCTTGAGAGAAGTTTTAATGCCCCCAACAAAAGGACGTGTTCATGCCCCCCAAGCTTTGTTTCATGTGCCTGAGTAGACTGCTGGTTACCAGTAGGAAGATGAAATGAAGGTTAGTTTATGAGATGAGGTGAAAGACTTGACTTAATTAGGCGAGGATCTGTTTCATTCTTTAACGATCTTAACAACGAAAAAGAACTATGCTCATTGGGACCTAGTTCATTTTTTAACGAGGTTGACATAATAAAAGAATCTACCTCATAAGGACTTGTTTCAATTTTTAATGAGGTTGACACAGTAAAAGAACCATCCTCATAAGGACTTTCTCATTTTTTAATGAGGTTGACATAGCAAAAGAACCATCCTTGTACATTTGGATCATGGCTTCCATTTGTAAGAAACAAATGCCAAGGGATACTTCCCGACCATTACTTCCGAGAGATCTTCATCAGAAGGAAGAATAACTCTCGAGAAAGAAGACATGTGAAGAGAATGAAAAGGGGTAAGAAACTCCATTTCAAATTCCCCCATAAGGTTCCCTATGTCAATTACCATATCTAAGTCATAAAAAGTAGAGTAAACAGTGAGAGGATTGCTTGCATCGGTAACTAAAAACATGGAACTAGTTGCTACATAATTAACCCATGGTGGTGTGGACACCACTTGCATATAAGGAACATTCAGGGATTCCTGATGGATAGTAGTCAAATCAAGGTCAATGAATGAAAGCTGGTGAATAGTCATAATGTTTACATTGTGAGGAAAATACATCACACAAACATAAAATTAAAATCCAAGGGGCCATGGACTACCATAAGATCAATACAGACAATTTTACCTTCCAAAGTAATAGGAAACTTAGGAAGGATCCCTAAAGGCTCACTAATGGTTATGTTAAAAGCTAAAAGATTCTGTGTATCAAGTACAATCTAAGGGGAACCTAAAGCTTGCCATGTGGATGAGGATAAAATATTAATAAAAGCACCTTCATCTACATTTGTGTGCCGCACATTCTTACCATATACTATCATAATGATTTGGAAAGCAGTGGAAGAAGGAAGATTAGGTCTTGTTAACCCACTCTAATCAAAGGAAATATCCTCATTACTTGGGGGGGGATCAATGGAAATAGGTGAACTCCCCCTATGTGTAGAAGAATCTGAAGTAACCAAGAGAACTCGAGTGGTATTAAGTTCACTCTCTAAAGGGAGAGTGGGATCGACAAAAGATAGAATCGAGTCGACCAATTGATCAACCAATGACTCATCAACTTGAGTGATATGTGTTTCCATTTCCAATGGAAGAGTAAGATTGGCTGTACTTGGAAATAGATCAATCGCTTTGTCAATTGATTGTAGGTTGGGAGAAAGTTTATGGTAAACAGTTGGAAGTTGTTGCTGTGAAATAGTAAGTTTTTCTAAAAAATTTGACGCTTCATCCATATGATGGAAAAGGTGACTATGATGAATCCCTTTTCATAACATACAAGGAAACCTAACTTTACCCTTTTCCCCAGGAACCTCACAATCACTAGTTGATGGATAAATAATAGGTTGATAAGAATTTTTTGAGTACCATACTTCCAAGACCTTAGGAATACTAGGAAAATCAATAAGGAAGTGGTCACCCTTACAAATATTACAAGGGTATCTGGGCTTACGATGCATATTGGAAGTTTCTTCGACATTACTATTACCTACAACCATGGTTTGTTGGTTTGCATATTTATTATCATGATTCTTCATCTTCTTCTTCCCTTTCTTCTTCTTCTTAGTCACTTGGTTACTGGCATCAAGGCCTTTACCAAGAAAAGAAGATGAAGAAGAGGACATGTTTTATGAATAAGATAAAAGGTCAACATGACATTGGTGATGTTGAGATGATGAACTTGATTAAGATGAAAAACTCAGTTGAGGTGGAATAGTTTTGGTATTTGGCATCAAAGAAGTTGAAAACAACCACACCAGTAAACCTATTGTGAATCTGGGAAGCGACAACGTAGCCATATAAGAAGGACTGACATTTGCAAAATTAGGGAGAGGATTAGGGTTCCTATTAAAATGGGGTTATTTATTAGTAACTTCCAGCATTGATGCCATTAGATTTAAATTAGATAAATTTACTATCAATATTAACAATTGAAAATCACAATCCACACCTAAGGTTTGTAAAAAGTAAAAAACAAGAAAATGACATGCGCTAGTAAATCTAATGAATCAAACCATGAAAACAAGATTTTCATAACAAAATCACTAGTTGGCAATGAAATCCAACATCGCAGAGATCGATCTGAAAAGTGGCTAAAGATAGAGCGGGCGAAACTAGTTACACTTACAACCTACTTAATGTACAAGATATTGTGCATGTAATCTATACTTATGTCATCTCAAGTGAAGAGTACCCTGCAAAAAGGTCCAGGTCAGTCTAGCCAATGTTTTTTCTAGGTACAACAGAGACATCCCCTCCATTGTCACCTCAAGTAATAGTCGCAAGCTTATAGTCTATAAGGTTAACACAAATTTAACCTAGGGGGACAGTCGTAGATCGAACGTACACGTAAGGGAAAAGTAACAAAGCTCAATCCCCACTACAAGAAAAAGGGTCATTGGTGAGGGTCATGCTTGTGACAGACCTTTGAGGTCCGTCACCAATGCCACGTATGGTGATGGTCCTTAAAAAAGCATTGTTGTAAGTGTATATAGTGATGATCCTTTAAGGTTTGTCACCAAAGCCATTTTCAATGACACTTTTGGTGAGAGTCGTTAAAGGCCCATCATTAGTTCTATCTTTGGTGACACTTCTAGTGACGATGTTTTATTGACCCTCACCAATTCTCTCTTTGGTTACTTTTGGTTATGGTCAAAATATGTTTGTCATGATTGATCATTCCAATGACTTTTTGATGATGCTATGTCCCCGTTACTATATTTTTTGTCAAAAAATAACCATTTAATACCATTGTTGTAGAGTATTTTTCATTATGTGTCCAAGTTCATAGTGGTTATAGTTAGTCAATTTGTTAAGAAGTAATTAGTGTGTATCATTTCTCTTGAGTCATAAGAACATAGTTTTCCTATGAGTCAACACATAATTCATCTCTATTAGGTTTATTATCTAGTAAATTTCCTTTAGATAAAGTTCCACTAATGTGTGTAGGAACTATATTATTTAATACATAATCAAGCTATGTCAATTATATTAATGAGAGAGATCTAGCACTCCTCAACACTCATGGAACACCTTAACATGCTTTGGAACAATACACTAAAATTCCTTGGCACCTCGCATGTCTTGGAACATCTTTGTACCAGTAACATCTTGCCATGAGTAGGACACCCAATCACATGTTGGCATGCACTATCATAGCATAGCACTCCCATAGCATGTGTTGGAATTCCCTATAGTCCCTAGCATGCGGTAGAACACCTTGGCATAATATTGCATTGACAAACTTTAACACTTGGCACACATCAGCACTTGGCATGTATTGAAACATATTATTAATGTGCCTAGCATGCCCCTTTTGAAAAATATAAAGTCTCGACTTATTAACCCTCTTATGTATTCATTTCCTTACATTTTAGCTTGGTTATTCCTTTTGTTTCCTTGAAACTCCTTGACGCATATTGGCATACTCTGGCACCCTACACATCCTAGCATGTCTTAGCACCTGGCATGCCTTAGCACTATTTGGAACATGTTAACACACCTTGGAACTACCTAGCACAATCTAGCACTTCGTGACATACCCTGATATTCCATGGAATGCCTTACCAATGCTTAGCATACCTTATCACTCCCTCCTTGGCATGACAACTACCAAACATTGACACTCCCTGATACACCCTCATATTCATTCACATCCATGCATTTTTACCGAGTGCTCCGATGTGTTGTCCTAGTACTCCCTAACACTCCTAGGCATGCATTGGCACTCTTTAGCACACCTTATCACTCTTCGACATGCTCTGCCACTTCATAGCATGCATAGCACTCCCTGACAGACATTGGCACTTGGCATGTGTTGGCACTTAGCAAGTCTTAGCTTGCTTGGCATGCGTTGAGATGACTTGGTATGATCTGGGATGGTTTAATATTAAATTTGTTTGAGATAAATTATTGGAATGTATATGAGAAGCAACAAAGGAAGATTTGGCACTTAGAATGGATTAACACTTAGCACCTATTGGCACCTAGTGTTGGTGTTCCTAGCATGCTCCTCATGGAAAAGGTAAATTGATGACTTATTAACCCTATTATGTGTTCATTTCCTTGTAGTTTGACATGTTCATCCCTTTTGTTACCTTGATAGTCCTTGGCATGCATTGTCACACCCTTGCACATCTTGGCATGCCTTAGCACTTGGCACATCTTAAATTGTTTGATATGCAAATGTACTATCTGGCACATGTGATCATGCCCTAATATTCCCTAACACACCTTGGCAGTCATGCCCTCATAGCTAGCATTACATTTTTCCATGACTTGGGAACCTTACATTCACTAAAACACCTTCCCACTCCCTAGTTGTCATGCTCTGATAGATAACCTTACTTTTTTTGAGACTTGGGAACCCAATTAATTCCTTAGAAAAACAATATTATGCCCAACCAAAAGTATCCTTTTATCTGAAATTTCTTTATCCATGCATTATCAGAACCATAGGCTTGCCTCCCGCAAGTCCTATTATAAACTTCTCCTAAAACACTTCATCCTTGGGACACCTAGAATTCACTGACACTCATTGGTACACACTCTTATTTGTTCATTTCCAAGCATTTTGACATAGCTTTCCCTTGTGTTCCCCTGACATTCCCTAACACTCCTCAACATCCATTGAAACTGTCTGCCATGTGTTAGCATGCCTTTTCATTCCTTGGCATGCCCTGGCACTCCTTAGCTATCATGCCCTCACAACTACCCTTACCTTTTCTTAGATTTTGGAACCCACCCAAGTCATTCCTCAACTACAAAAACTTAACCAAGTTATATTTACTACAACCAGACTATGCCTTGTTCACCTAAGAACTACCTATAACACATCTTAGGCTACTCATGTCCAATCTCAAATCATCCCACTTAACAAGTTACCAAGTCAAGTCTCATGTCCAACCATGGCCATAAAACAACTAATCAACATAGTTTACATCTTGACATGCCATAACACCTGGCATGTCTAACAATCCCTTAGCCCTATGTGGTGCATGTTAGGATCCCCTGCATTCCTTAGCATGCTTTTCGCTCCCTAGCACACCATAGCATTCCCTGACATGCCCTGGCACTCTAGCATGCCTTGGCACTGCCTATCATATAACCTTGTCACTCCGTCCTTAGAACACTTGGAACTCGTTGACACTCCCTATCACACACTCTTATCTCTTCATTTCCATGCATTTTGAACTAGTTCCCCCTTGTGTTTATGTGGCACTCCCTAACATTTGCTGTCATGCATTGGCACACCCTGGCACATGGCACATCTTGGTATGCTGGCCTTACACTCTAACATTCATTGGCACTACCTAACATATATTGTCACTCCCTCCTTACCACACCTAGAACTCACTAACAATCCCTGTCACACACTCTTATTCATTCATTTCCATGTATTTTAAACTAGTGAACCCTTTTGTTTCCTTGGCACTCCATAACACTCCGTGGCATGCATTGGCACACCCTAGCACCTAGCACATCTTGGCATGTTGCCCTGGCCTCTAGCATGCCTTAGCACTACCTACCATACTTTGTTACTCCCTCAACACACCTGTATCTCACTGACACTTCCTGTCACAAACTCTTATTTGTTCATGTGCATGCATTAATTTGACCTAGTTCTCCCTTGTGTTTCCTTGATCCTACCTAACACTTCCTAGCACATGTTGACACATCTTGGTCACGTGTCACCCTAGAAATATAGCATGACTTAGCACAGCCTAGCATACCATGTCACTCTCTCCTTAACACACTTGGAACTCATTGATAGTCCCTGTCACACACTCTTATTCATTCATTTCCATGCATTTTTACCTAGTACTTCCTTATGTTTCCCCGGTACTCCCTAACACTCCTTAGCACGCATTGGCACACGTTGGTGCTTGGCACATCTTGTTATGATTCCCTAGCATTCTAGCATGCCTTGGCGCTGCATAGCATACCTTGTCACTCCCTCCTTATCACACCTGGAACTTGTTGACACTTCATTTCCATGCATTTGAAGCTATTGTTGCCTTGTGTTTCCTTAGCGCTTGGACCTAACACTCCCTGGCATGCATTCATGCCACACCTTGGCACCTGGCACATCTTGGCATGCCTTAGCAGTTGGCTTGTCTTAGTGTTCATAAAATTCCTTGGAATTGTCTAACATGTGTTAGTACTTCTTGTCATTCCTTGGCACTACCTAATTGTCATGCCCTCATAGATATATTTACCATTTTTGTGACTTGGGAACCCAACCAAGTCATTGACAAAACAATGTTGTGCCCAACCCAAAGTCTCCCTTTATTTGAAATGGATTTGACCAACCCCTTATAATTGTAACTATAGGCTTGCCTCCTACAATTCCTATTCTGACCTTCTCCTAACACACTTTGTCCTTGAGATACCCAGAATTCATTGACCCTCCTGGGTACACACACTTATTTGTTCATTTACATGTATTTTTACATAGTTCTCCCTTGTGATGCCCTAACACTCCCTAACATTCCCCAACATGCATTGGAAATGTTCGACATGTGTTAGCATGCCTTTTCATTCCTTGGCACACCCTCACACTCCCTAGCTATACTACCCTCATAACTACTCTTACTTCTTTTGGGACTTGGGAACCTGACCAAGTCTTGCCTCAACTACAACACCTTGACCAATTTACAATTACTACACCTAGACTATGCCTTGTTCACCTAATAACTGGCTACGCATCTTAGGCTACTCATGTATAATTTCAACTTAACCAACTTAACTAGTTACAAGTTACCATGTCAAGGCTCATGTCCAACCATGGCCATAAAACAACAGAGAAAATAGTTTACATCTTGACATGTCATAACACCTAGCACATCTAACAATCCCTTGGTATTATGTGGCATGTGTTATCACCCCCTACATTTCTTGGCATGCTTTGGCACTCCCTAGCACTCCCTAGCACTCCTTGACATGTCCTAGCAATCTAGAATTCCCTCGCATTGTCTAGCATATAACCTTTTAACTCCCTCCTTAACACACATGACAATCACTAATACTGCCTATCACACACTCTTATTCATTCATTTCCATGCATTTTGAGCTAGCTCTCCCTCGTGTTTCCATGAAATTCGTTGACACCTGGCATATCTTGGCATGTCACCCTGGCACTCTAGGATTCCTTAGCACTACCTAGCATATCTTGTCACTCACTCCTTAACACACCTATAAGTCACTTACAGTCCTTGTCATGTACTCTTATTTATCCATTTCCATGCCTTTGAAACAAATGCTCCCCTATGTTTCTATTCAACTCCCTAACACTCCCTGGCATGCATTGGCACACCCTGGCACTTGGCACATCTTGCCATATCGTTTCCCTAGCCTCTAGCATGTCTTAACATTGCAAAGAATATATCGTCACTCCCTTTGCACACCTAGAACTCATTGACACTTCCTGTCACAAAATATTATTCATTCATTTCCATGCATTATTTTTATGTAGTGGTCCCTTGTGTTTCCATGGCACTCTGTAACACTTCCTAGCACATATTGGCACACCCTGGAACCTGTCACATCTTGGTTGGATGCTGCCCTCGCACTCTAGCATGCCTTAGAACCGCCTAGCACACCATGTCACTCCCTCCCTAACACACCTGGAACTCTCTTCACTACATATCACACACTCTTATTCATTCATTTCCATGCATTTTGACCTAGTGCTCCCTTGTGTTTCTCTAACACTCACTAATGCTCCTTAGCACACATTGGCACACCTTAAAGCTTGGTACATCTTGGAATGCTTCCCTAGAACTATAACATGCCTTGGCACTGCCTAACATACCTTGTCACTCCCTCCTTAGCACACTTGAGACTCGCTAACACTCCCTATCACATAATCTTATTCATTCATTTCCATGCAATTAAAACTAGTGCTCCCTTGTGTTTCCTGGCACTCCCCCCCAAGCTTTGTTTCATGTGCCTGAGTAGACTGCTGGTTACCAGTAGGAAGATGAAATGAAGGTTAGTTTATGAGATGAGGTGAAAGACTTGACTTAATTAGGCGAGGATCTGTTTCATTCTTTAACGATCTTAACAACGAAAAAGAACTATGCTCATTGGGACCTAGTTCATTTTTTAACGAGGTTGACATAATAAAAGAATCTACCTCATAAGGACTTGTTTCAATTTTTAACGAGGTTGACACAGTAAAAGAACCATCCTCATAAGGACTTTCTCATTTTTTAATGAGGTTGACATAGCAAAAGAACCATCCTCATACATTTGGATCATGGCTTCCATTTGTAAGAAACAAATGCCAAGGGATACTTCCCGACCATTACTTCCGAGAGATCTTCATCAGAAGGAAGAATAACTCTCGAGAAAGAAGACATGTGAAGAGAATGAAAAGGGGTAAGAAACTCCATTTCAAATTCCCCCATAAAGTTCCCTATGTCAATTACCATATCTAAGTCATAAAAAGTAGAGTAAACAGTGAGAGGATTGCTTGCATCGGTAACTAAAAACATGGAACTAGTTGCTACATAATTAACCCATGGTGGTGTGGACACCACTTGCATATAAGGAACATTCAGGGATTCCTGATGGATAGTAGTCAAATCAAGGTCAATGAATGAAAGCTGGTGAATAGTCATAATGTTTACATTGTGAGGAAAATTCATCACACAAAAGAGTGTCGATATGACAACTTTCATGGCATAAACATAGTCTTTCCCAAGGATAAAATTAAAATCCAAGGGGCCATGGACTACCATAAGATCAATACAGACAATTTTACCTTCCAAAGTAATAGGAAACTTAGGAAGGATCCCTAAAGGCTCACTAATGGTTATGTTAAAAGCTAAAAGATTCTGTGTATCAAGTACAATCTAAGGGGAACCTAAAGCTTGCCATGTGGATGAGGATAAAATATTAATAAAAGCACCTTCATCTACATTTGTGTGCCGCACATTCTTACCATATACTATCATAATGATTTGGAAAGCAGTGGAAGAAGGAAGATTAGGTCTTGTTAACCCACTCTAATCAAAGGAAATATCCTCATTACTTGGGGGGGATCAATGGAAATAGGTGAACTCCCCCTATGTGTAGAAGAATCTGAAGTAACCAAGAGAACTCGAGTGGTATTAAGTTCACTCTCTAAAGGGAGAGTGGGATCGACAAAAGATAGAATCGAGTCGACCAATTGATCAACCAATGACTCATCAACTTGAGTGATATGTGTTTCCATTTCCAATGGAAGAGTAAGATTGGCTGTACTTGGAAATAGATCAATCGCTTTGTCAATTGATTGTAGGTTGGGAGAAAGTTTATGGTAAACAGTTGGAAGTTGTTGCTGTGAAATAGTAAGTTTTTCTAAAAAATTTGACGCTTCATCCATATGATGGAAAAGGTGACTATGATGAATCCCTTTTCATAACATACAAGGAAACCTAACTTTACCCTTTTCCCCAGGAACCTCACAATCACTAGTTGATGGATAAATAATAGGTTGATAAGAATTTTTTGAGTACCATACTTCCAAGACCTTAGGAATACTAGGAAAATCAATAAGGAAGTGGTCACCCTTACAAATATTACAAGGGTATCTGGGCTTACGATGCATATTGGAAGTTTCTTCGACATTACTATTACCTACAACCATGGTTTGTTGGTTTGCATATTTATTATCATGATTCTTCATCTTCTTCTTCCCTTTCTTCTTCTTCTTAGTCACTTGGTTACTGGCATCAAGGCCTTTACCAAGAAAAGAAGATGAAGAAGAGGACATGTTTTATGAATAAGATAAAAGGTCAACATGACATTGGTGATGTTGAGATGATGAACTTGATTAAGATGAAAAACTCAGTTGAGGTGGAATAGTTTTGGTATTTGGCATCAAAGAAGTTGAAAACAACCACACCAGTAAACCTATTGTGAATCTGGGAAGCGACAACGTAGCCATATAAGAAGGACTGACATTTGCAAAATTAGGGAGAGGATTAGGGTTCCTATTAAAATGGGGTTATTTATTAGTAACTTCCAGCATTGATGCCATTAGATTTAAATTAGATAAATTTACTATCAATATTAACAATTGAAAATCACAATCCACACCTAAGGTTTGTAAAAAGTAAAAAACAAGAAAATGACATGCGCTAGTAAATCTAATGAATCAAACCATGAAAACAAGATTTTCATAACAAAATCACTAGTTGGCAATGAAATCCAACATCGCAGAGATCGATCTGAAAAGTGGCTAAAGATAGAGCGGGCGAAACTAGTTACACTTACAACCTACTTAATGTACAAGATATTGTGCATGTAATCTATACTTATGTCATCTCAAGTGAAGAGTACCCTGCAAAAAGGTCCAGGTCAGTCTAGCCAATGTTTTTTCTAGGTACAACAGAGACATCCCCTCCATTGTCACCTCAAGTAATAGTCGCAAGCTTATAGTCTATAAGGTTAACACAAATTTAACCTAGGGGGACAGTCGTAGATCGAACGTACACGTAAGGGAAAAGTAACAAAGCTCAATCCCCACTACAAGAAAAAGGGTCATTGGTGAGGGTCATGCTTGTGACGGACCTTTGAGGTCCGTCACCAATGCCACGTATGGTGATGGTCCTTAAAAAAGCATTGTTGTAAGTGTATATAGTGATGATCCTTTAAGGTTTGTCAACAAAGCCATTTTCAATGACACTTTTGGTGAGAGTCGTTAAAGGCCCATCATTAGTTCTATCTTTGGTGACACTTCTAGTGACGATGTTTTATTGACCCTCACCAATTCTCTCTTTGGTTACTTTTGGTTATGGTCAAAATATGTTCGTCATGATTGATCATTCCAATGACTTTTTGATGATGCTATGTCCCCGTTACTATATTTTTTGTCAAAAAATAACCATTTAATACCATTGTTGTAGAGTATTTTTCATTATGTGTCCAAGTTCATAGTGGTTATAGTTAGTCAATTTGTTAAGAAGTAATTAGTGTGTATCATTTCTCTTGAGTCATAAGAACATAGTTTTCCTATGAGTCAACACATAATTCATCTCTATTAGGTTTATTATCTAGTAAATTTCCTTTAGATAAAGTTCCACTAATGTGTGTAGGAACTATATTATTTAATACATAATCAAGCTATGTCAATTATATTAATGAGAGAGATCTAGCACTCCTCAACACTCATGGAACACCTTAACATGCTTTGGAACAATACACTAAAATTCCTTGGCACCTCGCATGTCTTGGAACATCTTTGTACCAGTAACATCTTGCCATGAGTAGGACACCCAATCACATGTTGGCATGCACTATCATAGCATAGCACTCCCATAGCATGTGTTGGAATTCCCTATAGTCCCTAGCATGCGGTAGAACACCTTGGCATAATATTGCATTGACAAACTTTAACACTTGGCACACATCAGCACTTGGCATGTATTGAAACATATTATTAATGTGCCTAGCATGCCCCTTTTGAAAAATATAAAGTCTCGACTTATTAACCCTCTTATGTATTCATTTCCTTACATTTTAGCTTGGTTATTCCTTTTGTTTCCTTGAAACTCCTTGACGCATATTGGCATACTCTGGCACCCTACACATCCTAGCATGTCTTAGCACCTGGCATGCCTTAGCACTATTTGGAACATGTTAACACACCTTGGAACTACCTAGCACACTCTAGCACTTCGTGACATACCCTGATATTCCATGGAATGCCTTACCAATGCTTAGCATACCTTATCACTCCCTCCTTGGCATGACAAATACCAAACATTGACACTCCCTGATACACCCTCATATTCATTCACATCCATGCATTTTTACCGAGTGCTCCGATGTGTTGTCCTAGTACTCCCTAACACTCCTAGGCATGCATTGGCACTCTTTAGCACACCTTATCACTCTTCGACATGCTCTGCCACTTCATAGCATGCATAGCACTCCCTGACAGACATTGGCACTTGGCATGTGTTGGCACTTAGCAAGTCTTAGCTTGCTTGGCATGCGTTGAGATGACTTGGTATGATCTGGGATGGTTTAATATTAAATTTGTTTGAGATAAATTATTGGAATGTATATGAGAAGCAACAAAGGAAGATTTGGCACTTAGAATGGATTAACACTTAGCACCTATTGGCACCTAGTGTTGGTGTTCCTAGCATGCTCCTCATGGAAAAGGTAAATTGATGACTTATTAACCCTATTATGTGTTCATTTCCTTGTAGTTTGACATGTTCATCCCTTTTGTTACCTTGATAGTCCTTGGCATGCATTGTCACACCCTTGCACATCTTGGCATGCCTTAGCACTTGGCACATCTTAAATTGTTTGATATGCAAATGTACTATCTGGCACATGTGATCATGCCCTAATATTCCCTAACACACCTTGGCAGTCATGCCCTCATAGCTAGCATTACATTTTTCCATGACTTGGGAACCTTACATTCACTAAAACACCTTCCCACTCCCTAGTTGTCATGCTCTGATAGATAACCTTACTTTTTTTGAGACTTGGGAACCCAATTAATTCCTTAGAGAAACAATATTATGCCCAACCAAAAGTATCCTTTTATCTGAAATTTCTTTATCCATGCATTATCAGAACCATAGGCTTGCCTCCCGCAAGTCCTATTATAAACTTCTCCTAAAACACTTCATCCTTGGGACACCTAGAATTCACTGACACTCATTGGTACACACTCTTATTTGTTCATTTCCAAGCATTTTGACATAGCTTTCCCTTGTGTTCCCCTGACATTCCCTAACACTCCTCAACATCCATTGACACTGTCTGCCATGTGTTAGCATGCCTTTTCATTCCTTGGCATGCCCTGGCACTCCTTAGCTATCATGCCCTCACAACTACCCTTACCTTTTCTTAGATTTTGGAACCCACCCAAGTCATTCCTCAACTACAACAACTTAACCAAGTTATATTTACTACAACCAGACTATGCCTTGTTCACCTAAGAACTACCTATAACACATCTTAGGCTACTCATGTCCAATCTCAAATCATCCCACTTAACAAGTTACCAAGTCAAGGCTCATGTCCAACCATGGCCATAAAACAACTAAGCAACATAGTTTACATCTTGACATGCCATAACACCTGGCATGTCTAACAATCCCTTAGCCCTATGTGGTGCATGTTAGGATCCCCTGCATTCCTTAGCATGCTTTTCGCTCCCTAGCACACCATAGCATTCCCTGACATGCCCTGGCACTCTAGCATGCCTTGGCACTGCCTATCATATAACCTTGTCACTCCGTCCTTAGAACACTTGGAACTCGTTGACACTCCCTATCACACACTCTTATCTCTTCATTTCCATGCATTTTGAACTAGTTCCCCCTTGTGTTTATGTGGCACTCCCTAACATTTGCTGTCACGCATTGGCACACCCTGGCACATGGCACATCTTGGTATGCTGGCCTTACACTCTAACATTCATTGGCACTACCTAACATATATTGTCACTCCCTCCTTACCACACCTAGAACTCACTAACAATCCCTGTCACACACTCTTATTCATTCATTTCCATGTATTTTAAACTAGTGAACCCTTTTGTTTCCTTGGCACTCCATAACACTCCGTGGCATGCATTGGCACACCCTAGCACCTAGCACATCTTGGCATGTTGCCCTGGCCTCTAGCATGCCTTAGCACTACCTACCATACTTTGTTACTCCCTCAACACACCTGTATCTCACTGACACTTCCTGTCACAAACTCTTATTTGTTCATGTGCATGCATTAATTTGACCTAGTTCTCCCTTGTGTTTCCTTGATCCTACCTAACACTTCCTAGCACATGTTGACACATCTTGGTCACGTGTCACCCTAGAAATATAGCATGACTTAGCACAGCCTAGCATACCATGTCACTCTCTCCTTAACACACTTGGAACTCATTGATAGTCCCTGTCACACACTCTTATTCATTCATTTCCATGCATTTTTACCTAGTACTTCCTTATGTTTCCCCGGTACTCCCTAACACTCCTTAGCACGCATTGGCACACGTTGGTGCTTGGCACATCTTGTTATGATTCCCTAGCATTCTAGCATGCCTTGGCGCTGCATAGCATACCTTGTCACTCCCTCCTTATCACACCTGGAACTTGTTGACACTTCATTTCCATGCATTTGAAGCTATTGTTGCCTTGTGTTTCCTTAGCGCTTGGACCTAACACTCCCTGGCATGCATTCATGCCACACCTTGGCACCTGGCACATCTTGGCATGCCTTAGCAGTTGGCTTGTCTTAGTGTTCATAAAATTCCTTGGAATTGTCTAACATGTGTTAGTACTTCTTGTCATTCCTTGGCACTACCTAATTGTCATGCCCTCATAGATATATTTACCATTTTTGTGACTTGGGAACCCAACCAAGTCATTGACAAAACAATGTTGTGCCCAACCCAAAGTCTCCCTTTATTTGAAATGGATTTGACCAACCCCTTATAATTGTAACTATAGGCTTGCCTCCTACAATTCCTATTCTGACCTTCTCCTAACACACTTTGTCCTTGAGATACCCAGAATTCATTGACACTCCTGGGTACACACACTTATTTGTTCATTTACATGTATTTTTACATAGTTCTCCCTTGTGATGCCCTAACACTCCCTAACATTCCCCAACATGCATTGGAAATGTTCGACATGTGTTAGCATGCCTTTTCATTCCTTGGCACACCCTCACACTCCCTAGCTATACTACCCTCATAACTACTCTTACTTCTTTTGGGACTTGGGAACCTGACCAAGTCTTGCCTCAACTACAACACCTTGACCAATTTACAATTACTACACCTAGACTATGCCTTGTTCACCTAATAACTGGCTACGCATCTTAGGCTACTCATGTATAATTTCAACTTAACCAACTTAACTAGTTACAAGTTACCATGTCAAGGCTCATGTCCAACCATGGCCATAAAACAACAGAGAAAATAGTTTACATCTTGACATGTCATAACACCTAGCACATCTAACAATCCCTTGGTATTATGTGGCATGTGTTATCACCCCCTACATTTCTTGGCATGCTTTGGCACTCCCTAGCACTCCCTAGCACTCCTTGACATGTCCTAGCAATCTAGAATTCCCTCGCATTGTCTAGCATATAACCTTTTAACTCCCTCCTTAACACACATGACAATCACTAATACTGCCTATCACACACTCTTATTCATTCATTTCCATGCATTTTGAGCTAGCTCTCCCTCGTGTTTCCATGAAATTCGTTGACACCTGGCATATCTTGGCATGTCACCCTGGCACTCTAGGATTCCTTAGCACTACCTAGCATATCTTGTCACTCACTCCTTAACACACCTATAAGTCACTTACAGTCCTTGTCATGTACTCTTATTTATCCATTTCCATGCCTTTGAAACAAATGCTCCCCTATGTTTCTATTCAACTCCCTAACACTCCCTGGCATGCATTGGCACACCCTGGCACTTGGCACATCTTGCCATATCGTTTCCCTAGCCTCTAGCATGTCTTAACATTGCAAAGAATATATCGTCACTCCCTTTGCACACCTAGAACTCATTGACACTTCCTGTCACAAAATATTATTCATTCATTTCCATGCATTATTTTTATGTAGTGGTCCCTTGTGTTTCCATGGCACTCTGTAACACTTCCTAGCACATATTGGCACACCCTGGAACCTGTCACATCTTGGTTGGATGCTGCCCTCGCACTCTAGCATGCCTTAGAACCGCCTAGCACACCATGTCACTCCCTCCCTAACACACCTGGAACTCTCTTCACTACATATCACACACTCTTATTCATTCATTTCCATGCATTTTGACCTAGTGCTCCCTTGTGTTTCTCTAACACTCACTAATGCTCCTTAGCACACATTGGCACACCTTAAAGCTTGGTACATCTTGGAATGCTTCCCTAGAACTATAACATGCCTTGGCACTGCCTAACATACCTTGTCACTCCCTCCTTAGCACACTTGAGACTCGCTAACACTCCCTATCACATAATCTTATTCATTCATTTCCATGCAATTAAAACTAGTGCTCCCTTGTGTTTCCTGGCACTCCCTAACACTCACTAGAATGTGTTGGCACCACACCCTAACACCTGGAACATCTTGGCATGCATTAGCACTTGGCACGACTTAGCATGTGTTGGCACAAAAATGGGAACTGGGAAGAGACCCTGGGTTTAGGTACAAGGGGCCAACAAGGCTCTTGTATAGTCTAGAACAATGTCGATGTTTTCACCTTACCCATAGAGGGTAAGGAGTCTCACCTGAGGCGTGTCGTGATTGAAGTGTGAGCGAGTAGAATGAGGCAAAAAGGGAACCAAAACTTGTAACTGATCTTAAACCATAACAATCAAGCACCTACTATAATCCAACCATACTATTCTACTTACATTACCTTAGGAAATCATACAACATATAGACAAGTATTTCAAAATTAAACAAAACCAATATATAACTCAAGAATACATCATAGGTGCAAACTGACTCTTTCATTACACTTCATAGAAAGAAATTCATAAATAACTATAGAAGGCTCGAAGCCTAATCATCAACAACAAGAATGACCCAACGCATAGATTAGAGACCAAAAGAGCAAGGGTGTACCCACCTTCTGCAACTGAGGAAGGCTACATTGGTTCCTAGCTCGCTTGGTTCCTCAACAACTAGTAATCACCAAACCTTTCCCATCCTTTCTTGTGCCTTTTATCATATGATCTGCACCTATATTTCCACCTCCACTTATTTCATACTCAGCTGACTCTTCCTTTGGATGCCTTTTCTCTCTACTTTCTCAACTGCTCTTGCTCTCCCCAACCACCTTTTCACAATTGTCAGACTACTCCCAGTTCATGTTTCCCCCCTCAGTTGTTATCTTTGCAATTCGACCAATGGATTTATATATTTATTGTATTGAATTATATATTTATTATAAAGTTTGATTTTATTAAGTGTGGGGACATTTTAATTGACGCTGTGAGAACCCTGTACGAAAGTTTGTCAAATTATAGATATTGTTGTTAACATTCATGGGACTTATTATTTATTTCTCAAAAGGAATTGTTGTCAAAAGCTACAGGGTCCCATCAATCACTCTCATTTGTAGTTAACATGGAAGGAATAGTCAAATAAAATAAGAATTAATTAAGAAGCGTACATGAAAGACATGTTTATTGAACTTGAGTGATAAAATGAACCCATAGAGTTCACATAAGAAATTCTAGAGAATTACTCTTTTGAGATTGGTTTCAAGAATTATACATCAAAAGAATCAAATACAAACTTTGAACTCCTTCATTGCATTTTGTTAGAAAATTATAAAATTATATATTACAGAGCAATGGAACACATAAAATATTGCAGAATATAAACACAGAAAATGCATAGAGCAAGAGAGACACAGATATACGTGGTTCACCCAGTTTGGGCTACGTCCACGGAGAAACAACCAATTCTTTTTTTATTATATTATCCAACAAAATGAAGAGATACAACCTACAATAGATCCCTATAACTCCCTCTTCGCTCTCAATCTCCTCTCTTTTCTTCACTCAGAATATAGATATGATAGACGCAATAGAATTCCCTCATATATCGTGAGGGGTTGCCTTCTAGGGCAAAAAAACTCTAAATTAAATATAACTTCTACTGTCAGATCATCTGCCTAATGAACGGTCCAAATTACCCCCCATGGAGGGGTGTACAATCTTCCTGGGATATACATCCGGCTAAGACATTTGAATACAGAAGATAATTAGGCTCCACACCCAAGAATCTCCCACCTGGAGACTAATTATAGCAACTCCTTCGCTGCTTCATTTGCTACACAATTACTCCTCTTTGGACTTGGTTGTTTCTCATCTTCTTCATCATACTTGAAGACCAATTTAAATTGAGTAGATTATCCGTTTCTCCCTAGTTACAACTTTTGTTAACATATCTACACGATTCTGGCTAGTGTGTATCTTTTCTAGCTTCAACTATCCATCTTCCAATGCTGACTATATGAAATGGTAGTTGAGATGTATATGCTTAGTCTTGGAATGAAATGCAGAGTTTTTTGCAAGATGTATGGCACTCTAGCTGTCACTGTATAACTTTCCCAACTCCTTCTTCTTACCTAATTAATCCAGAAACCTTTGTAACCAAATCATTTCTTTACTAGATTTTGTAGCAGCAACATACTATGCTTCTATTGTTGAGAGTGCAAAAACACTTTGTAGTTTTGAGACCCAACTGACAACTATTCCACCTACAGTAAACACATACCCTGTTGTGCACCTCCTATTATCTCTATCACCTGTCATATCTGCATCAACATATCCCTGTAGAGCAATGTTTGAACCACCAAAGCATAATGCTTGATTTGTGGTACCTCTCAAATACCTGAGAATCCACTTCACCGCCATCCAATGTTCTTTTCCTAGATTGTTCATGTGCCTGCTTACAACTCCCACTACATGTGCAATATCAGGCCTTGTGCAGACCATTGCATACATTAAGCTTCCAACTACTGATGCATATGGAACTTTAGACATATGAGCCATTTCTTCCTGAATCTTGGGACACGCCTCCTTACTTAATTTGAAATGGCTGGCCACAGATATGCTAAATGGTTTTGCATTCTGCATATTAAACCTTTTCAACACCTTTTCTATGTACTCACTTTGAGACAATGCTAATTTGCTATTCTTCCTATCTCTAGTTATTCTCATACCAAGGATTTGTTTTGCAGCACCAAAATCCTTCACTGCAAATGAGTTTGCCAATTTTCTTTCGAGCACATTTATCTCTGGCATGTTAGAACCTGTAACAAGCATGTCATCTACTTACAATAACAATATAATATAGCTACCATCATTTTGCCTTTTGAGATAAACACAATGGTTAGAGTGACATCTAGTATAACCTTGTTTTAAGCCATACAAGATCTTCTTCAACCTTCACACTAGTTTCTCCTTTCCTTTTACCTCATATCCTTGTGGCTGCTGCATATATATCTCTTCCTCCATATCCCCATAGAGAAAGGTTGTCTTTACATCTAACTGCTCAAGATGCAAATATTCAGCTGCTACAAGACTTAGAATAGTTCTGATTGAAGTCATTTTCACAACAGGAGAAAATATCTCATCAAAGTCTATACCCTTTTTCTATGCAAACCCTTTCACGACAAGTCTAGCTTTATACCTTTTTCTACCTCCATCTTCTTCCTTCAACTTATAAACCCATTTATTCTGCAATGCTGTTTTACCTGCAGGAAACCTGACTAACTCCCAAGTCTGGTTTTGTACTAAGTAGTCCATCTCTTATTTCATGGCTTGCTCCCACTTCTTCCTCATTACTACCTGCACTGCTTCTTCATAACATTCTGGTTCACCAGAATCAGTCAACAATACATAATATAATGAAGGAGAGTATCATTCCGGGGGTCTACTTATCCTGGTAGATCTTCTAACACCACTTTCAGGTGTTTGAATTGTTTGTTGCTATTGTGTTATAGACATATTTGGGCAATGCAACCCCAATCTTATATGTCAATAAACCAAGGGCTCTTTAACCCCTAAAAGTGTTGTTTCATACCCTAAAAAATCATAGTCAACTAATTACATCATTCCCCGAAAGTTCCACCTGAAAAACCACTCAGAACTGGCCAAAACTGGACCATACTGACTGCTCCACTGTCAAGGTGCAATGCATACTGAAGAGGCCTTCTGTGGGGTGTGATGAGCGAGAATGGAAAAATGTCTAAGATAGTTTTCTAAGTGGATGCTCATGGAATCTTCCAGAAACTTCTCCTATGGCACTTGCCTCTCTGAATTCACCCAGGGATGAGTAAGAGATCCATGAAATCTCCAAGTGGAACCAAGAACTACAAGTGGAATGACACTAATCAAAAACTCAGAGATGACTCACACCCTTGCAGACATCTATAAATGTATCCCTCATCTGAGAGATCTAGAGGCTGAAATTTTGTAATTTGTAAGGAAGTGCTGATAGTTTGTCTTTGAGAGGGAACATTGTATTGTTGGGTTATCTTACTTTTCATGAGGTGAAGAGGGCTTTGATTCTAGGAGGATGATGCTGGATTAGATAGCTGGGTTGTAATCCTCTCTTCTATTATTAATAAAGTTATTTGAGTTTTCCTCCGTACAATCGTGTATTTGTGAATGTTGTTATTTGTAAATGCCATTGTATGCTCATTGTATTTCTAATTCTACAATGCTTATGAAATCATAGATCAAGATGCTTTGATGGTGTTGTGTTACTTCATTTCTACATGTATTCTCTAAGTGGGACGAGTAGGAGAAGAGTTGCAAGCTCTATCAAAGGGGAGAGAAATCAAGCAAGGAGTCAAGCGGAAGATCTAGGTTGGTCCCTCTGCTTCTCTATTATCTATCGTACATAGAGGAAATCACAAATTGCTTTGATTGTTTGTTTCTAGGATAGCTGCCAATCCTAGTGGGACTAGTAGATCGAAAAGACACTAGTTTTCTTGGAAACAAAATGGCGACTCCACTAGGGAGAGAATAGTTTGTTTGTTGTTATTGTTGTTTGCTTTATAAACTATAGACAGAGCCTGAAGTTAGCCAGATAGCCTTCAAACTGCTTTTGCTGTGCAATTGCAAAGTAGATGAATGCTGCTTTAGTCAATCTTCTGTTTCATTTATGAACTGAACATCTGACTGAAAAGCATCCTAGATTCCCTTGTGGTAGCTCATTAACCTCCTAAGATCATACCCCTATACTTTTCTCTTTACTGTCCATAATAGCTCAGCTTAATCCACTGAAATCAATTGTAGATTTGAGCCAAAACCCATCTCAGTTGCGCTCCCTGGCCCATCGCATTGTCTCTAACTGGAAGCCAGTATGCATCGCACTTCCCATGTGTAACAGGTGAGATGAATCCCTATTTTTGTGAAGCACAAGTGCAATGACTGAGTAATCCTATTTCTCTCCTTGAAATTTAGGGTTTTTTTCCTTGTTTTCAGCTCTGTTTGATTGCTCTGCTGCTTATGAACAGTATCTCATGACTGAAGCCTCCTTTCTTTACATAGTTTAGCCTCCATTGATAAGGATTAGTAAATGTTTTTATGTATTTGTATATTTACAATCTATTGGTGAAAAGTTACTTAAATCGAACTGTCATTTTTATCAAAAAGAGAAGTGTCATAAAGTCTTCCTTCTCTAGATAGTCGATTAAACTTTTTGTTTTGTATTTGATTTTATTTATTGTTATTTGAAATGTTGAAAGTATTTTCTATTCAAAATTGAAAAGTGTTCTTTAGTCTTCCTTTCCATTTTGAAAAGAAATTGTCGAAATGTCACTTTGAAGAAAATAGTTCAGATCTATACTTAGTTTTCCTTTTTGGCATTCCTCACATTAAGGGAACGAAAAACAAATACATGCATTTGCATTTGCATTTAGACTATGTGCAAAAAATGATTTAGGAAAGGTGCATTTAGTGTGTGCTCTTTGCTCTTTCGTTGAAAGAATCATAATCTTCCTTCCTTCCTTATTAGCTAGGATTATCATTGCTAAAAATAAACAACGATTGTTTATCATTTTAGATTGCATGTTTAGGAATTTTACATCTACATCATGCGGTGAACCTTGAAAGACAAAATTCTAAACAAGATAAACTCTAAAATAAATCTCAATGAACCTAACAACGCTTTGGAACCTAACACAACACATCTAGAGGTCTAGGCTAGAGACGTGTTCCGGCGTTGTAAAATCTAGTAACTATTGTTTTCATCGAAGGTTGGGTGATTCCTCCTCTTTGATACAACAAGTGCTAGCAAGGACCTATGCTCCCCATACCATCGAGTATATATTGGGAGACCACAATAGGCTTATATCCTTTATCCATAGAAAACCGTGTCTACCACCCTATCGATCGCAATGCATTGAACACAGCATTCAGGAAGATTGACTGCCATACGTAAGTCCTTGGTAATTTATCTTTAATTTACCACCAAGGTGTATATTGCAGTTTTGTGTTTGGTTTTTTAATCCCTCTATCTAGATCTCCAGAGTAGTCACTTTCATTCCTTTTCTACTTCTTAAAAGAAAAGGTCCATCTAAGCACTTGTCACTTTAGGCTCATTAAAAATCGAAGGGGACTAGAGTCATCTTTAGCTTTTTCTCGACTCTTAAAAATTGAAAAAGCAAAGTTGTGTCAAAGTGTCATTAAAATGTATTAAATTCAGAATAGCAACATTTTCGCTTTAATTTTGAGTTGATCAAGTAATCCGAAATCGTGGAAGAATGTCAATCAAAACTCTGTCGTTCATGGAGATTAGCGAGTCAACCATCTTGGACTCTAGAAACGAAACCATTATGGGCAAAATGGTCTCATTTAATTGAGTCCAATTCTCTTGGTTTATTTGAAACTTGTGTTTCAACAGCATTAGAGACTATAGTTACTCCTATCATTTCTGGTACCTTTGCCTTTACAGAAGAAGTTTCGCAGTTACAAGAGGAAATTAGAACTGATCCTAGTGTAACGATAGACACTTCCATACCTGAAACAGTTCAAGTAAGAGTTGATCCAGAGCTTGAAGTTCATTCACCTGAACATCTGGAAGTTGAAATCCAGAATTCAAAAAGTGTCACCCCTCTAGTATCTATTAGTGCAGAAGCTATACCTTCTTCGGCTCCAGAAATATTTTATGGACCTGATGGTCTACCTCTTCCCCCTGGACTGATTGTTATAGAAGAGATAGTAGAGGATCTTCCATCTAGTACCCCGTTACAGTTTGGAACTGGAATCCACTTATATCCTTATACCCCTGAAGTTAGTTCTTTTAATCATCCTTCATCGCAAGTTCCTGTCAAATCGCTAGGAAATCTTTTGGATAGACTAAATATGTTAGAGAAACCATCAAAATATAGGACTATGTCATCTGATACAGCTGCAGCAGAACTTCCTGCTACTATTCTTATAATGTTTGTCGGTATACCATTTGCCCCAACTAGTTATCAATCACTAGATGGAGTCCACTCAGGGACTATTTCGATGACATGGTCTGTTCCTGTTTGTTCATCCGGAATCCTATCTGGCATTTCTTATGTTGAAACTCAGTAAATTGATCCTACATGCTAGTATCAAATTGGGCTATCCAGTCTTCAGAGACCGATATATCCGTTGAGCATTGGATTGCTGCCATATGGAGGGCAGTATGCTCTTTCATTGTTCCCTCCTGGAGAACAACCATATGAGAGTTCACAAAAAAATTCAGGTCAAACTGGAATTACATCCAGTGGTTGGGTACCAATAGTACCTCAACAACCAAGGGTTGTATATTCAATGCAACCAATCCAACCTGTGTCGAATATTCCCACTACACCTGCTATTGTGATTGTGTTGCAAGTACAAGAACTACCTGTTGTATGTCAACCTCAAGTCTCACAGGTTGCAATACAACAACCTCTTGTCTCTACAGCTCAATCACAACCTTAGGTTAGTGCTTCCATACCTGGAGTGACTCAGGCTCAAACAGATATTATCACTCCACATCTTGGTAAATCATCCAGTATTGTGCAAAAACAAATGGTCCAACAACCATGGCTAGTACAGTACCAACAACTGCAATTCCAGCAAACTTACCGAGGACCTGAGCAACAAGGCTTTATAGGTCATGAACAACCACATTTTCAAAACGGTTATCAACAACCATACTATAATGGTTATGTCCATCAACCCTATCAAAGTTACCAACATCAGATACATTATGCTGGTATGCAAAGGCAAACTGCTCAGGGGATCCCATCTTATCCTCGGTATGCTTCGCCGAACCTGCATCAACAGTTCCATTTTGTAGCAACTCTAGAATTACCAGATTTGAACTGGTTGATGAATGATCCAATTGTGGAAGCCCCTTGGTGGCCAGCGATTCCTCATAGACTTCCCTCCAACATTCCTAAATTTAATGGAAATACAGGTGAAGATCCATCGAATCACGTAATGAATTTTCATTTGTGGTGTTCATATAACACCCTAAATGATGATTTGATTAAGCTTCACCTTTTTCAGAGAACGTTAATTGGTCCAATAGCAAAATGGTATATTGAATTTCCTAGAGCTTCATTTGATAACTTCAGCACCCTTGCCACTACTTTTTTAAGCCACTTTTAGTTACCCATAAGGTACGAAACGAGGACAGAACTCCTTACCAACTTCAAGCAGACAACAACCACTCACATATCTAATGACATTCATGAGTGGTGATGTCGTTGATGAATGGTAAAGATGTATGTTCCTAATCAACTTTTAGCTGAGTGGTTTATTAAGTCCTTATTACTGTCCATAACTGAGGACGTGGCAAAAGGGGGAGTTGTCACCGAAGAGCAAGTCATTGCTCATGCCAAATATTTAGACTTAATATATACATAGTCTAGCACACTCTACGACAAAATTCTTGATGTTTCTAGACCAAAATTTTCTGTTCCCCCTCCTCCTAAATCGAACAGGGACTCTCACGTCGACAATGGCGTAATTAGTACCTCTAGCACACAAACTGCAAAGGCTCCATCTGGTAAAGCCCTTACAGTTTCTATTCAAAAAGAAAATGACAAACCTCTTACCTCAGATATTAATGTTGTGTCATTTGATAAGGGAAAGAATCCAAAGCAACCAAGGGGTAAGAAGAAAGGGAAAAATAATAAGAAGAAACAGGAGTATTCACCTCCTGAAAAATCTTTTGAAAACCCTGCTGGCAAAAAGAAACCTCATCAACCATGTTACATATGTGATGAGGACCATTTCATGAAAATTTGTCCACATTGAGCTAAGGTTACAAAATTTTTAAAAGCTTCAACTACCTCAGCGGTGTTGACTGATCCATTTCCAAACCCAGAAACTAATCTGGTTGCTGTTGATCATGCTTCCATATCACAAGTGCTTATGCTATCCATCTCGAAATAGCAAAATTATGCTTTGATATCAACAAGGAATAAAGATTATGGGAATCCACAGTTGTTGAACAACAAGGCTATAGATCAACCTAGTAGTTCGACAACAACTTCACCAGAAGTTGTTCCGACCATCATACCTGAATTAACTATAAACTACTGAAGGGAGTAGTACATAAATAGACATTTAATCCTCGTGCTCGAGCAGCACAGAATTATAATATAGTGGAAGATCTAGCTCAATCGCCATCTGTTATGTCGATCCTTGAGGTACTGCAAAATTGGCCGTCCCAAAAGCAGGCTTTGTTATCAGCAATAGGTGGGATTGATCCAACAGATTCCAATCTTGTGTCATTTAACCATAAAGGATACGAACCTCAATTACCAACCCAATTTGCTTTCCTTATCTAGGTAAAAGCCCTCAATAAAATTGTTCATCGAACAATCATTGATGAGGTAGCATCTACCTACATTATGTCAATGAATTGCTAGAAAACTTTAGGTTCACCACCCTTATCACGATCATCAATGATATTAAAAGCATTCGATGGAAGAACATACATGCCGTATTGGATTTTAAGTAACTTGCAAGTAGAACTGGGGGTCAAGACAGTAGAAATTGAAGTCGAAGTCATTGATGGAAACCTTGACTACAATATCTTTTTGGGAAGGCCATGGATCTATGCTATGGCTGCTGGTCGAAGTCATTGATGGAAACCTTGACTACAATATATTTTTGGGAAGGCCATGGATCTATGCTATGGCTGCTGTTGTGTCTACATATTTTAGAAAGATTGCATTTCCCTTCCAAGGTGGAATTACAATCATTAACCAACTGAACTTTTTCCCCAACAGTTCACAAAATACTGGAACCATTCCATTAATCCATGGAAGTTCCCAATTGCTTCAAAATATTAGAGTAGGCCTCCTAAAAGACCCTTCTTTAATGGGTAATTTTTCCCTCCCACCTCCACGCAATCTGGTGGAAGTGGCCATAATGGAAACCTGTCATATGGTATCCTCTACATCATCAAATATTAAGAACTCTGACCATTTTGAAAGTGTGGATCATCGCGAGGTGTTGCTCCCAATTCCCATTGAATCTTTGTAGCAATCAATTTTCTAGGCTTGGGTGACGAACCCAAATAAACACTCAATTAGTGTTTGGATAAATAGGTCTCTAGAGTATGGTACCTCTATCGATCCTTGGTCTAATATACATTCTACAAATGAAGGAATCATTTAGTCGATGATGATAGGAGAGACACTGTGGGAAGATTACCACCATCGTTCCCACCTTCAAGATAACGATGAAGATTATTCGAGCGACCTTAATCATCCTTCAGTTTTTGATTTTCTATAAAATACTATAAATACAGTGGATTCTGAGTGAAATATGTCCAATATTGAGGAAACTATCGCCATCAATATCTCGACCAAACCTAATGTTTTAGAGAATATTCATGTTGGAAAATCATGTTCTCCTTCAGAACTGGAAATATACAGTGCTCTCTTTCACAAATTTAGAGATGTCTTCGCTTGGTCATACGAAGAAATGCTAGGCATTGACTCGAGCATCATTGAACATGAAATCAAGATGTATCTAGATGTCAAACCAATACGACAACAGCTTCGACCAGTTCACCCAAAGAAAGCTGCTACCATTAAAACAAAATTTGAAAACATTTTGCATGGTGGTTTTATTTACCCCATTCCTCTCACTGATTGGGTATCGAATATTGTTCCTGTGATGAAGAAGAAAGTAACTATTAGAGTGTGCATTGATTATATGGATGTAAATCAAGTGTGTCCAAAGGAAAACTACGCTACACCATTCATCGACCAAATAATTGATGAATGTGCCAGATGCGAAATATTTTCATTCATGGATGGATTTTCCGGATATAGCCAAATCAATATCCGCCCAAAGGACTAGTCAAAGACTACATTTATATGTCCATGGGGCACATTTGCATATCATAAACTACCTTTCGGCTTGAAGAATGCAGGGAAAACCTTTCAAAGGGCAATGAAATATGCCTTCCATGACATCAAGCACATCATTCAACCATATCTCGATGATCTAATAGCTCATTCGCGAAAGCAGACTAATCATCTACAGCATTTGAGAGCCATATTTCTACGTCGCTGACACTACAAGATACGACTCAATCTACACAAGTGTGTGTTTTGTGTTGGTTCTGGTCGATTACTTGGTTTTGTAGTTTCTAAGGATGGAATTTGACTCGACCCATGTAAGGTTCAGGAAATCCTTGACATGCCTCCACCTTCAAATTTGCTTCAGATTTAGAAACTCCAAGGGAAAGCAAAATTTCTAAGGATTTTCATTCCAAATTACACCAAACTTGCTAAAGGTTATACGCATCTTTTGAAAAAAGAAGTACCCTTCAACTGGGATCAGGTTGCGCAAGCTTCCTTTGATGCTTTAAAAGGTTCCCTAGTAAAAGCATCATTAATGTATGCTCCTGACTATCAAAAAGACTTTAACCTATATCTCGCCACTACAGATACAACCATCACCATGGTTTTAGTATAAGAAGACAATGGAATAGAACATCCTGTGTATTATTTAAGCCGCAACTTAAATGATGTAGAAAGCAAATACTCCTATGTTGAAAAGCTGGCCTTAGCAGCTGTTCAAGCGGTACAAAGATTTCAACACTATATTCTCTTTCGCAAAACCACCATCTTGTTAGATTGCAACCCTATGACATACATTCTATCGCGTCAATTACTAGGGGGAAAATATTCCAAATGGATAGCCATTTTGCAAGAGCTTTATCTTGAATTCACCAAATCGAAATCAAAGAAATATCTCGTCTTCGTGGAGTTACTTTGTGACCTTCCATCGTCATCCAACAATTTAACATCTAAAGCATCAATCGTGGACGAAACTCCATTTCTGATATCGTCAAGCGATCCTTGGTACAAAGATATACTGATCTATCTCCAAACCCAAACCTTTAGGCCTAATACCTCTCGTTCTGAACAACGGTGTATTTGATACTAAGCCAAAGACTACATGATTGTTGGTGAAGCACTTTACCGTCGTGGTGTCGATACAGTTCTATGAAGGTGCCTCATGCATGAGGAGGCCGAAAAAGCCCTGAATGACTGCCATTTAGGTGCATGTGGTGGGCATCTATCTGGTTACGCTACTGCACAAAAGATCTTACGAGCTGGTTACTTCTGGCCCACTATATTCAAAGATTGCATAATTTCAGTCAGAAGTTGCCCTGCTTGTCAGATTTTTGATCGCAAAACCAGATTACCACCTACACCACTGCATCCAGTAGTTTCTATTGGGCAATTCGCTAAATGGGGCATAGATTTCATTACATGTAACCCCACCTCGGTCAGGGGGCATGGGTATATTATAGTCGCTATCGACTATTTTACAAAATGGGCCAAGTCGATGCCTACATTAAACAACGACGGTGAAAGGGCGGCTCTTTTCTTTTTTAATCATGTAGTCTCTAGATTTGGTGTTCCATAGGCCATAGTCACAGATCATGGATCACATTTTCATAATCACATGATGGTTGAATTAATTGCCAAATTAGGACTGTCCCACGATAATTCTACTCCATATTATCTGCAGGCTAATGGACAGGTTGAGGCAATCAACAAAGTCCTTAAGTGCATGCTACAGAGAATGATTGGAGTCCACAAACGGAATTGGCATTTAATCATGTACTTGGCCCTATGGGCATATAGGACATCGATGAGAAATACGACTGGATTTATGCTTTTCCAGTTGGTGTATGGTCTGGAAGCTGTCTTACCAATTCAGTGTGAAATTTCGTCTCTCAAGCTCGCCATTGATCTGCTTCCCAAAACATCGGAGGAAGAGGCTCATTTCTTGAAACTAATCCACCTAGATGAAACTTGTCGTGACGCCGCGCTAGCTAATGAAGCTCATAAGAAACGTGTCAAGGCAGAATTTGACAAAAATTGTTAAGCCTTGTGTCTTCTGAGAAGGTGACCTGGTCTTGCTTTATGATTAGGACTCTGATAAATTGGGAGCAGGTAAGTTCGAACCATTATGGATGGGCCCCTACATTGTCAAACGAGTATTGACAAAAGGAGCTTACAAGCTGGTCGATTATGATGGGATTCCACTGTCGCAACCTTGAAATGGGTTGTATCTTAAACGTTACTATGCTTAATTAAGTGTAGTGATCTCTTTGTTTTGTTACATTTTTGTTTTCCTTTAGAGTTGTCATTTTGGTTAGGTAATCTGCTTCGCTTTTGTTGCAGATGGCAGACATTTTGGAACCATTTGTTGGGTATGCCGATGGAGCTAGTCATAGTACACAAAACCTATCTTCTGTGGCCTAGGCCATTTTTGCTCCAAGCGGTGAGTTAGTGAGCTTCAGGGGGATATGTATTGGTCGATCAACGAACAAAATCGCTGAGTATATCGCGTTGATTGAACTTCTCTCTGATACCATTTTGCGTGGCATACGTGAACTCATTGTTAGGCTAGACTCACAACTTGTCATTCTACAACTTACTGGCATTTATTCCGTTTGGAACCTAGCTATTTATCGTATGTTCCTAAGAGTCAAGATTTTGGAAAGACAGTTTGATTCCATTCAATATCAACACATTTCCAGAAACTTAAACACATTAATTGATTCATTAGCAAACTATGTGTTGGACAGAAATTTGCAGCATTTGTAAAGAAAGCATTTCATATTAACATTTTCATCTGGATCGCATAACTTAACCAAAATAAAACTCTGAAAATCAAAAATATATAACTATTTATAGTTTTTACAAAATGTTTTGTGTCTAAAGAAAAAATCAGTCATGTCACCAAGAAACTCAAAAATGAATACAGAAAAGCGTCCTAAACTAATGATGCAGGTGATAACATGTCACCGCCTATGCGATCATACACAAGATCCTAGTCCATCGACTCGGCACGCCAGTAGTATGGTGCTGTAACCTCAGAGGTAACTTGTCGGTCCTCACATCCTGAATACCAAAAGTGAGACCCGCGACCTGATCTTGCAGCACTGTCAAGGTCACGCTACATCCAGATCATGAAGGACGTTCCTCCCTACAGCCTCTCCTGCTAGAACGTCAACTGCCGCCCTTGGGCGTGCCACTGGTCACAATGTCCCAATATTTGCACAAGTATATGAGTTGGATTAGTCTTGATAACTTTTAAAGACACAAAAACATTATAAAACTAATAAATAAAGATATGGTGAAATCATTTTACCCATAGCACTCCACTGCTTGCCAGTTGGTAACGCCAAATTCGGGTTGCCTCAAAAATCCATCCCAACATATGGATACTTCACAAAGACAATCTCCTAACAGTCGAACTACTCAAAGAAGGCATCAGAGAAGGAAATATGTGATTGACCAGCATGTATGGCCATAAGATCAACCCACCTTTGCATCCGTGGTTCCCTCGGTGCTGAAAATCCTAGTGAAATGTACTGAGGCTACATCAGTGGAATCCTCTCCAAGGAAAAAGATGTTAAGATGGAACCGTAGCCAAAATTCTCAGATATTCAATTCTTTACCTTGGAGAGATGTTCTTTTATGACCGGAAGTACTTCCTCACACCGGCTGAACACCTTCGGTTCCAGGCATTCCAGAGCATACTACATGTAAGATCTGTTTTCCAAATGAAGAGCTGTGCTACCATCCAATCTAGCAAAGGTAAATAAAATGGTCCTCAAGGATCGATCTGTGACATCCCAGATATTGATCTTGCCATCTCTGTTGGGCTGATATCCATCTCTACAGAACTGGCGGATGTAATCTCTCACAGATTCGCCTCCACGAGCAGATCCTGATAGTGAAAGAGGGGCACCATGCCTTGATAACCCTGTCAGCAAGTAGATATCCTCGACTGTCAATGGAATAGATTTGACTCTGATCTAGAATACCTGGTTGATCAGATCCCAAGCATCGAGGAAATATTGCAAAAAATTGATTTGTTGCCTCATGCTAGATATACAGAAGAATTTGAGCAAGCCATAGTTTCGTAATGTAGTAACTGTGCCCTGATCATGTAAGGTAGTCATGTCCTCTTCTTCATGTTCACGTTCACACCACGTGACAACCATCTTGATCCAACAAATATCTGAAACACAGATAAAAGATGAATTAGGATCCAATTTTGAGCAAAAACAGGCAAAAATTTGGTGAAAAATCACTGTATAAAGATGCCCTTCTATGCCCATCACACCCTGCCTTTGAGCAAGGTGGGATGCATACTGACTAGCCAGTTGGCAGCTCAGTATGAATCGCACCTTTCGATACTGGCAAGGTGCAATGATTGGGGAACGAAATCTTCAAACCCCAAGGGCCCAGAAATGTGAAAAAACATGCTCAGAATCAAAGAAGGATGGAATGAAAATGAAGAGCTCAGGGTTAGCTCTTACCTGGTCCTAACAGCGTAGAGAATAGTCCACCAGATCTCCCGAAAATGACTGGTATAATTTGAGGGGGAAAACCACTCCAGAGCTCCAAATCCCAAATTTGAAATAGAATGATGAAAATGAAAGGTAAAACTACTTTTATGATTACTATTCACGTACTTCAAGCAAAATGTTAGTTTTAACTCATTTTTCGTACATATATATGTATTTCTAATCAGTTTGATGGAGTGATTGAGTAGGTTGAACGACCGATGAAAGAATATGATGTGCTAAACAACGAATTAAACATTTTGACCACAAAAGGAGCAATATTATCGCATGGTTCAAGCTCGTTAAAAAATAAACCTACCACTAAGTATATGTTCCCCCAGAGTTCAAGCTCATTAAAAAATAAACTCACATTTGGTAAATAACCTTTGTGATCACCATAATGTCAGCCTTTTGAGCCTTGATTGTGTTCCTGCCATCACCTCCATTCTTTTGGCCGATTATACACTTCCACTTGATTGTTTACCCTTTTGAGGAATAGCTATGACGAGTGGTCCTATTAGCCAACCTCTTCACGTCACCATGTTTTGAGAAGTTCCAAGCTCACCTGGAACCAGTTGCTACCCTAAGCACCACTCATCCCTCAAAAAAAAAAAAAAATTGATTCCACTTTAAACTCTTTTCAGACTCATTAAATATGAAAAGATTGTCGAGTAATTGGCCTCTCCAGCTCGCTAAAGTGTTTGGAAGTGCCATCCCTCGTACATATTTTAATCTTTTTGGACCTGAGGGATTATCCCACAAAAATATCGAGCGCTTGTTTTTTTGGCTTGCTAAAGTGATCGAAAAATCATCCCTTACGTATTATTTTATACTTTTTCAGACTTAAGGGATTATGCTACGAAAAAGGACCGCTGGAATTTCCTTTTCGTCCCTTTTCAAACTCTCTAAACATGAAAAGGACTGAGTTATCCTTTTCAATAAACTCGTTAAAACAATAACGACAAACTTGTCCGCCCAGACATGAACGAGTTTCACTATCGCTAGGCTCGCTAAAACATAGCGACAGGTTTGCCCGAAGGGCAAATTATAGAACAAGCATATGTTATCCTCCTCAAGCTTGACAAAAATAAAGAGGTACTAGTCAGCAATGATTGGGGAAAAAGGGGAGAAAACTTAAATAATTTTATTGGTAGCAGGTCGCTCTTGAACATGACACGTTCACTCCATCACCATGATTGAGTCAGGTTGGGTTATTCCATTCACTGGTCATATCACCGTTGGTCCGCCATACCATCCATATTTTTGGGTTAATGCTAACAATCCATCTCAGTTTCGTCGATATGTTTAAGAGAAGTCATTCAGAGAATTGACCATCCAGTTAATGCCTTATCCACTGCAATACCTTCACCCTCCATTTTTCATCCCGCCATTCTTGAACCTTGTATCATCAGATCGTTTTCACCTCCAAAAAATCATTTGCTTCATTTTGTGCCGTTGATGTGGGATACATTAAGGCCCTCCGACGACGGGTCACTTCTTGTTGACAGCAGCTCATTATCCAAGAAGTTGACTTAGAAACAACCCTTTTAGTACTTTGAAGTTTGCATGCCTCAATGGAAAGTTTCTCACTTTCGGCGATAGGTTTACATCAATGGCCTTCGACCGAGAGATTTTGTGTGGTATTCGACATCAGATAATATATTCACACCACGTAAATTGTACTGTAGTACCTTGAGGGCCATTATCATTATTGGTTATTCCTCTCACGCCTGTTAACAACTTACATTATTGGCTAGTAATCAGGGGATGTATTTCCATGTTTGACTTCAGGACATCTTTTCACATGGATCGACTTGTTCGTTGGGTGAAGATTGAATGAGTTTGAAGACCCCGGATCTAGATTCATCCATTCGGGATGTGATATATTCATGAATAAAAAGACATCAAATGTACACAGAAGCTGCACAGATGATCATCCAAGCTAAGGGATGATGACTCTACATATAAAGAATTACCAGTCTGCAACTGCAAATGATTATCTGTTCTATGTACATGAGAATGAATTTATAAAGCTGAGCATGGGGATGCCCACCTCAGCTAGATCATGGAAAATTATATTGTGATCATGTATTTTATTGTATCTTATATAGGTCACCTTCCAGTTCGAATACCTCAGATCCTCATGATAAAGCATTTCACCCGACGTCTAAAGATTTACGACTTCATGCTTTAGGGGGAAACTGTTATAGACATATTTGGGCACTGCAACCCCAATCTTATATGTTGATAAACCAAGGGCTCTTTAACCACTAAAAGTGTTGTTTCATACCCTAAAGGATCATAGTCCACTGATTACATCATTCCCCAGAAGTTCCACCTGAAAAACCACTCAGAACTGGCCAAAACTAGACCATACTGACTGCTCCACTATCAAGGTGTGATGCATACTAACTCCTACACTAGCTAGGTGTGATGCATACTGAAGAGGCCTTCTGTGGGGTGTGATGAGTGAGAATGGACAAATGCCTAAGACAGTTTACAAAGTGGATGCTCATGGAATCTTCCAGAAACTTCTCCTATGACACTTGCCTCTTTGAATTTGCCCAGGGATGAGTAAGAGATCCATGAAATCTCCAAGTGGAACCAAGAACTACAAGTGTAATGAAACTAATCAAAACCCAGAGATGACTCACACCCTTGCAGACATCTATAACTGGATCCCTCATCTGAGATATCTAGAGGCTGGAATTTTGCAATTTGTAAGGAAGTGTTGATAGTTTTTCTTTGAGAGGGAACAGTGTATTGTTGGGTGATCTTGCTTTTCATGAGGTGAAGAGGGCTTTGATGCAAGGAGGATGATGTTGGGTCAGATAGATGGGTTGTAATCCTCTCTTCTATTATTAATAAAGTTCTTTGAGTTTCCTCCGTACAATTGTGTATTTGTGAATATTGTTATTGTAAATGCCATTGTATGCTCATTGTATTTCCGATTCTGCAATGCTTAGGATATCATAGATCAAGATGCGCTGATGGTGTTGTGTTACTTCGTTTCTACAGGTTTTCTCTATGCAGGATGAGTAGGAGAAGAGTTGCAAGCTCCGTCAAAGAGGAGATAAATCAAGAAAGGAGTCAAGTGGAAGATCCAGGTTGGTCCCTTTGTTTCTCTCTTATCTATTGTACATAGAGGAAATCACAAATTGCTTTGATTGTTTATTTCTAGGATAGCTTCCAATCCTAGTGGGACTAGCAGATAAAAAAGACACTACTTTTCCTGGAAACATGTTGTGGATGTTGTTCTGGCTATTGATCATTATGATTTTTAGGTACCATCACTTTTCTTGTGATATCATCAAGCACTGTGTATTCTCTGTTTTTTTTTTCTTGTTTCTTCTCCTGCAACTGATTCTTGTACAAGACTTTTTCATTTAATATTACATCTCCACTCTTAATGATTTTGTGATTTTCATAATCATATAAGCGATAACCAAAATCATTAACACCATATCCAATAAAGGTACATTTATTTGATTTTGCCTCAAGATTTGTTCTATTTCTTTGTTAATGTGGACAAAGGCTTCACAACCAAAAGTATTTAAAAAAGAGTAGTTTACCTTTTTACCAATCCATGCCTCCTCTAGAATACCACCATCCAAGGAACTTGAAGGCCCTCTATTTATTAGATAAATAGCAGTGCCTATGGCATCTGCCCAAAATTGTAAAGGCAATCCTGCATGTAATCTCATGCACCTTGCACGCTCCATGATTGTCCTGTTCATCTTTTCTGAAATGCCATTTTACTGTGGTGTTCTTGGAACTGTCTTCTCTCTATGAATTCCATTTTATGAATAGTACCTATCAAACTCTTTGCTACAATATTCACCTCCATTATCTGATCTGAGACACTTCAACCTTTTTCCTGTCTCATTTTCAACCAAAGCTTTCCATTTCTTGAAAGTATCAAATACATCATATTTATTTCAAATACAATAAATCAAGGTTTTTCTGGTTGCATCATCAATAAAAGTAACATAATAATGAGAGCCACCAATATATGATACCTGTGTAGAAATTTTGAATAATTTAACACATATTCAATGGAGATTATCCTGATCATGTACTATTTCGGAATACATACACAATACATAAGCTCCTCTACGTTGATCATCAATTTAGTAGCATCAATAACAATAAAACATCAAGAGCATTCACACATTAACACAGGATGTAACCTGGGGAAATCTTACAGCTGAAAACCCCACACTATCTGTATATTAATGATTGAGAACATGTAACATTACAAAGTACAATGCTTTTCACAAGCAATCCAGTACCAGCTCCACCTGTTACACACAATACAACTCAGATCTGATCTCCAAATCTATTCCACTGCTTGCCTGCCTCCACTGCTCAATACTTGCTCAAGAATGAATGATAATGGATTAACCAAACTCATATTTACCTCAAAAGAATCACTCACACTGGGAAAGATGTGAGCATAGGCTATAATACTAGGCAATCACTGGGCAATACTCATTGGCGTACTCAATCCCTTGATTGTGCAAATCCTCATGCACAACTATAGTCACAACTGATAGCAATCTGATCCTCTAACACCTATCCCTGTTGAACTGAACATGCACTTACATGCAACTAAGTTAACTGATGTATTCTATAGTTGCATTATGAGTTAATAATTATTTTAACAACTCATCATTAGTCTATTTTCAGTTAGACTAATTTCAACTAGTTTAACCAAGTCAAACTAAACACAACTCCATCAACTCCACAATCAACTCCACCAAACTCAACTGATTAAGTTCTAACTGAAGTCATGCATGCAAAAACTCAACTAACTCACAAAGAAAGCGTAATTCCTTCTGACAGCTACATGTGCCACATCTGTAGCTCAAACTGAAGTGCTCCAAGAGAATAAGATCAAGTTTATAGTCCAAATATTATTATGAGACGATAATATTTGACTTTTCTATTTTTGACAGCCAGTCTAAAATTAGACTTTGATCACTCCTGCTGTGATAACTCCTGCTGTGATCACTCATACTGTGATCATCCCTGCTGTGGTCACTCCTGCTGTGATCATCCCTGCTGTGATCCAAAAATAGAACTTGCGCCATAATTTGCCTGCGGGCCCACTTAGTGAAGGCGACTCTTTTCACTAAGCTCCATAATCTCGTTGCAATATCAACACTCCCTCTCGACAAGATATGGATTATTAGCAACCCTTATCCTGCCTCGGTGATATTCGAATTTGCTCCTGGTGAGAACCTTCGTTAGAATATCAGCATCATGATCCTCTGTTGGAATATATGAAAGCAACATGATCTTCCGATGCACACAATCTCTGATATGATGGTACCTGATGTCAATATGCTTAGATCTATCATGAAATACAGGATTAGCCGAGAGTTTAATGCAACTCTGGTTATCATAGTAAAGCACAGTAGGATCCAAATGAGAACTTAACAAACCAATCATGATCTTCCTCATCCATATAGCATCGCATGCAGCCAAACATGCCGCCATACACTCGGCCTCCACTGAATTGAGTGCCACGGATCTCTGCTTCCTGCTTTACCAAGAAACTGTTGTCGAGCCAATACTGAAGATCCTTCCTGATGCGCACTTTCTGTCCGTTGGGATCCCTGCCCAATCTGCATCTGTGAAGCCACATAGCTTCACCTCATCCTCCTGTCTGTACCACAATCCATATCCCGATGTGCCTCTCAAATAACGCAATACATGCTTGCCCGCCTTCCAGAAGAGCTTGGTAGGCTTAACCATAGCTTGTGAAAGCTGGTTAACTGCATAGCGTATATTGGGTTGTGTATTGACCAAATACATCAACGACCCCACTAACTGTCGATAAACAGTGGCATCCACTTCTTCTCTGGAAGTGGCATCCTCCTTCCTCCAACCTCCAGGAAGAGGAGGATCAACAGGCTTGCAACCATGCATGTTGAACTTATCCAGTATCTCCCAAGCATACTTGCCCTGAGAAACAAACAATCCACCACTGCGCTGCCATATTTCCAATCCTAGGAAATAGTGAAGGAGGCCCAAGTCCTTCATCTCAAACTCCTTAGCAAGATCATCCTTGCATGAATGTATCAACAGCTCCAAAGGCCACCAAAACCAGATCTAGAAGGCAGCCAAGAAGATTTTGGAAGGAGCTGTCTACTCATAGTTTGGGCAGCCAAGTCCCATAGATTTAGGAGGCCAACTAGGGCCCTCGTGGTGTATAAATGTTAAGGCCTCAGCCTTTGTGAGGGACTTTTGGAAACCATTGCATATTTTGCACTACAGTGCTATTAGCTTTACTTTGTTCTCTTGTAGCCATTTTGGGCATAACTCTTGAATTATGACTATTTTTTGATAATGAGAAGCAGTCTGATTTTATATCAACTCTGATTTTTCTATAGGAGCCATAGCTCTCAGGGTTGGGCCCAACCTGAGAGTTGAGGGCTTCCTTTTTGTACTGTTACCTTTCCTTTATGCGTCGTTGTTCTTCTTTTATGCATCTGAAACGTATTTCTGTTGGGTAGATTTAGTTGTGTTGGTTAAATAGGTCATTGTTTATGAATAGAATTGCTTCAGATGTTTAACATGGATTGGTAGGATAATAACAAGAAGAAGCTCCAAAAAAGGGTCAACAACACTCTCTGTTTCACCTCATCCTTATTAGATCAGGGGCTAGAACTGAAGAAACAGTGCTGCCCCAACAAAAACACTCGTTTGCTTGACCATGCAATCCTTAGTGTATTGTTTTTCATTTGCAGAAGTTAGTTATGGGTTCAGATCTCTGAAATGTTTCTTTGCATGATTGATGTACATGGTTTTCTGTCTGAATAAAGCTACTGTTCATTCGTTTTATTGACAATTAGATTAGATTAGCTAGGACTTTGATTATTTGTAAGGTGTTGTTGATTCGGTTAAATGTACATTGTGCAGGGCATCTCTACCACTCTCTCATCCACCTAAGCTTCATCAGAGCCAGTTGTTCCATCTCCTAGCTAGATTCCTTGTCTCACATCTGTCCTCTTGCCCGCGTAACCCTACCTTTTTGTGCAATTATTGTCTCAGCCTTCTTTGAGCCAATTTAGCCACCTACACCTTCTAACCACTCCATCCACCAGTCCCTGGGCCACTTTAGACCCCTATCCTACCTCCATATCTATTCATGCATCTTCCCTCACTCACCCATCCTCCAAAATCCAATTTCTTAAACATCTTGTAGAAATTTCTGAACATCCTGTAGAAATTCCTGAACATCCTGTAGAACCCCTGCAGACTTCCTGTAGAAGCTCACAAATGAGTTTTCTTGATAGAAAAACTTTGTGAAACTCTCTAGAAGGGTGTTAGGGACTCCTTAGACCCTCTCTGAACCTTCCCAGCCTCTTCCAAGCATTTATCCTCCTTGATCCACCCCTACACAGTCACAGAACAGTGAAAGCATATGCATGATGAAACTGACGACTTAATCAAAAATACAAAAAGATGTTTTCTTCAAATAGAGGTATTCTAGACACATGTATTTTACCTTCATATAAGTAATGGCATCTCTTCCAGTAGTTTTCATTCAGTCCTTTGCATCAGTAGGACTAGCTGGTAGAATTAGGGTTTGCTAGGGTTTGCGTTACTTTTTGGCTTTCAGTTATTTCCGCAAGTAGATTAGCCTCCTTTGAGTTAGCTTTTGTCCATCAGTTAAAAATATTCTTCTAAGAGCTCATAGAAGTTGGCTTAAGCCCCTAGCGGACTTGTGCCAGCTGACCAAGTGACAGCTGCGACAAGAGCTAGTACTTGTGCATACAACACCATCGCTTCCAAGTTTGTTACGAACTACCGGGTTGATAAAAGTAAAGAAGGAAGTCCCAGGAGTTGCAGCATTATTGCTGCAATACTGGAGCCCACCATATTTTTTGGCGCCATTGCCGGGGAAGCGTCAGAGTATTTGTGATTGCTGCTTTTCTTCTATTTTCCTGCTCTCGCCTTCTGCTAAATAGTTTATTTCATTTCCATTCTGCAATTTCATTTCTGCAAAAGTAAAGTAGACACTTCCTGCTTTCATAGATTAGACTTTCAATTCTGCAAGCGTAACATAGAATTTCAATTCTGCAAGCGTAAAATAGAATTTCAATTTTGCAAGCGTAGTCTAGTATCTCTTTCTCGCAATTTGATTTCAGCAGAGTAGATTAGTCCTTTCCTGCTTTCATTTCAATTCCACATTTTCATTCCCGCAAGATAGATTCTAGTTAGTTGCAATTCCATCTGTTTCAATTTTGCAGGTACAAGCAGAGAAAAAGAAAAAACAACCAAAAATCCTTTCATGCCTCGTAGGAACAGAGATATTACCAGAAAATTCCTACCCAACACCCCCACCACTTCACTGAGTCACCCTTTTCTCTTCTTTGGTGGCAGTGACCCAGAAAAACCTATAGGTGAACCTCCTGAGATATACGAAGATCCTATAATAGAAGAAGAGCAAGAAAGCATTCCTATTGAAACCATGGCTAACAAAAGAAATGGAGGAAATGATGACGACTAATGGGGACATGAAAATGAAGAACATAAGCCCCTCGGCCTTACCTCATTTCCATGGATTGACCACTGAAGACCTTGATACCTTCCTGTTTGAGTTTGTTGTCCTTTGTCAAACCTATGATTATACAGAAGATGAGCAAAAATTGGAACTCTTTTCCTCTACCCTCAAGGATGTAGCATTACGCTGGTTCATGGGGTTACCTGGAAACAATATCACCACTTGGGCTCAGATGCAGCAAGCTTTCAATACCAAATACCGGGACTACTGTAGGTCCAAGGAAACCAATGGAGAAATCTTTCGGATGACCATGGGAAGCGATGAGTCTTTAGAAGATTACAAGGCAAGGTTCCAACTTAGCTATAAACAGGCCAGGTGCACACTTGACCCTGAATCCTTAAAGTTGGTTCTGTTCCGAGAAGTCCCTGAAGACCTTCTAGATACCCTTCACATGCTAGCTGGGGGAGACATCTACCAACTGCCTTATGAGGACATAAAGACTGTGTTTAGAAACCACTCTAGGGTAGCCCGGAAAAGAGGTAGGGGAAACCCACTTTCAGCTAGTACCACCTTCTCCAAGCATGAGTTTGCTAACCAGATGGAACACCTCAAGAGTGAGATGAGACAGACTATTTCCATGCAACTTGATACCTTCCGAATTCAGCAAAAGAAAGAGGAAGCTGAGAGGGATTTTGCCATCTTCTGTCCCAGGTGTACGAAGAAGCACCCGAAGAACGAGTGTCCATTGCACTCGGTAGAGGTATGTTTCGTTTGTGAGGAGACCACCCCACAAACCAATGCCCCACCTTACCAGGATTTAAATCCATATACCAAGGGACTGAGGCACCCACTAAACCTCTCTACTTCCTCAACCAAAGGAGGCCGCATGGACCTAGACCTTACCAGCAGGGGATGCAAGGGACATCCCAAGCTTATTATAACCCCAACCAGTCTACTCACATGCCTTCATGGGGTCCCCCTGCTCATCTTGCCTGGTATGCACCTCCTCCGTGGTCTTATCCCCCTCAATACCATGCTCAACCCACTGCTCACTCGTTTCACTCACATGTCCAGCCACAGCCTCAGTGGAATGCACCTCAACCAGGGTGGAGGCCCCAGTACAACACTCCTCCCGCCATTTTTCCTCCACCACTGGCTCAACCGCAACCATTACCTCCTGCTCCTCCAAGACAACCCCAAATGCCTGCTCAACCGAACCCGAACCCCAACAACCGACAGGCCCAATAGGTATATACTGGGGAGACAACATGTCCTACCTATGCTGTGGAGATCCAGGAGATCAACCTGCGATCCGGGAAGACTCTTCCAGATCGCCAACCTCCTCCCCTAGAGGATGAGGAAGACAAATAGGAAAGTGAACCCAAAGCCATTCCACCCTTTCCTGAGAGGCTAACAGTAACCACACAACCAGACCCAGAGGAGACTGAACTTCTAGGGGAACTAAAACAGTTGTGTGTGAAAATACCACTTCTCCAGGCCATCAAAGATGTACCGATATACAATAAATTGGTTAAGGAAAAGTGTTTCAGGCACCCAGGTAGGCGAAAGAGAGATGCCTCAACTATCAATGTTATAGGATAACTGTCCGATCTTATGTTGGGGCAAGTAATTTGTCCAAAGTATTTGGATCCTGGGAGTCCTGTAGTTGATGTCCACATCAATGGCACCATTATCCCCCATACCTTGATTGATCTAGGGGCTGCCATTAATGTGATGACTAGGGACACCATGCTTAAACTCAACCTTCATAGTTCCTTAAGGAAAACCTCGACAGTCCTGCAGCTGGCAGATCGCTCCACCGTGACTCCCGAAGGGATTGTGGAGGATGTCTTGGTCTTTGTTGACTCTTGGGAGTATCTTGCAGACTTCTTGGTCCTTCAGCCCAAGGCAAAGCTTACTGGATACCCCCTCATTTTGGGAAGGCCTTGGTTAGCCACTGCGGATGCTTACATAAGTTGCCGAGTGAGAAACATGACCATAAAAAATGGTCCTATGTCCAAGTAGCTAGTCCTATACCCTCCTGCCCAACCTATATTAGAGCATGACTTACCACTTTGGTTGGAAGAAGGAGATGAGGATGAGGTATACTCTGCACCCTTGTGCACGATAGAAACCACTAGGGGAGGTCCTCAAACCGAGGATGATTTGATTGAGACGTTGATTCAAAATCCACCTCCCAGTGCTCTCTCCTTAGAAGAATTGGTGGAAGATACCCAAGCCAACACCTTAGTGGACCTCTGTGTGACTGATCCAACCTCTCCCAGAGTTAAGAATGTGGAGTTTGGTCCCGAAAGAACTCTAAAGATCAGCTCCTCCCTATCTCCTTCCCAGGAGAAGGAGCTGTGTAGCTTACTAAACAATCACTTAGATGCTTTCGCTTGGAGCTATAAGGAGATGAAAGGAGTCCATCCTTCGGTCTGTACCCATCACATCTACATCAAAGATGATTGTAAACCAGTCAGGCAGCCCCAGAGGAGAATGAATCCAGCCCTTAAAGACATTGTCAAAGAAGAGTTGCAAAAATTATTGGATGCAGGATTCATCTACCCTATCTCCGATAGTGAGTGGGTTTCACCTCTAGTGCTTGTGCCCAAGAAGAATGGGAAGTGGAGAATCTGTGTAGATTACCGAGAACTTAACAAAGCCACCAAGAAAGACCATTTCCCTTTGCCTTTCATAGATCAAGTGTTGGATGGACTGGCAGGAAAGAAGTTTTTCTCTTTCCTAGATGGGTTCAGCGGGTATAATCAGATCCAAATCAGCCCGGAGGACCAGGATAAGACCACCTTCACTTGTCCATGGGGTACCTTTGCCTATTGAGTCCTTCCCTTTGGGCTATGCAATGCCCCTGCCACTTTCCAGAGAGCTATATTGAGCATCTTTGCCGAGTTGGCTCATGATTCGGTGGAAATCTATATGGACGACTTTACTCCTTATGGGTCCAACTTCCAAGAAGCATTGACTAATCTGGGAAAAGTTTTAAGCAAATGCATCGAGATGAACCTGTCCCTCAGCCCTGAAAAATGTGAATTCCTGATGACTGAAGGGACTGTGTTAGGTCATACCATTTCTCGCCAAGGATTACAGGTGGATCCTAACAAAATTGCTCTCATCAAAAAGGTTCCACCTCCTCAGAAGGTAAGAGATGTTCGGAGTTTCTTAGGCTTAGCGGGATATTATAGAAGATTCATTAAAGACTTCAGTAAGCTAGCCTCGCCATTATTTGGCCTCTTAGAAAAAGATGTTGAGTTTAAATGGACTGACGACTGTCAGAGGGCTCTGAATGAATTAAAGGATAAGTTGGTGTCCACCCCGATCTTAAGAGGTCCAAATTGGGCCCTACCTTTCCACATCCACACTGATGCCTCGAACAAAGCCATAGGGGTAGCCTTAGGACAAGTCGAGGAAAAACTTCCATATGCCATATACTTTGTCAGCAAAAACTTATCCAAGGCAGAATTGAATTATACTGTAACCGAGAAGGAGTTCCTAGCCGTGGTCCATTCCCTGAACAAGTTCCGACACTACATCACTGGCTATCAAACATTTGTACATACTGATCATGTTGCAATTAGATATTTAATGAATAAACCTGATGTGAATGCTCATATTATTAGATGGTTACTTTTGTTGCAACAGTTTGATTTGACCATCGTTGACAAACCAGGTAAAGAAAATGTTGTTGCTGGCTTCTTGTCTAGATTGGATTTAGCTGTAGGTGAAGAAGGAATAGTGGATGACCAGATGCCAGATGAATATCTGTTTGCTATCTCGGTACTCTCTCCCTGGTTTGATGATATAGCAAACTACCTGGTCTCAGTATAGTTCCCTCCGCATCTATCCTCAAAGGAGAAGAGCAGAATCATGAGGAAGAGTGCCTCATTCACTTGGATCGGGGGCAACCTGTTCAAACTTGGCCCCGATCAGATCTTAAGGCGTTGTGTAAGGGAGGAGGAAGTCTTTGACATCCTCCTAACTTGTCACGATGGGCCGTGTGGAGGACATTTTGCAGCCATGAGGATTTCCTTCAAAATTCTACAGGCAGGCTACTATTGGCCCACTCTTCATCAAGATGTCAGAAGATATATCAGCCAATGTGACCGATGCCAAAGGATGGGGAAACTGACTCCAAGGGATGAAATGCCTCTCCAACCTCAAGTGACTCTTGAGCCATTTGAGAAGTGGGGTATGGATTTTGTGGGTCCTATCAACCCTCCTTCAAGGCAAAGGTCTTACGTCATTGTGTGCACAGACTATTTGACAAAGTGGGCGGAAAGCAAGGAAATCAAAGCAGCAACAGAAGAAAAGGTGGCGGAATTTTTAAGAGAAAACATATTCTACAAATTTGGCTACCCAAGAGAGTTAGTCACCGATCAAGGAAGCCAGTTCTCCTGCAAGTTAATTGAAGACTTGCTCACTCATCACAAGATCAAGCATCGGACTTCCACCCCATATCATCCTCAAGCGAATGGGCAGGTGGAAGTCACCAATAGAGCATTAGAAGGGATTTTGACTAAGGTGGTGAGCAGCAGCAGAAAGGATTAGGTAGATCACCTGGTTGAGGCCACTTGGGCCTACAACACCACTTGGAAGACCACAACCAGTTTCACACCTTATGAGCTGGTCTATGGGAGGAGAGCTTTGCTGTCAATCGAGTTTGAGTACAACACATTGAGGATGGCAACTCAGCTGGACCTAGATCTCAGCCATGCTAAAAAAGAAAGGTTATTGCAGCTGAATGGGTTAGATGAACACCGAATGCAGGCCCTCCTCCACTCAGAAGTGGTTCAGCTTCAGAGGAAGATATGGCATGACCGGCACCTCAATGACAAACAATTCCAGCCGAGAGATTGGGCGCTACTGTATGATTCCAGACATAAGGATTTCAAGGGGAAGCTGAGGACAAGATGGTTAGGACCATACGTAGTGGAGAAGTGTAATGACAATGGTTTTGTCCTTATCTGGACCATTGATGAAGAAGCCCTCCCCATGCTCGTCAATGGGCATCGACTAAAGATCTACAGGAAACCTCTTTCGAGGCAAGAGTTCATCAAAACTATGGAAACATCAGTGCTGGTCATAAAGAAGGGCTCTGCCTCTGTTTGGGCACACCCTAAGCATCATTATACATAACAAAAAAAAAGGAAAAGAAAAAAAATGCAGTAAAAAAAAGATCCTTGGGTGAAAACCTTTCTGAGGTGCCCAAGGTAGATGGTAGGGGTGAAAACCTCATTGAGGCGCCCCCGTTGTCTCTATGAAAAAGAATTGGAATAAAAAGATCCTTGGGTGAAAACCTCTTTGAGGTGCCCAAGGCAGATTGTAGGGCTGAAAACCTCATTGAGGCGCCCCTGCTGTCTCTTAAAAAAAAAAAAGAAAAAAAAAAAGAAAAAAGAAAAAAAACAAACAGAAAGGAAAAGAAAAAAAGAAGAAGGAAGAAACAGAAAAAAAAACAAGTTTAATCTCTGGAAATTGTTGCAGGTTGCAGGAATGCAATGCAAAAAGGAGGCCTCTCAACTCAAGGACAAGGGTCCCTACCAAGCTACCAGGCAACCTCACATACACTCCCTCCATGAACACTCATTTTTTCCAAGGTTTGGACACAATCTGGTCATGGTTTAGCCTTCTACAGGAAGCTACAAGACTTTCTAAAGGAAGTTCTGTATTTCTACAGGAAACATCCTGTAGAGCCTTTAGGCAGGCCAGGACCGATTATGAAGAAGAATTCGAAGCTTGAAGCCTGTTGAGGAGGCATGCAACCACTCTTTTCTTCCATCCTCCACTTGTTTCACCTCCTTTCACCACCTTTGCTGCCATATGGTCGAATATACCTGCACAGTCATACCAGAACTTTGTTTTCTCAGATAATTTTTTTTTGTTTTTAAGTAGGAGATAAAACATGCAGAGGCTCGCACACTTTACTTGTCAGGGCGATCTCAGGACCCTGTACCTATGAACGTGACTCAATGATATCGACATGCACCCCAGGAGGAGAAACGACTACAGTATGTCCTACAGGAATCCTGTAGCAGTTGATCCGGCTGGAGCACATACCATGGAGACACCAGCAGCTCATGAAGCTGGTGCATGCAGCATACACCACCAGAAAATCTGGTCTCAAGGTCTCGTAGCCAGTAGCAGCCAATCAAGAGGAGCTCCAACACCCATACATGAAGCAACAACAAGAAGATCTAGCATTCCTCGTGCTGAAGCCTGAGAAAACCCACGTCCACGACTGCACAGGTAAGTGCCTAACCTTATTTTGTCAAATTACATAAGCTATACTCTAAATGTGCATGACTGTGAGATTGGATGGATTGAACAAGTTGGGTAGCCATTCAACTAGCCACCACAACCTGTCTGACGGCCTCGTAGGATCCGAATGGGCTTGGTTATGTCGAAAAGACGGGCAATTGACACATGGGAAGCGTCCAGTCGGAGAGAAGTGGCAGTATAACAGGAATGGCGGCGGTGAATGCAGAGGGAAGAATTCGGCTGTCAGGAACATGCTGCGGAATGATGGCTGTGACGTCGGCCAACGGATTGACTGGGACAGCTCACCCCCACGCCATGAATTCCACAGCAATTCAAAATTGGTTGGCTGAATAACTCATGATACACTGCAGTCATTTACTCACAACCGTTTTGCAGCCAAGTACGCGTCCTCAATCCTCTGCAAGTTGTTAGCCCGAGTTCTCGGCCTGTTCCAACGTCTTGTTTCTGCTTAGAAAGTCCAGAACCACTGTAACATTATCCATAAGCCGTGCACGATTTCTACAGGAAGCTGCGCTACAGGGAGCCCGACATTACGGAAAAGCTTGGACTGTTCACGTCAAGGGTGGCAATTCTTAGTGAGGTAGGCCTGAACATAACTTTCCCATGCAAATAATTCAAAAGGTGGTGAATTTGACGTGTTAAGAGGCTAAGGAAAATGTTAATAAAGTCTGTCTATGAATTCAAAATCCGTTTTCTTATCGCTGCATGAAATTGTCTTCGTAGTCTGCATGCGAGATTTTCTCCAGGGTTTTGAATTAAAATCCCTCCTGTAGAAAAAATTTGAGACCCTGTCAAGGCTCACCGGTGGAAAATTGTGAACTTTATATGACTATGTGCATAACGGAGATGTAGCTCTGCGCTCTGTATAGAAAAATCCTGAAGCTCTCCTTCTGTACACGAGAAGGCAAGTTCAGAACAACAAAAATAGGCTTTTTTACCATGCCGGGAGGGTTCATTAGAAAAGAGCCTTCGGACTCCAATAAATTACAGGAAACCCTTGAGGTGGTGGACTTGTTTTCCCGTTGTTACAGGGAAAAGTGTCTATTTATAACTGCTCTATCCCACTAAGGTGTGACAACTGCCTTAGAAACAAACAGAGAAAAACTACTTTTGTATTTCCCTTATGAATTATAGATAGAGAGGAATAGAAAGAACCAACCTGTGTCTTGTGCTAATCCTTTGATCCAATCCCTCTCTTCTTTGATAGTCTCCAGCTACCTGCTCCCTTGCATGCCCAACTTCACAAAGTGACTGTAAGATCACAGAAGAAGAGCACTATACAAAGACATGGATCTATATTCATAAACAACTTAGGATCAGATTTAAGTTAACCATACAAATGTAACAAGCATCAATGATACAAAAGCATGGAGGAGAACTCAAATAGTTTTTATTGATAAACAAGAAAAGATCCAGGAGGAGTTACAACCAGTGGTTCCGACCCAACATCAACCTCCCAGCAAAGAAGCCCCTCTTCACCTCAAACAAAGCATAAATCACCCAACAATCTGATGTTTATCTCTAGAAACCAACAACAATTCCTTACAATATGCAAAATTCCAACCTCTGGATCTCTGGGATGAGGGATCCATATATAGATATCTGTAAGGAGGATGAGTCAGCTTGTGATTTGATTAGTGTCTTCTCTCTGTCAGTTCTTGCTTCCACTTGGAGACTAAGGGCCTCTTACTCATCCTTGGTCGAATTCAGTGAGGCAAGTGTCACAGGAGAAGATTCTGGAAGCTTCCATTGCCTCTCCACCTCGCGGAATGACACTGCCATTAGTCATTTCTTGCCCATCGCACCCTACAGAAGGGAGTTTTGAAATGCAACACACCCCCACAGTGTATTTAGGTGAAATGCAACGCACTTAGCCAGTGGAGCAGCTGAAATGATCTTGTTTTGACCAATTCTGAGCAGTTTCTGGTGGAGAACTTCTGGGAGAAGCTGTAATCTATTGACCTTGTTCCTTTAGGGGTTAGAAAAACACTTTTAGGGACTTAGGAGCCCTTGGTTTATTGACATTTCATTCTTGGAGTTGTAAGGCACAAAAATGTCTATAACAGTTGCCCCCTAAAGTATGAGGTCGTTAACCTTTTGGTGTCGGGTGAAATGCTTTATTATGAGGATCCAAAGTTCTTTCAATGCTGGGAGGAGACCTGTAATAAGATACAATACAATACATTATCTTCATACTGTTTTCATGATCTAGCTGAGGCAGGCATTCCCATGCTCAGCTTTATAAATTCATTTTCATGTACATAGGACAGACAATCGTCTGAGTGTAGACTGATGATTCTGATAGAGCCATCATCCTTTTGGTAGGATGATTATCTGTGTTGCAATGCTGTACATTTAATGTCTTTATTTCCTTGAATATATATCGTAGCCTGGATGGATGAAACTAGATCCGGGGTCTTCAATCTCGTCCGATCTTCACTCGAAGTACAAGTCGATCCATGTGAGAAATGTTTTGAAGTCGAACATGAAAAGACATCGCTTGATTACCAGTCAATGATGTAAACTGTTAACAAGCGCCAGAGGAATCACCAATAATGATAATGATCCTCAAGGTACTGCAGTACAATTCACGTGGTGTGAATAAAGGACTTGGCGTCGAACACCACACAAAATCTTTCGGTCGAAGGCCATTGATGTAAACCTGTCGCCGGAAGTGAGAAACTTGCCATTGAGGCATGCAAGCTTCAAAGTACTGAATGGGGTGTTCCTAGATCAACTTCTTAGATAATGAGCTGATGTCGACAAGAAGTGGTCCGTCACAGGAGGGCCTTAATGAATCCCACATCAATGACATGGAATGGAGCAAATGATTTTGATGGAGGTGAAAACGATCTGATGATATAAGGTTCAGTGTGGCAGTCATGAAAGAATGGAGTATAATGTATGGTAGTGGGTGAGACATAGGTGACTTCTCTGGATGACTTCTCTTGAACATATCGGCGACACTGATGTGATGGATTGGTAGCATTAACCCCAAATGTGGATGGTATGGCGTGACCATGGTGATGTGACCGGTGAATGAAACAACCCAACCCGACTCGGACACGGAGTGGAAGTGTCATGTTCAAGAGCGACTTGCTACCAACAAAGTTTCTTTGAGTTTTCTTCCCAATTTTTCCCCAGTCATTGCTGACCAGTACCTCTTTATTTTTGTCAAGCTTGAGGAGGATAACATATGCTTGTTCTATAATTTGCCCTTCGTGCAAACCCATCGCTATGTTTTAACGAGCCTAGCGATAGTGAAACACGTTCTCGCCTAAAGACAAGTTTGTCGCTATTAATCCTTTTAACGATTTTAACGACAAAGATAACTCGGTCCTTTTCAATTTTAGAGAGTCTGAAAAGGAACATAAAGGTAACTCCAAAATTCCTTTTTCGTCATCTAATCCCTTAAATCCGAAAAAGTATAAAACAATACAGAAGGGATGAATTTTCGATAGTTTTAACGAGCCGAACAAAACAAGCGCTCGATCTTTTTGTGTAATAATCCCTGAGGTCCAAAAAGATTAAAATCTAGAGGAGGGATAGCACTTCCTGTCCCTTTAACGAGCTGGAGAGGCCAATGGCTCGGCAATCTTTTCATATTTTACGAGTCAGTTGAAAAGAGCTTAAAGGAGACTCGTCTTTTGAGGAACGAGTGATAAAATGGGTAGCAGTTGATTCCAGGTAAGGTTTGGAATTTTCCAATCACGGCAGTGTCACAAGGATGGCTAGTGAAATCACTCTTCGCAGCTGTTCCTCAAAATGGGTAAACAATCAAATGGAGGTGAATGATCGGCCAATGAAAAGTGGAGGTGATGGTGCAAACACGACCAAGGCTTTAACGGCTGAAGTACTACATTCACGATGGTTATTTACCGGGGAATAGTTCATTTTTTAATGAGCTTAAATGCGGGTGGAAACATTTGCTCATGTCTTATGTTTATTTTTTAACGAGCTTGAACTATGTGCTAAAACTGCTCGATTAATCCAGTCGTGTGATAAGAATGTCTCATATAATAACGGAAACTTTTTGATTTTTTCCCCACATCCTTTCTTTATGCAAGTTAGGAAACGACCAATCCAAAAAACAGATAAATGATCGTTCTTTGCTTGCACTCTAAAAGGTTTGCATGCCCCCAGGTATAAAACAGAGTTTCAAGATTACCCCTTCTTTATTCCGTTAAAACATTTGTTTTACCAAGAGAGGCCTACGTCTTACAGGTTACCCAAAGATTGTTCTATTCAGAGCGCAAACAAAACACTTCTTCGGCGATGTCTACCGAGATAAACAAAGGTGAGTGGCGGTGCTCGCCAACTCACATAACTTTGACAAGAGAATCTTGTTCTAGAATAACCCCCCCTTCCAATCACGGATGGGGGTACAGACCAGTCATATCCTCCCGCGGAAACCTACCCTATACCCGAAGTTTTCCTGCCGAAGCAGACCAGGGTGCATGCCCCCTAGGTTTCAGTCATGTCCTCTCAAATCACTCGCGCTCATCGAGTGGACGGACTAGAGATTGAGACATTTCTTGTGTGAAAAGACCATTTAGGGATGCTATATGACTACTTGCTATGCATGATTTGGGAAATGAAAGCTGGTCCACGAGCTTGACCACTCTTCCTTCGTGCGAAAAACACATTACTCTAAAGAGTGAGGAGACAATTGCTCCCATGCAATAAATATAGTCTCGTCCAAGAAGTAGATTGTAATATAGGGGTCCTTGAACTACCATTATGTTCATGTGAATGGTTTCCCCTCTCAATGTTATGGGCACATTGGGAAGGATCCCTAATGGTCGACTGGTTCCTTTATCAAAACCTGTTAGATTTCTCATTTCAGGAAAAAGCGATGGCGAACCAAGCGCTTTCCAAGTAGTTGAGGAAAGGATACTCATAAAAGCCCCCTCATCTATGATGGTACCAGCCATAACCATTCTATATATTTGAACAATAATTCGGAATGGTACACTAGTTGGTAAACGGGGTCTGCCTAGTTGATTCCAGTCGAAGGAGACAACTAGGTTGCTTGGAGGTGGGACCGAATAGATGGCCGGGTACGACTCTGATGAACTTCCTTCCTGCGGTAAAGGAACGGGTAAATTGCCCCCATGTTCGTTGGAGTCTGTGCTTATGAAAAGAATTTGGACGGTGTCATCCTTGTTCTCTTCAGTGATTGTATCATCTAAAGATGGAACCTCTGAAGGCAAGACCGGGTCAACTACCGCCTCGACCTTTCGACTTTCGTCTGGTATGGATTCAGATGGTTCATCTTCAATGGCAGATGCTTCGGCCGACCACCTGAGCGGGTCAGCCAGATTTTCAACTAGTGATGGACTCGGCAAGAGTTTTTTATATCCAGGAGGAAGTCGTAACGGTGAAACCAGACGATCATCCAAAACTCTTTTGGCTTCGTCTAAGAAGGGACAATGGTGGATGGCATGATCGCCTTCACACAGTTTACAAGGAAATTTATATTTTCCTTTTTGTCCTGGGGCTTCACTTTCACTAGTTGACAGTGTGTTTTCAACATGATCATCAGAGGTTGACGACACCGGGTTGTGCAAACGAGGAGACCAGTCCCTTAAGATCCAAGGGATGCAGGGACAATCTCTGTGAAAGTGGTCTCCTTTGCAAATGACACATGGCAATTTAGGCCTAGTCGGTGCAGTGTGTGGATTTTCGTTAGACGACACTCATTTGCCCCCATTCGCTTTTGGCTCCTTCTTCTTCTTCTCTTTCTTCTTCTTTTCCTTCTTCTCCTTAGGAACTTGAATTTTGGCTTTACTAGCCCCATCAAGCGAAGAGGAAGGAGGAGAGGAAGAATTAGAGGAAGTAGAAGGTTGGTGGGTAACTCTGGTCTCGTCTAATTGCTGATTCGATTGTTCAGGAATAGTGGTGTTCTGAGCGACAGAGGTTGAGAAGAGCCATACAGGCAAACCAATTGTCAGTCCTGGAAGCAACAATGTGGCCATATGGGGTGCACCAACATCTCCCCAAGAGGAGAAGGGACTAGGATTTCCTCCAAGGGGAATTCTTTGGTTGGTGGACTCCATTTTCTCAACCCAAGATCAACGTAGGAAAGGGGTAATGAATATTCCGTTTAAAATAAATTTTTAGACGCTTTGACACAACTTGTTTTTTCAGTTTTTAAGAGTCGAGAAAAAACAAAAGATGACTCTAGTCGCCTTCGATTTTTAATGAGCCTGAAGTGACAAGTGCTCAGATGGACCCTTTCCGTTAAGGAGTCTGAAAAGGAACAAAAGGGACTACTCTGGAGATCTAGGTAGAGGGAGTACCAAACCAATCGCAAAACTGCAGAATACTTTTTATGGTACAACAGTCAATCTTCCCGAATGCTGTGTTCAGTGCATTGTGATCGATAGGGCGGCAGACACAGCTTCCTAAGGATAAAGGATTTAAGCCTATAGGAGTCTCCCAAAATATACTTGACGGTACATGGGAGCACAAGTCCGTACTGGCACTTATCGTCTCAAAGTGGAGGAATCACCAAACCATCAGTGAGGACAACAGTTACCAGGCTTTACGACGCCGGAATACGTCTCTAGCCTAAACCTCTAAATGTTGTGCGTTAAGTTCCAAAGCGTTGTTAGATTCATTGAATTTATTTTAAGTTGATCTTGTTTATGAAGTTTGCCTTTCGGGTTCACCATGAGATGTAGATGTAATTCCTAAAATGCAATCTAAAGATGATAAACAAACTTTTATCTCTTTTGTGCAATGAAAATCCTAGCTACTAGGGGAAAAGAAAGACAGAATCTTTTCACAAATAGCAAAGAGCACACTGTAAATGCACTTTCCTAAATCAAGCCAAATAGACTGTCTATATGCAAATGCACATGCATGTATTTGTTTTCGACTTTCTTAGTATTGATGCTAAAAAGAAAGTTGATGTACAAATCTGAATTTCTTTTCAAGCGACAAATATAAACAAGCTCTTTTTCGAAATCAAAAAACAGAGATGATTACGACACCTTACGATTTTGAAATGAACACTTGTTCTTGACACTAGAAAATCACAAATTCAGACCAAAGGCAATAGTAACAGTATAATCGACCATCAACAGCAATCAAACTTTCTCCAATGATCGAAATCGACACTTGCGACATATTCAAATCAAAGGACGACAGTATGACTATTCTACTTTTGCAATGGAAAACTGTAAACGACTCAACAAACACACAAAAACATCTACAGTTCTTTTGTACAAAGGAGGCAGAATAACAGCAAGGAAAAGAGGCTTCAAACAGACATATACTAATCACAGGTAGCAAAATTCAGGGATAGAACTGGAAAGAATGAAGCACAAGAACCACAGCTGCACAGAGCTAGTCTGATCAGCGCACCTGTAACACAGAGAATCTGAAATGCAGCGCAGGTTGCCCCTTCGGGAAGTGCGCTAAAATTCAGGATCTCTGAACAGTACCTGTGCTGGGCCAGAAACGAGACTCTGTCCGGGTTCTGGGTCACAGTTTGCAGTTCAGTCCTTGGTTTTTGGCCGAGTAAAAAGCAATCAGTAATGCAACAATCAGGGGTAGATCTAAGGAAGATATAAGAGCTATCACAAGGGCAATCAGATAGTTTGTGAATCAACTGTTTAAATCATAAACAGATCCAGTGAATGGATTGAAGCAGCAGTTATCTACTTTGCATTTGTTATGGCAAATGTAGTTCGAAAGCTACTTATAAGTTTATGAAACAAACAACAAAGAATGATACACAAACAAACTAATTAGACATTCCCCAGTGGAGTCGCCATTTTGTTACAGGGAAAAGTGTCTATTTAGAACTGCTCTATCCCGCTAAGGTGTGACAGCTGCCTTAGAAACAAACAGAGAAAAACTACTTTTGTATTTCCTTTATGAATTATAGATAGAGAGGAATAGAAAGAACCAACCTGTGTCTTGCACTAATCCTTTGATCCAATCCCTCTCTTCTTTGATAGTCTCCAGCTACCTGCTCCCTTGCATGCCCAGCTTCACAAAGTACCTGTAAGATCACAGAAGAAGAGCACTATACAAAGACATGGATCTATATTCATAAACAACATAGGATCATATTTAAGTTAACCATACAAATGTAACAAGCATCAATGATACAAAAGCATGGAGGAGAACTCAAATAGTTTTTATTGATAAACAAGAAAAGATCCAGGAGGAGTTACAACCAGTGGTTCCGACCCAGCAAAGAAGCCCCTCTTCACCTCAAACAAAGCATAAATCACCCAACAATCTGATGTTTATCTCTAGAAACCAACAGCAATTCCTTACAATATGCAAAATTCCAGCCTCTGGATCTCTGGGATGAGGGATCCATATATAGATATCTGTAAGGAGGATGAGTCAGCTTGTGATTTGATTAGTGTCTTCTCTCTGTCAGTTCTTGCTTCCACTTGGAGACTGACGGCCTCTTACTCATCCTTGGTCGAATTCAGTGAGGCAAGTGTCACAGGAGAAGATTCTGGAAGCTTCCATTACCTCTCCACCTCGCAGAATGACACTTCCATTTGTCATTTCTCGCCCATCACACCCTACAGAAGGTAGTTTTGAAATGCAACGCACCCCCACAGTGTATTTAGGTGCAATGCAATGCACTTAGCCAGTGGAGCAGCTGAAATGATCTTGTTTTGACCAATTCTGAGTAGTTTCTGGTGGAGAACTTCTGGGAGAAGCTGTAATCTGTTGACCTTGTTCCTTTAGGGGTTAGAACAACACTTTTAGGGACTTAGGAGCCCTTGGTTTATGGACATTTCATGCTTGGAGTTGTAAGGCACAAAAATGTCTATAACACTAGTGCACACTGGATGTCATTCTGTGACAAGCTTCAAGGTCACGATGACGAAATTATAGAAGAATTCCTAAGGTCCTTGAAGCCGAAGTCAAAGACATTGGCCATTGTCAAATTCAGAGGATTGACTCTCAGACTCACCCCACAGCTCATCAGCAGAGTAACCGATCTACCGATGGGGGTACCCTGGGATAAGGAGGAGAGAAAATTGGGTCAGAAAGCGAAAAAAGAGTTCTTCTTGCCAGAGGAACAATTTTCAGAGGACAAGAATGGAGTTCGAAGAACTAGCCTACAATCGTTTGGAGTGAAGTCAGCCTCCAAATTATGAAGTATATTACGTGTGAGGGGCGATTTAGCATCGTGTATGGCTATCATTTTTGGTTGCTCATAGAACTCAGGCACCAAATGGACCTACCCTCCGAACAAAAATTGAGCATTCCTTACTTCCTCCTGCAATCCATGATTGAGTGTGCCACCAAACGGAGAGAGGGGACACTAGACTAGCTAGCCCATCATGGGCTTATCAAGCTCCTCGTGGAAGATGCACTCCACACTTACACTGTCCCTCTCTCCTGGGAAATTTTTCAGAATATGTCTAAAGATGATGACATCAGAACTTTGGCCGAGGAGATCACTTCCTCCAGTAGTGAGTAGAAGGAGCACACTCAAGCAAAGAAGAAAGCTAAAGGACAAGAAACCCCGGGAGAAACACCAAAGAAAGAACAGAAAGGAACGCAAGAAGAAGGCCAAACTTCCAAGGCATGGGGTGGTAAAATTACTCCAACACCCAGGGAGAAGAGACTACAGAGCAGGGTAGAAAGGACTGAGAAAGTCCAAGCCAGTGAGGGCACCCCTAAGGCAGCCTCAGCCAAGCTTAAGGAAAAAGCACCCTCATCCAAGTAGGCTAAAACGGTGCCATCCACTTCTACAGGAAACAAGAAGGCTATTTCTACAGGAAGTTTAAAAACGGCTTCTACAGGAAGCCAGAAACCAGCCACTACAGGACTTTTTACAGGAAGTCTGGAGAAAAGACAGCAGAAGGAGAAATCGACCGGAATTTTAGCTAGGGAGGCAGCAGCTGTGCTGGCCACCCTAGGTACCTCTCCCAAGCCAAAGGAAAAATGAAGGAGGGAGACTCCTCTGTATTTTAAAGCAAGAAGGAGTGTGAGAATTAAGACTGGAAGACCCCAGCCTCCATCAAAAGAGCCAATCACAATTATGGATACCCCTACCATAGCAAGGGACAGGTCCCCCTCTAAGACATCCATTAATTATGAGCGGGGGAGCCCGAAAACATCCTCATGGAGGGAAAGGATGGAGAAATTGAACCCGGAAGCCTCTCTACAGGGTGCTGAGGGGGTTCTACAGGAAACATGGGCTAGGCTGAAGGAAACTGAGCAGATGAAGGAAAGAGCAGCTAAGTCACCACAGGAGGAGGAGAAGACCGAGGTCATGGTGGAACCAAGCCCCCAGCCTAGCCTGGGCTCTTATTATAACTTCTTGGAGGCCAGCAAAATTATTCCTCAAAAATTCACAGTGCCACTGTTTCTAGCACTAGAGGAAGAAATAGTACAAACCCACACTTGGATGAGGATTGCTAAATCCAAGGGGGTAGCAGATATAGGGCCTCTAGAGGAAAGGCTCAAGGAAACACAAAGGGAGTTGTCAAGAGTACGGCATGTGGAAAGCTCCCAACAGGCCAAGTTAAGAGAAGAGAATGGGCTACTTAGACAACAGCTACAGCTACAGGGACAGAGGAGAGAAGAGGACACAATAGCCAAGGACACCACAGCAGAACCTCAAGAAAAAGAAGGAATGCAAGCTGATCTTGAGGAACTAAAACGGTAACTACAGGAAAGGGAATTGCAAGCAGGCATAGAGATACAATCTCTGAAACAGCAGATGCAAGAAAAGAAGGCACAATTGGCCTGCATGGCCAGTTGGGCAATGGACGCTCTGCAATGTAGGCAGCCGGCCAAATCCTATGGCCTATACCTAAGGGATCAGTGGTTGCAATTCCAAATTAACACATTGGCACAGAGGGGTATCTCCCAAATCCAAAACCCCCAGCAGTTCATTGATTTATGTAACAGCAGTTCATTAGAAGACTGGGCCAAGCTATCAGAGTTCTACCTTCATAATTTGGCCCTTGCAAATGTAACCTCATGGGACCCCAACACAGCAGTAGGGGATATGCAGCTTATGGCAATGACCTCATGGTTAAACCACGAAGAAAAGAGAGCGGCATAGGTCAGAAATGTCATGAACTGAGAACTACATGAACCACTGCTAATTAGAGCAGAGCCAGGAGACCCCACAGCATTGATATCATCCCACCAGCACCTAACAACCAACTCTCATGCTTTATTAGGGTACATGGATCGGCACGCTCAGGCCATAGCACACTTCGAGGATATGGAGCAATTATTAGGGGACAATTGTGTTCATGCTTGCACCCGTAGGTGGAACACATTGTCCCATAGCCTCAAAATCAGGGAATATCACACTCCAACCAGAATGAGGGAGGCCTTGGAACGAGTGCCTCTCTACAAGAAGTCTATGCAGAACCTCCAGGCCAGCTGGATCAGCCTCAAGCTAAGTCCACCTTTGCTTTTGGGATTGTTAGAAGGAAGCACAGAAGAAGAAGAGCATAAGCAGTGGGAAGAGGTGGAAAGGAAGGTTGGATTCCATGACAGTGAGGAGGATACTACTTCAGAAGCCTGGGATGTGAGGGTGGCGATTAAAGTAATGAAAGACGAGGAGCTGGACTAGTTGCTTAGAGGATGAGCAACCATTTTAGCAGGGGGTGATGATGAGCCCCAAATTTGGTAACTTGTTAGGCTCATTTGTCCTAATTATCCTTGTTCAATCCTTCATTTTCCATAGCTTATGCATTATTTTTCAGTATGTTTATGTCATTTGTACAAATAAGGGTAGTCACTATTCCTAGGTGGCTAACACGTGCTCATTTTAGGTTTTTTGACACATGTTGAAGCAAAACTGAGCAATCATGGGCTAGAAGACAACCAAGCATGGGGTGAGGGTTCGTAGTGGGGTTGTCTATGGAATTAAATAGCCTTCCTCAGGATCTTCACCCCCAACTCTGAGCTCCAAAGGCCACCAAAACCGGATCTAGAAGGCAACCAAGCAGATTTTGGAAGGAGCTGTCTACTCACAGTTTGGGCAGCCAAATCCCATAGATTTAGGAGGCTAGCTAGGGCCCTCGTGGTGTATAAATGTTAAGGCCTCAGCCTTCATGAGGGACTTTTGGAAACCATTACATATTTTGCACTACAGTGCTGTTAGCTCTACTTTGTTCTCTTGTAGCCATTTTGGCCATAACTCTTGACTTATGACTATTTTTTGATAATGAAAAGCAGTCTGATTTTATATCAACTCTGAGTTTTCTATAGGAGCCATAGCTCTCAGGGTTGGGCCCAACTTGAGAGCCGAGGGCTTCCTTTTTGTACTGTTACCTTTCCTTTATGCATCGTTGTTCTTCTTTTATGCATCTGAAACGTATTTCTATTGGGCAGATTTAGTTGTGTTCGTTAAATAGGTCACTGTTTATGAATAGAATTGCTTCAGATGTTTAACATGGATTGGTAGGATAATAACAGGAAGAAGCTCCAAAAAAGGGTCAACAACACTCTCTATTTCGCCTCATGCTTACTGGATCAGGGGCTGGAACTGAAGAAACAGTGTTGCCCCAACAAAAACACTGGTTTTCTTGACCATGCAATCCTTAGTGTACTGTTTTTCATTTGCAGAAGTTAGTTATGGGTTCAGATCTCTGAAATGTTTCTTTGCATGATTGATGTACATGGTTTTCTTTCTGAATAAAGCTGTTGTTCGTTCGTTTTATTGACAGTTAGATTAGATTAGCTAGGACTTTGATTATTTGTAAGACATTGTTGATTCGGTTAAATGTACATTGTGCAGGGAATCTCTACCACTCTCTCATTCACCTAAGCTTCATCAGAGCCAGTTGTTCCATCTCCTAGCTAGGTTCCTCATCTCACATCTATCCTCTTGCCCACGTAACCCTACCTTTTTGTGCAATCATTGTCTCAGCCTTCTTTGAGCGAATTTAGCCACCTACACCTTCTAACCACTCCATCCACCAGTCCCTGGGACTCCTTAGACCCTCTCTAGACCTTCCCGGCCTCTTACAAGCATTTCTCCTCCTTGATCCACCCCTGCACAGTCACAGAACAGTGAAAGCATATGCATGATGAAACTGACGACTTAATCAAAAATACAAAAAGATGTTTTCTTCAAATAGAGGTAGTCTAGACACATGTATTTTACCTTAATAGAAGTAATGGCATCTCTTCCAGTAGTTTGCATTATCTCCTTTGCATCAGTAGGACTAGCTGGTAGAATTAGGGTTTGCTAGGGTTTGCGTTACTTTTTGGCTTTTAGTTCTTTCCGCAAGTAGATTAGCCTCCTTTGAGTTAGCTTTCGTCCATCAGTTAAAAAGCTTCTTCTAAGAGCTCACAGAAGTTGGCTTAAACCCCTAGCGGACTTGTGCCAGCTGACCAAGTGACAGCTATGGCAAGAGATAGTACTTGTGCATACAGCACCGTCGCTTCCAAGTTTGTTACGAACTACTGAGTTGATAAAAGTAAAGAAGGGAGTCCCAGGAGTTGCAGCATTATTGCTGCAATACTGGAGCCCACCACTCGCTGAAAACAACATCATACCCCTTGTCTTCTAACATCGCCACAGAGATAATATTCTTCTTCAATCCTGGAACAAGCATGACATCCTTCAATACAAACGGTTTACCAGACTCCCTCTCAAAGGAAATGGTACCGATACTGGTCACACTGTATCTACCATCATCGCCCATCTCGATGTGCACTCCAAGATCTTTGTCTTCTAGATCAGAAAACAAATCTATATCTCCTGTCATGTGAAAAGACGCACCACTATCTAAGAACCACACTGATCCCATCACACTTGAAACCAATCATGCGATCAATGAAAAATCAAGCTCAAACTTCGAGGCTAGAGCCTCTCCTGCTGCAGATCCAGCAGCCTGCTTGTTCTTCTTCTTCTGCGGAAAATTAGTGGCATAGTGTCCATGCTGGTGACAGTGAAAACACTTCACTTTGGACATGTCCTGCTTCTTGCCTTTCGCACCAGACTGAGAATCTTTCTTGTTCTTCCCCTTCTTTGCTTTGGCAGCCAAAGCGCAATTATCTTCATCAGCTCCCTTTGACGAAGATGCGTCCCTGGTACTCCGACTGATCTCCTCCTGCATAAGATCTGACAACAGTCTTTCCCATCCTGGCAATTTCTCCCGACCATTGACAGAGTCCTGATAGGAATGCCAACTCTTCAGAAGACCAAGGAGAGCCAAGCTCACCAAGTCCTCATCATCGACAGTAACCCCCAGACTTCCCAGCTCATCTCGACACTGAGTGAACTTCGTGAGATACTTGGGCATACTGTCACCCTTCTCGCATTTGATGTTTCTGAGTTTATCTTTGAGCACCAGCTTCCTCTGATCACTCTTGCTTTGGAATAGATTTGTTAAAGCCTTCCACATCAGATATGGAGAAGTCTCTCCATGCAGGCTGGACACAATGTGATCCTTCACGCCTTCCAATAGAATCCTTCGACATTTTGCAGTCTTCTTTTGCCAAACTTCCGCTTCAGCAACATCAGTGGGCTTTGGAATATCCGTCTCTATGAACTCCTTCAGCTCATTTTCATCCAATACTGCCTCCATCTTGTCCTTCCATGCAATATAGCTTGAGCTGCCCTCAAGAGCATACTCCAATTGCAATTCGTTGAAAGACATTGCCTCGTTGACACCAAGAAAACACTGCTGCAAATTTGAATTCCACTAGCTACAATTCAACTACCTCGGATCTAAGATTCGTGAGAGCACAATATTTCTCGTACAGAGAATGATTGTATGGGCATTCATCGGATATCTGACCTTCCAAAGGAAGGATGAATCCAGAGGCTATCTGGCCTGATTACAGACTCTGCCTGAAGAAATAGAATGTAAACACTTTCTGAATAGTAGATCTGATGATCAACAGCTCTGATACCATGTAGAAATTTTGAATAATTTAACACATATTCAATGGAGATTATCCTAATCATGTACTATTGCGGAATACATACACAATACATAAGCTCCTCCACGTTGATCATCAATTTAGCAGCATCAATAATAATAAAACATCAAGAGCATTCACACATTAACATAGGATGTAACCCGGGGAAAGCTTACAGCTGAAAACCCCACACTATCTGTATATTAATTATTGAGAACATGTAACATTACAAAGTACAATGCTTACCACAAGCAATCCAGTACCAGCTCCACCTGTTACACACAATATAGCTCAGATCTGATCTCCAAATCTATTCCACTGCTTGCCTGCCTCCACTGCTCAATACCTGCTCAAGAATGAATGAGAATGGATTAACCAAACTCGTATTTACCTCCAAAGAATCACTCACACTGGAAAGACGTGAGAAGAGGCTATAATACTGGGCAATCACTGGGCAATACTCATTGGCATACTCAATCGCTTGATTGCGCAAATCCTCATGCACAACTATAGTCACAACTGATAGCAATCTGATCCTCTAACACCTGTCCCTATTGAACTGAACATGCACTGACATGCAACTGAGTTAACTGATGTATTCTATAGTTGCATTATGAGTTAATAATTAGTTTAACAACTCATCATTAGTCTATTTGCAGTTAGACTAATTTCAACTAGTTTAACCAAGTCAAACTGAACACAACTCCATCAACTCCACTACACTCAACTGATTGAGTTCTAACTGAAGTCATGCATGCAACAACTCAACTGACTCACAAAGAATGCGTACTTCCTTCTGACAGCTGTGCTCCAAGAGAATAAGATCAAGTTTATAGTCCAAATATTATTATGAGACAATAATATTTGACTTTTCTATTTTTGACAGCCAGTCTAAAAATAGACTTTGATCACTCCTGTTGTGATCACTCCTACTGTGATCATCCATGCTGTGGTCACTCCTGCTATGATCATCCTTGCTGTGATCCAAAAATAGAACTTGCGCCATAATTTGCCTGCGGGCCCACATAGTGAAGGCGACTCTTTTCACTAAGCTCCATCATCTTGTTGCAATCTCAACAACCTGAGCAGGTCCCCATACATCTGTATGCACAAGCTCTAATTTTTCTCTCTTCTTTTCTTTCCCAACTCTAAGGAATCTGACTCTCTTTTGTTTTCCATAAACATGATTGTCACAGAATTTTAAATCGACATGCTTCAAACCTAGCAACAAATTTCTTGAGTGAAGAATCTACAGCCCCTTCTCACTCATGTGCTCGAGCTTATGATGCCACAATGCCGTATCCTCTCCTATAAAGGTTAAAGCATTAACAAAATTATAAATACCATTACCTAAACACAATGTACCAACCTTTCCTCCTTTTGCTATTACCAGGGATCCTTTAGTGACCTTCTAGGTTTTATCTGTGAAAGTAGTTACGCAACCTTCACCTCCCAATTGTCCTGTTGAAATCAGATTTTTCTTTAGATCTGGAACATGCCTTACCTCCTTTAATAGCCATTGATTTCCATTTTGTTGTTTTATGAAAAATGTACCCATCCCAACGATTTTACAGGGTTTATCATCACCCAATCGAATCTGTCCAAAATCTCCTTGAACATAATCATGAAAATGTTTCTTATCAGGTGTGGCATGGAATGAGGCCCCTGAATCTACCACCCAATCATCAATAATATTTTCTAATGAAAAAATCAAAGCATCTTGCAACACATCACCTGTTACATTTGCTTCATGATTAGTTTCTTGCTGCGCATCTCCTTCTTTTCCCTTCCGAGATTTGCAGTCTTTATTCAGGTGTCCTTTCTTCTCGCATTTCCAACACACTATCCCTGATCTGGACTTGGATCTACCTTTTCTTGACTTACTGTGATATCCAGGGCTCTTTCCTTTTTCCATTTTTCTTCCGCTAGTCTCTACAGTCAAAGCATTGCCTGATGTCTCACCGTAGCTTTTCTGTCGCATTTCCTCACTAAGGATTGCCCTGACAACATCATCAAACTTTAAAGTACTAGATCCAGAGATAGAGTTACTAATGGCCATAACTAAACCATTCCAACTTTTTGGAAATGAGCACAGAAATAACAGAGCCCTAACTTCATCATCAACAGTTACCCCTATAGAACTTAACTGACTTATAACTATATTAAAATCATTTAAATGATTAGCAATAGATCCACCTTCTGACATCTTCATATTAAATAAATTCTTCATAAGAAATACCTTATTTGAGGCTGAGGGTTTTGATGAGCCCCAGAAATGGGTAATTATATGGGCTCATTTTTCCTCTTAATTTGACTTAATCCACCATTCTCATTAGTTTATTGCATTTTTTTGAATATATTTATGCTAATAGAGTAAATTGGGTTAGTCATTTTGCCATGTAGTCTAATTTGTGCCTTATGCAGATTTTTTTGGTCAATTTTGGACAAAGTCAAGGGATTTATGAGAAAATGGCAGCAAATACTCGAGGAAAACAGGGAAGAGGATTTTTAGGGGGGTGTCTCCTTCATTTATGACCCCTTTCCTGAAATCCTCCATCAACAACTCAGACACAAATCCACATTGATGCATCAAAAGGGGAAACCGAGCAAGTCAAGAAGGACTTTCGTTTATCTCCAGTTCTGGGTAGCCGAGCTCCTTGATTTTAGGAGGAATGTTGGAGGACTCCATTTGTAAAAATAAGGGGGCTTAGAGCCTCAGTAGGTGTGCCAGTCATTAGTAGAATTTTCACACTTTTGTGCAGCACTTGTTTAGCTTATTTTCGAGTTCCTTTTTTAGAACAGTTCATGTAATGTGACTATTATTTTTGATAATGAAGATGAAACAGTTTTTGAGCCAGCATTGATCTATTTCAGAGGGCTGAAGCTCTTGGGTCAGGGCCCAACCCAAGCTGCCCAACACATCTTGCTGTGTACTTGTATGTTTTTTCTTCAGTTCATGAGTTAATTTCTATTACATAAATTCATTTTACGTTGTTTAGATTAGGTTTCTTATGATGGTTTGCATAGCTGTTTTTGTTTTAGTTGCTCAAAGTAGGTTAATTCAGTGACAAAATAAGATTCAGAAAGACCAACAACAGGTCCTGATCTCCTTTCTCCCTTTCTGGGACTATGATTTGAGTTCAAGGCACTACTACTGCCACCAAAAACACAATTTTGCTCTTCGATGCAACTTCTAGTGTGATGACTTGATTTGGAAAGATTGATATATTGGTTCAGATTCAGTTGCCTAGATCATTTCTTTTTCTTTTACCATAGATCTCTCTCTATGCTTTTTTGTTCAAAGGTTACTGTTCAACATTTTTTGTATGTGGGTCAGAACTTAGGTCAAGTTAGAGAAATTTCTGTTTTCATAGTGTAGTTAGTCCTTTCTTTGATCAGTTTCTGTAAGTAGATGTGTAGATCTCCTGTAGGACACCTCATCTCACCATACATCCATAAAACAACCATCACTAGCTCACTACTCATAGATTTCCCAAGTCATTCGCAACATTTTTCCAAGCTGCACTAATTTTGCGTTTTTCTCCATAAGCTTCCCTCTTGCCATTTGAACAAATCCAACCATCATGTTCTTTCTTGATCTTCCTTGACAAGCTCCAGACACCTCAATACCTTGATCTAGACTTTAGTTACCCTTTTCTATCATTTTTCCACCTTGAAAACTCCAAAAATATCTCTCGGCCTCCTCTTGTAGATCCTCCTATAGATCCCTTGTGGCCTCACGTAGAATTCTCTGTAAGTGGTTTTTTGAAATACGATTATAATGGAAGTATTCATAAGGGTACCAGGGGATTCTTAGGACCTCTCCACACCTTCCTCCACCTCTACAAAAGCCAACTCCATCTTCCTTCACCACCAAACCTCTGCACAATCACAACCAAATAAATCACAAGCATAATAACTCCACATAAAAACACTCAAAAGCACAAAAATATGTTTTCTTCTCATTTCTTTTCAAAAGTAGCTTGAATAAATGAAATTTACCTTTTCAGTAGTCAATGGCACTCATTTCATCAGTTTTCATCTCTTTTCCTACAAAATTAGGGTTAGTAGGTAAATTAGGGTTTGTTAGGGTTTGCATTACATTTCATTTTTCCTTCTCTTTCTGCAAGTAGAATAGTCCTGGTAGAGTTAGCTTTCGTTCATCATAGTTAAAAACTTCTTTTGAGAATTCATAGAAATTGTCTTAAGCTCCTAGTGATTTTGCACCAACTGACCAAGTGACAGCCTACAGTAAGAGCTAGTGCTTGTGCATACAGCACTGCCGCTTTCATGTTTGTTACGAACTACCAAGTTGATAAAAGTAAGGTAGGAAGCCCCAAGAGTTGCAGCATTATTGTTGCAGTACTAACGCTCACCACTTTTTGGCACCGCTGCCATGGAAGCATTAGAGTATTTTGTGATTACTTCTTTTCTTCTATTTTCTATTGCAATATTCTACTAAGTAGTTTATTTTAGGAAATGTAGAGTAGTTGTTTCATTTCAATTTTGTAATTTCAATTTTGCAAATTCCATTTCAGCAAGAGTAGATTATGAATTTCTTGCTTTCATTTCAATTTTGAAATTTCCATTCCATCAAAGTAGATTAGACATTTCCTGCTTTCATTTCAATTCTGCAATTTCCATTTTAGCAAGAGTAGATTAGTCATTTCCTCGCTTTCATTTCAATTCTGCAATTTCCATTCGAGCAAAGTAGATTAGTCATTTCCTTTCTTTCATTTCAATTCTACAATTTCATTTCAACTAGTTCATTTCAGTTACTTTCAATTTGTTGTTCAATCCATTTCAGTTTTGCAAGTGCAAGTAGAAAGGAAAACAAAAATCATCCAAAAAGAGATTTCCTTTCATGCCTCATAGGAAGAGAGATAATTCAAGAAAATTCCTACCCAACACCCCCACCGCATCACAAATTCACCCTTTTCTCTTCTTCGGTGGCAATGATCCAGAAGAACCTATAGGTGAACAACTAGAGATATACGAAGATCCTATAGCAGAAGAAGAGCAAGAAACCATCCCTCTTGAGACCATGGCTGAAAACAGAAACGTTATAGGGAATGGGAAAAGAGTAGAGGGTACCTTTACTATCCGAGAGACCAATGGGGACACTAAAATGAAGAAAATAAGTCCTTCAGCCTTCCCTCACTTCCATGGGTTAACTACCAAAGATCCTAATACCTTCTTGTTTGAATTTTCTATTATCTGTCGAACCTATGACTATGGAGAAGATGAGCAGAAGTTGAAACTATTTCCTTCTACCCTCAAGGATGCAACATTGCGCTGGTTCATGGGGTTACCTGGCAACAACATCACAACTTGGGCTCAGATTTAGCAAGCCTTTAACAACAAATACCAGGACTACTATAGATCAAAGGATACCAAGGAATAAATCTTTCGAATGACCATGGGAAGCAATGAATCCTTGGAAGATTATGAAGAGAGGTTTCAACTTAGTTATAAAAGGGCCAGGGGCACAATTGACTCCGAATATCTGATGTTGGTCCTGCTCAGAGGAGTCCCTAAAGACCTTCTAGATACCCTCCATTTTCTGGCTGGGGGGGACATCTATCAACTACCTTATGAAGACATAAAGACTACGTTTAGAAACCATTCTAGGGCAGCCAGAAAGAGAGGTAGGGGAAGTCAACCTTTAGCCAGTACATCCTCATCCAGTTCATCCCTTAGAGGTGAATTTGGAAATCTGCTGGAAGATTTCAAGAGCAAGATGATGTTGACTCTTGCCATGCAAATGGATACCTTGCATATCCAAAGAAAATAAGAGGAAGCAGAGAGGTCTTTAGTCATTTTTTGTCCTAGGTGCACTAGAAGGCATCCTAGGAATGAATGTCCATTGAACTCTATAGAAGTGTGTTCAATCTATGAAGAAGACCATTGTACGAATCAATGCCCTTCCTTGCCTGGATTTAAAGCTGCATACTAGCAGGCTGGAAGAGCCAGTGAACCACTCTATTTCATGAACCAAGGGAGGCCACATGGGCCCAGACCGTACCAGCAGGGAATGCAAGGGACATCCCAGAAATATTACAACACCAATCAGGCCACTTCCAAGCCTTCTTAGGGTCCCCCTGCTCATCGTTCCTAGTCCACACCACCTCCTTGGTCATATCCATCTCAATACCATGCTTAGCTAGCTACTCATTCATTTCACTCTTATGCTCAACCACAGCGTCAATGGAATGCACCTCATCAGGGGTGGAGGCTCCAGTACAAATTTCCTCCCGCTTTTTTGCCTCCACCACCTGCTCAACCACAACCATTGCCTCTAGCTCCACCAAGGCAACCCCAAATACCTGCTCAACTGAACCCGAATAACAGACAGGCCCAACAGGTATATAATGGGGATACATCATGCCTAACCTATGCTATGGAAATTCTAGAGATTAACCTACAATCTGGGAAGGTTCTCCCCGATAACCAAAAAGAAGAAAGAAGAAAGTGAACCAAAAGCCATTCCACCCTTTCCTGAGAGATTATCTGGAAGAATACAACCTACCCCAGAACTGAACTTCTAAGAGAATTGAAACAATTATGTGTAAAGATACCACTTCTCCAAGCCATAAAGGATGTGCCTATATATAAAAAGATGATCAAGGAGAAGTACTTCAAGCACCCAGGCAGGCGCAGAAGAGATGCTCCAACTATCAATGTCATAGGACAACTGTCCGACCTGATGTTGGGGTAGGTAATCTGTCTGAAATATCTAGACCCTGGAAGCCTTGTATTCGATGTCCACATCAATGGCACCATAATCCCCCATACCCTAATTGATCTAGGCACTGCCATTAATGTGATGACTAAGGACACTATGCTCAAGCTCAACCTTGAGGGCTCTGTAAGAAAGACCACAACAGTACTACAGTTAGCAAACTACTCCATCATGACCCCTGAAGGGATTGTGGAAGATGTAATGGTCTCCATCGATTCTTGGGAGTATCCTACTGATTTCCTAGTTCTCCAACCAAAGGCAAAGCTCGCTGGGTATCCTTCATCCTAGGAAGACCTTGGTTGGCTACTGTAGATGCCTACATCAGTTTTCGAGCTAGGAACATGACAATCAAGAATGGGCATATGTCCAAGCAGCTAGTCCTATACCCTCCTGCCCAACCTTTGTTAGAACATGATTTACCTCTCTGGTTGGAGGAGGAAGATGAGGATGAAGTCTATTCTACACCACTGTGTGCAGTGGAAGCTACCATGGGGGGGTGGAGGGGCCCACAAACTGAGGATGATCTTATTGAAAACTTGATTTAGAATCCACTCCCTAGTGTGTTGGAATTAGAAGAGCTGGTGGAAGAAACCCAAGCAATCCTTTAGTTTATCTCTGCATGGCTGACCCAATCTCTCTTCAAGTTAAGAATGTGGAATTCGGCCCAGAAATAACCTTGAAGATCAACTCATCCCTATCCACTTCTTAGGAGAAAGAACTGTGTAGCTTATTAAGAAACCACTTGGATGCTTTTGCTTGGAGCTATAAGGAGATGAAGGTAGTGCACCCTTCAGTCTATACTCATCACATTTACATTAAGGAAGATTACCAACTAGTCAGGCAGTCTCAAAGGAGGATGAATCCAACCCTTAAGGACATTGTCAAAGAAGAACTGCAAAAGTTACTCGATGTAGGATTCATCTACCCTATCTCTGACATTAAATGGGTCTCTCGTTTAGTGCTAGTGCCAAAGAAAAATGGGAAGTGGAGAATCTATGGTGATTATCGGGAACTAAACAAGGCTACCAAGAAGGACCATTTTCCTTTGCCTTTCATAGATCAAGTGTTAGATGGTCTGGTAGGGAAGAAGTTTTTCTCCTTCCTAGATGGGTTTAGCGGGTACAACGAGATCCAAATCAGCCCGGAAGACCAAGATAAGACCACTTTCACTTGTCCTTGGGGTACCTTCGCATATTGGGTCCTTCCTTTTGGATTGTGAAATGCTCCTGCCACTTTCCAAAGAACGTAAGGAATATGTTTGCTGAACTGGTTCATGATGCAGTGGAAATCTATATGGATGACTTTACCCCTTATGGTTCTAACTTGTAGGAATCTTTGTCTAAGCTGGGAAAGGTTTTGGACAAGTGTATTGAGATGAACCTGTCCTTCAATCTTGGAAAATGTGAATTCCTGATGACTGAAGGGACTGTGCTAGGTCATGCAATCTCTCAGCAAGGATTACAGGTGGACCCCAACAAAATTGCCATCATCCAAAGGGTCCCACCTCCTCAAAAGGTAAGAGATGTTCAAAGTTTCCTAGGTTTAGCAGGGTATTAGAGAAGATTTATTAAGGATTTCAGTAAGCTAGCCTCTCCATTGAACAATGTAAACTTTGAAATGCGAATATAAACTCAAAACGAGAACTCTGCCCAAAAAACCCCGAAAAAACATGAAAAACAGTGCTAAAAATGAATAGTTTGTATACTAGAATGATAGTTTTTTTTTAGGGTCAATTTTGAACATGTTTTAAAAATGGCAGTGAGAACAAATTTTTTGTGAAAAAATTGTGCAAAAAACAACTTGAAAATGAAAAGTGCTAATAATTGAATGATGGGTTTTTTTTAAGGTCAATTTCTAACATTTTAAAAAAATGCCAGTGAAACCAAATTTTTATGAGCAAAAAACACCCTCAAAACGAAAAGTGTTGATGCTAGAATAACACTTTTTTTTGGGTAAATTTTCAACATTTTGAAATAATGGTGTAAAAGATTTTGTTATGACTCCGAAAATCAGAGAATCAGATAACCACCACCCGACCACCCGCACAGGCGGCTGAGTGGCGGCTATTTGATTCCGAGAATCGGATAGCCACCTCTTGTTAGGATAGGGTTAAATACGTCATGCCTTACTTGTGTTTTGGATTCCAAGATGAATGATTTTCATGGTGCCTTGTTAGGTGGTTTCCAGATCCCTCTAAACAATGGCCCTATTTGGTCTTCAGTCATTCCTAGATACCAAGTTGCTTTGAATGATCCATATATCAATGATTTCCTAAACGCATACATCCAGTTCAATGGTTTTGATGTAGCCCCACAATCATTAATAGCTCAGTTACATTCTTCAGTTTGCCTGAGATTTCTGTCTACTACTATGCCACCTTTAAATCCAAAACTTAACAAAAGAGCATTGAAAGAAGGTGTGATAGTTGGACCCGGAAACACTGTTCCTCTTCAAGTGGGATTCTCGGAATGTACACTTCCAGAGGAGTGGAATAGTACATACATCCCTCTATCTCAGAAGTACCCTCAGCTGAAAGCTGTAAAAGAACCTCAGCAGTTATCTCTAATAAAACATTCTGATGGATCTTCAGGACTCAAGTTTACAAGTCCTAGTTTGACTAGATCTAAGTCTACATTGGCTAGAAATAAAGTTGTACTTCCTCCAGTTTATCCAGCACAACCAAAGATAACACCTAGAAGATCTCTATCCTCTAGATTGGATGATTGCCAGTTCTGTGTATCAACTCCTCCATCTTCCTCCTCTGCCTCAAAGTTCCAAATAGAAAAATCCCCTGAACATAATGGACAACACCAAGATTGTCAAGAATGTGTAAAACAATTGTTGCCAGATATTAAGAGTTTTACACTTCCAAGAGCTCAAAGTGAAATAATTGCCAAAATAAATGAAAGGCATTTGGAACCTGGTAGCTCTAGGAGAACATTTAAGAATGGTACATTAAAGTCAAACTTTCAGTGGATTCAAATGAGGAATTTGACAGATCTAGAACAGAGTGAATCAGAAAAAATGCAGAATTTCACAAACTATCAGATAGTTTGTATGTTACAAAATATTGATGATATAGCCAAAGATGTCCTTGAAATCAAAGAACATATTAAGAAATTACATGTTGGCTATAATGAAATATTAGGAGTAAAAAATGAGCACAAGCAGTAATTGAATGATATACAATCCAATATGGGGATAATTTCAAAATCCCTAGACCATCTGCAGAATGCTATTTTGAAATCTCATTCACCTCCTAGATATAGAGAAGTTGATTTGACTAGCTCAAAGTTTTCTACAGCCTCAAGCTCTAATCAACCTCAAGATGGTATTAGAAGCTTACTTTTCAAAGGAATAGAAAATGTCAGCATCCCAGAATTTGAAAAGATCAGTAAAGGAATACTTTTAGCCAAAGAAAAAATAGATTTGATGAAAGAAAGAGTGAAAGGATTTCCCTCTATTGAAAGTCTAAGGTTACCAAAGAATTATGTTAGTCTTAAAACTTTGATAGAAAATGGCCAACCATCTACTCCTCAAATTCTAGCCATGTCAGGTGTTACTTCCAGGACACCAAGAGAATAGACCCAAGGGGAATCTAGTTCAAAGAGAGAAAGGAATGAACCATTTTTCTTCCAAAATAAAGGAAGCAAAAATCCTAATGATACATCTGCACATGAAGCAGCAGCAACTAGTCCATTTTCAAGATACAGAGAAAATTTGCAGTCTGTTAATATCAGATTTGATAATCCTAGTACAAAAGGATATGGTAATACTTTATTGGTAAATATTGATTGTTTACCACATGATGAAGTTATTACTACTCTTCATAATCTGCATGCATGGGCACTTCAAAGAAAAGCAGAAACAAAGGCAGACTGGTCAGACATAGTTACTCAAATTGTTTGGTCTTTCACTGGAATTTTGAAACAATGGTGGGAAAAGTTATCAGAAACATACAAAAATCAGATAATTGAACATATTGATGATCCATTAAAAGAATTATTTGATGCCTTAGCACACGAATTTGTAGGTGTTGTTCCTGAAGATTCTGCCCATCATTCTCAACTATTTTTGTCTTAGAGGTTATGCAATATAGATCATTTGCATGATTATTACTGTGTGATGCAAAAGTTGCTATACCAAGCATCTGATCCTCATAACGTTGCATATTTACGATACTATATTGCATCCATGCCAGGAAAGATTCCAGATTTGATTGATCATTATTTTCAATTAAATAAAATCCAGATTGAAAATATATCTTTTGCTACTCTACATCAGTTGATTGTTACTATATTACAAAAGGAATGTGTTGCAGAAAAGGCAAAGAAAAATTTCAAGAAACAAATGCATTTCAGCACAAAATTATGTAACAATTTTGCAGAAACATATGACTTTGGATGTCACAGTAAGATGAAAAGAAAAGTTGCTAAGAAACATTGCTTTTGTAAGTCAGATAAATCTACTTACAAGAGAAAAGGTTATTATCCAAAGTACAATTCTAAGCGCAGAAGGATGGTATTTAGGAAAAGAGAAAAACCTTCTAAGAAAGTTACTTGCTTTATCTGTGGAAAAGAAGGACATTTTGCTAATAATTGCAAAGAGAAGAAGAACAAAAAATAGGTAAAGGTCATGGATATATTCTCCAACATCCACAATCCCCAAGATTGGGATCTCATATCCCATTCTGATGGAGAATACTTTGAAATATCTAGCAGCTCAGATTCTTCAGATGATGATTTACCTGATATCAGAAGGATAAGTTTAAATTCTGACTCTTCTGACTCTGATGAAACTTTCATTGCTGATATTAAGATGTTTCATTTCAGTTCTTCAGATACATTGCAGGCACAAATAGAAAAGGTAAAAATTCAGCTGTCACAGCTGGATCCCACTCAGCTGACAGTGAAAAGAAGATTGACAGAAAAACTTGAAGGCTTAGAAAAACAGTTGCCTTCAACCAGAAATAAAGATGTTTTTAAGAATGAAGAATTTATCCAGAAAGAGTTTGATTCAATGTTCCAGCCTCTGAAGATCAAAGAAGATATTTATGATTCAGGTATGGAAGAAATCAGTACTCTCAAAAAAGAGATTGGAAAAATAGAATCATCAATACAACATACCAGAAATGAAATGATTCAGTTATCTTCCAGATTGCAATATTTACTTGCTGAATATGATGATCACAATTCTAAATTGGCAAAACTATTGCTGAAAGAAGTTTCAGAGGAAGAAATGCCTATGAAATCAAAGGATGTTGATTTGGTAAATATTTTAGGCATTGATGATAGAGTGGTTATTCCTATAAAAATTAAGTTGCCAAAAATAAAGGAATACACTCTTGATGCTCAGATAGACTCAGGCGCTATGAGCAGTTGTTGTAAGTATGGAGCTATTCCTGCATATTATTGGCAGCCCACAAAGATTGCTTTTAGAGCTGTTAATAAAGAGCTAATGGAAATAAATCATATAGCTCCTGATTTTCCGATATATTTAGGTGATGTTCCTGCATATGTTACCTTGTATAGTTATGATACAGGTTCTGATGTTTTATTGGGTCAAGATTTCCTCAAAAGATTTCTCCCAGTAACATTTGCAAAAGATTCAGTTGTTCTGACTACTTGTGAAGGTCCAGTTACACTCCCAGCTAAAAGTGACTATCAAGTTAATGTTCAGCCCAATGAAGAAGATCATCTCCAAAATAGTCTGCAAGATCTTTCAAAAATCCAAAAGATAATTAAGAATGCAGATCTACATGGTCAGAAAATACTCCAAGGTATTTCTGAAAAACTTAGAAATGATTGTACAGCTAACAGGCCAGATGCATTTTGGACCAGAGAGAAATATTTCGTGGCCTTGCCTTATAAAGAAGGATATGTTTCTTGTCCTCAAAAAGCAAGTGCTAATTATATGAGTCCAAAAGAGCAAGAATTGTGCAAGCAGGAGATTGCTCAACTTTTAGAACAGAAGCTTATTGAACCATGCAAAAGTCCGTGGGCATGTCCAGCATTTTATGTCAACAAGCACAGTGAGCAGAAAAGAGGGAAGAAAAGGCTTGTCATCAACTACAAAGCTTTAAATGAAGCACTCATGGCAATAAGGTATCCTCTTCCGAATAAAGAACTCTTACTTGCTAAAAAATCAAATGCAAATGTATTTAGTAAGTTTGATCTTAAGAGTGGATTTTGGAAAATTGGCATTCTCCAAGAAGATAGATTTAAAACAACCTTTACAGTCCCACATGGTCAATATCAGTGGACAGTTATGCCATTCGGGTTAAAAAATGCCCCATCAGAATTTCAGAAACGCATGGAAGATATTTTCGGGTAGGAAGAGTATATAATTATATATATTGATGACCTTCTTGTATATAGTAGAGATGTAAATACTCATAAGATTCATTTAGAAAAGTTCTATAATCTGGTGTACAAGCATGGATTGGTCCTCTCAGACACAGAAGAAAAATTTCAGATTGGAAAAATCAGAATTGACTACTTAGGTTTACACATTGAGCAAGGACATATTCAGCTTCAGCCTCATGTCCTCTTGAATCTTCTCAAATTTCCAGACATTATTCTAGATATCAAGACTCTGCAAATATTCTTAGGTTTCTTAAACTATATCAGACAATTTTATGAAAATAAATCTGATGATACCAAGATACTGCAACAAAGACTTAAAAAACAGAAGGTTGAATGGAATCAGCAAATGACAGTTGCAGTGAAAAATATCAAGAATAAAATCCAGGAATTGCCAAATTTAAAACTTCCAGACACTAATCTGCCTTTTATTCTTGAAACAGATGCTTCAGATCATACTTGGGCAGCAGTCTTATTGCAAAAGCATGGTAGAAAAGAATTGGTGTGCGCATATGCTTCAGGATCCTTTGATGATACTGAAACCAAATATCCCTCTTCTCACAGAGAGATTCTAGCAGTTAAGAAAGGAATCAAAAGGTTTCATTTGTTTTTAAAGAGTGTCAAATTTATTGTAAGAACAGATCTTAAGCATATGAAGGGCATATTGTCTAACAAAAGATTGCTTGAGCAAGGAAACACAAGGGTGTTGAGATGGGCACTCTGGTTGGAAGGATTTGAATTTGACATTGTTTACAAGTCTGGAGCAGAAAACTATCTAGTAGATATTCTTACCAGAGAAGGAGCTACAGATGTCAAAGAAATCAAAATGTTCAGACCTCTACATCAAGGAGAAGCATCAACAAGCACAAGTCCTAAGGAGTCCAGTCCAGTCATAGTGTGTCGTCAATGTAAATATGAGTTTTGTTGGGATTGTTTTGTTTTAAGAGTCAAGTCATTACCTATAGATGTATTACAAATTGTGTTGCAGAAATGGTTTGATTCAGAGTCATGCATGTTAGCATACAATAGTGAATTACCTTATAGAGATAGGCCTTGGAGAGTCTTTTATGCATTATCCCGTGAACCTATTCCTATCTATTTTGGCTTTGTCCAAAATACTGATTGGACCTGGCAAGATTATTTTACCATTCATCAAAGGGCTAGGATACATGGTTATGTCAGAGTCATTTTTTATGCTACACAGATAGATAGTGTTGTAAATTGGTGGAGTTCTTGGTTTCAATTGTTTTTTTTCAAATATATGCCCAGAGTTACTTGGACGTGTGATAGTGATTTTTCAGATACAATCAGGACACTCAGTTGGGAAATTCACATTTCTATCCAATTCTGAGAATCAGATAACCACCACCCGACCACCCCCACATGCGATTGAGTGGTGGCTATCTGATTCCAATAATCGGATAGCCACCACCCAACCGCCCATGGGGGTGGCCGGGAAGTGGCTATTCGATTCTCGGAATCAAATAGCCACCGCCCAGCTGCTCGTGGGGGCGGTGGCCGATAAAATTGTTTTTTTTTTAAATAAAAAATAAATTTTGTTAAATATATTTATTGTATTTAAAAAAAAAAAAAAAAAATTTTAAAAGAACAATTTTATCAGCCACCGCCCCATAAGCGGCTGGGCAGTGGCTATTTGATTCCGAGAATTGAATGGCCACTTCCCGGCCACCCCCATGGGTAGTTGGGCAGTGGCTATCTGATTCTCAGCCACCACTCAACCACTTGTGGGGGTGGCCGGATGGTGGTTATCTGATTCTCAGAATCGCATAGCCACTGCTCGGCTACCCATGGGGGCGACCGAGCGGTGGCTATCTAATTCTGAGAATCAGATAACCACGGGCAGCCGAGCGGTGGCTATCCAATTTTGAGAATCAGATAACCACCACCCGGCCACCCCCGTAGGCGGCTGAGTGGTGGCTATCTGATTCCGAGAATCGGATAGCCACCACCCAACCACCCATGGGGGCGGCCAAGAAGTGGCTATTTGATTCTCGGAATCAAATAGCCACTACCCGACCGCTCGTGGGGGCGGTGGTCGATAAAATTGCTTTTTTTAAATAAAAAATAAATTTTGGTAAATATGTTTATTGTATTTAAAAAAAATAAAATTTATTTTTTATTTAAAAAACAATTTTATCGGCCACCGCCCCCATGAGTGGCCGGGCGGTGGCTATTTGATTCTGGGAATCGAATAGCCACTTCTTGGCCACCCCCATGGGTGGTTGGGCAATGGCTATCCGATTCTTGGAATCGGATAGCCACCATTCAGCCGCTTGTGGGGGTGGCCGGGTGGTGGTTATTTGATTCTCAGAATTGAATAGACACCTCTTGGCCACCCCCAGTGGTGGCTATCTGATTCTGAGAATCAGATAACCACCACCGGGCCACCTGCACAGGTGGCTGAGTGGTGGCTATCTTATTCTGAGAATAGGATAGCCACTGCCCAACCACCTATGGGGGTTGCTGAGAAGTGGCTATTCGATTCTTGGAATCAAATAGCCATCGCCCGGCCGCTCGTGGGGGTGGTGGCCAATAATTTTTTTTTTTAAATAAAAAATAAATTTTGTTAAATATGTTTATTGTATTTAAAAAGACAAAATTTACTTTTATTTATAAAAATAATTTTATCGGCCACCACCCCCATGAGCGGCTGGGCGGTGGCTATTTTATTCTGAAAATTGAATAACCACTTTTCTGCCACCCCCACGGGTGGTTGGGTAGTGGCTATCCGATTCTCGGAATCAGATTGCCACCACTTAGCCACTTATGGGGCTGGCCAGGTGGTGGTTATCTAATTCTCAAAATCGGATAGCCACAGCTCGGTCGCTCGTGGGGGGCAGCCAAGCGACGCTGAGCGGTGGCTATCCGATTCTGAGAATCAGATAACCACCATCTGGCCACCCCCATAGGCGGTTGAGTGGTGGCTATCCGATTCTGATAATTGGATAGCCACTGCCCAATCGCCCGTGGGGGTGACCAAGAAGTGGCTATTCGATTCTCTGAATCAAATAACCATCGTCCGGCCGCTCGTGGTGGCAGTGGCCAATAAAATTGTTTTTTTTAAATAAAAATATTTTTTTGTTAAATATGTTTATTGTTTTAAAAAAAACAAAATTTATTTTTTATTTAAAAAAATAATTTTATTGGCCACTGCCCCCATGAGCGGCTGGGCGGTGGCTATTTGATTCCGAGAATTAAGTAGCCACTTCCCGGCCACCCCCATGGGTCTTTGGGCGGTGGCTATTCGATTCTCAGAATCAGATAGCCACCACTCAACCGCTTCTGGGGGTGGCCGGGTGGTGGTTATCTAATTCTTAGAATCGGATAGCCACCGCTCAGCTGCCCCCCACTAGAAGTGGCTATCCAGTGGCTATTTGATTTTGAGAATCAGATAACCACCACCCAGCCACCCCCAAAAGAGGCTGAGTGGTGTCTATCCGATTCTGAGAATCAGATAGCTACCACCCAACGACCCATGGGGGTGGCCAGGAAGTGGCTATTCGATTCTCGAAGTCAAATAGCCATGGCTCGGGTGCTCGTGGGGGTAGTGGCCGATAAAATTGTTTTTTAAGTAAAAAATAAATTTTGTTAAATATGTTTATTGTATTTAAAAAAACAAAATTTATTTTTTAATTTAAAAAACAATTTTATTAGCCACCGCTCTCACGAGCGGTCGGGTGGTGGCTATTTGATTTCGAGAATCGAATAGCCACTTCCTGACCACTCCCCGGGTGGTTGGGTGGTGGCTATTCGATTCTTGGAATGGTATAGCCACCACTCAGCTACTTGTGGGGGTGGTCGGGTGGTGGTTATCTGATTCTCAGAATTGGATAGCCATCGCTCGGCCGCTTGTGGGGGTGGCCGAGCAATAGCTATCCGATTCCGAGAATCAGATATCCACCTCAAGGGCATATAGTCCATGGTTATCTGATTCCGAGAATCGGATAGCCACCGCCTGACCACCAGTGGAGGTGGTTATCCGATTCTCATAATCGAATAGCCATCGCCCGACCACCCATCGGGGTGGCTACTTGATTCTCAGAATCGAATAGCCATCACTCGGATCCCCGTAGGGGTGGCTATCTAATTCTCAGAATCGAATAGCCGTCGCTCGGTTGCCCATGCGGGTGGCTATCCGATTTGGGAATCAGATGGCCACCGCTCGACCACCCATGGTGGTGGCTGGGCAGTGGCTGTCTGATTCTGAGAATCAGATAGCCACCACCACGGGCAATTAGGCGGTGGTTATCCGATTCTGAGAATCGAATAGCCACTGCCTGACCACCCATGGGGGTGGCTATCTGATTCTCGTTATTGTATAGCCACTACCCGACCGCTTGTGGGGGCATGGCCCTGGGTGGCGGAGCTGCGTGCAGATATATTTTTTATGTTTAATCGTAAATATATGTTTTTTTTTTAATTTTTAAATGGTTTTTTTTTAATCATATATATATTAAATTTAAAATGTTTTTAGGTGTTATATATCTATATATATATATATATATATAGATATATATATATATATATATATATATATTAAATTTTAATTGTTTTTTGGTTTTGTTTTTTTTGAACTTGAGTATATTTTGTTTTTTAGTTTTTTTTTTTTTTAATGTTTTTAATCTTGATTTTAATAGTTTTTTAGATTTTTATTGGCTTTTTTTATTTTTTATTTTTTTAATCTAGTTTGTTTTTTAATTTTTTTTTTAGTTTTTTGTTAATACTTTTTAAAAATTCTCTATTTTTAGTTAATTATATATATATATATATATATATATATATATATATATATATATTTTTAAATTTTTTTCGGTTTTTTTGCCAACTTTTTTTTATGGTTTACACACACACACATACACATATATATACATTTTATGTTTTTTTGTCTCTTTTTTCCTATATATATTTTTATATTTGTTTTTTTTTTTTTAAATAAAAAATTTGACATAAAAAATCTAAAATCTCAAAATTTGTTAAATTTAGGAAATAATTATTTACATTGCATACATTAGAAATTTTAAAGTCAAAAAATAGGTCTTTTAAAAAAAGGGCCTGATGTAGAGCTCGGGAGGCTTTTCTCCAAGTGTTTTGAACATAGGAATAAATCTTAAATCAAAATAAATAATTTGTTTCTTTAGGTCCGATAGACCAATGTTTCGGTCTCAGTGGACATTAACCACCACCACCACCACCATCATCAGAATCACCACTTTTTAAAATTAGCATGCATATTACTAACATTCTAAAACGTAATTTACATAAAAAAGTTTAAAGTGCCGAAAACTATGCTCTAAAAAAATATGTGTGTTCTGCATCCCCCCTTTTCAAAATCGGGTCACTCTTTTGTTATCTCTACGAAATGGGTAACATTATCAGTTCCCATTTCAAAGTTTACATTGTTATTGTTTTGCCTTTTGGGAAAAGATGTTGAGTTCATATGGACTGACAACTGTCACAAGGCTCTGGATACCTTGAAAAGTAAACTGGTGACTGCCCCAATTTTGAGAGGTTCAAACTAGGCCCTACCTTTCCACATTCATATAGATGCCTCCAACAAAGCGATAGGAGCAGCTTAGGGCAAGTTGATGAGAAGCTACCTTATGCCATATATTTTGTAAATAAAAACTTGTTGAATGTAGAATTAAACTACACTGTTATCGAGACCAGGGAGTCTAGAGGCTTCGCCTCCACTGTAAAATCATGTAACACATTGGTTCCACCCAATTAAGGGAATCCAAAACTCACTATCATAAACTAGATGAACAAGCAAAGGATACTTGAGAACTTCACCTTACCAGGAATCCAAGGATGAAATCTCCACACTAGTTGTCTAGGGAATCCGGAGAAGACCATCTCCACCCTCGAACCCCCAGGGTATTCAAAGGCTTATCCTCATCTGAGGGGAATTATTTTGTACTCGTGTTTCTCAAATCATATCTCTCTCTCTCTCTCTCTCTCTCTATCGATATATATATATATATATATATATATATATATATATATATATATATATATATATATATATATATATATATATATATATATATATATATATATATATATATATATATATATATATATATATATATATATATATATATATATATATATATAGATATAGATATTATTTAAGAGTTGTAGATATGCAATACTCCTCCTTCTCCATAGATGTCCTCAATTGTCTCTAGGTCAGGGATATGCATAGGTTCCTTTTATTCTACTGCATAACCTCCATAATTTACAAGTGATTGTCTTTCTAGAAGAAACCCCCAGTAACAATGATTTGCAAAAATGATCTCTCCAAGCAATAGTCTTGTTATTCCATCGTTTCTATGATACCTCCTTCACACTTCTTATGGTCATAAATTGTCATTGTTTCCCTGGTATTTCCTCCCACATTCCCTTCATCTCTCATCCATGGTGGTGGTGTTAGGAGTGATCATGGGGAATGTTGCCTATCAGCCCTTTTTTTCTTTCCAAGTTAACTTCCATTGTCCCCCAGCTTCCCACGCAACCTATCCTTCATAAATTTTCATCCTTTCTTCCTTGTGATTTTTTCCAAATCTAGCATGGCTCCTCGGCATTCTTCTTCATCTCAATTAATTCAGAGAAATAGTCCATTTAAATCACACCAATCAACCTTCAATGGTTGTCATAAAATAATTCAAATTTCCTTTTACAAGGAAACCTTAAAATATCCCAAGAAATTAACCCTCCTCAGCCTCTGGAATCTATGTCCCTTGACTCAACCCATTTTTCTAATCAATATTTACATTACATACATAAGTAAAATAACTGGAGTTTTCATATTCATCTTGAGGGGTAAAAAAACTAAAGGAAGAGTGATTTTGGATGAGGAAATTTCAATTCAAACTTGATAGGAGTATGACAACTGTCTTGAGTAGGTGGGACTCTTACTTTTTCCTACGAAAATGTAATGCTCAAAGAAAAATGAGGTAGTTTTTGTAGCTTCTAAAACACACTCCCTACCATTTTATTTTCTCTAATATGGAAAAAGATACAAATGAATAGGAAGGAGCTACGTTTCCTCTCATTGGCTTGATTATAACATAGTTTTATAGACAACTAGTGGCTAGGTTTGATTCCTTCAATGCTCAACTATAGTTACAATTTTAACCCTTCCATAGTATTATTCATATTCCACACAAGATTAACCCCTTTTCCATGAGTAATGGATGTTGGTGTGACATCCACCCATGCCATGGTATTCATACACAAGAGGTAAAATTATAAGGGGGACAACTTCTGCATGAGAACTCTAAATGATTCAATTCTTTCACTAATAAAAAAGTCTCTAAATTTAGAACAACATCATTGGGTTCAAAAATTAAGAAATAAATTTTTAATGATAAAAAGATTTCATTTAGCCCATGGGGGGAAAACTCAATTGTTGATCACCATGTTATGAGATATTATGTAAATCATGAAATCAATTTTCAAATCCCCTGTGGGTCAAACAAACGAACAAAAATGTCATTTAAGACCTTAATGTCCATATAATGTTTCAAACCCTAATTCTCCAAAATGGGTTCTACCAAAAAAATTTCTCTTGCAAGTCGCTTCCTCCAATTTTTCCATTCTTAAATCTTCAATATAGATAAAAAATAATATAATGATCCCATCTAGATCAAGGACAAATCCCCTATCCAAAATTTTGATGTAATATTAGATGATTTTTGTGGAGTGAATTAGTTTATGAAACTTTATTTTAAATCCAGATATTACCATATTATATAAAAAAAAACAAGGCATTCATAAAACAACTTTTAGAACATGGAGTATACTATGAGTGATAGCTCATTCCTTTCAAGTTAAATAGTTCTCCTTCTATTGTTCAAATACTCGTGAACTAAAATTTTCAACCCCATCTTCGAAAACTTGTATTTATTGTGTTTGTTGATATACTTATACATAGCAAAATCATTGGAAGACCACATTAAACATGTGGATAAAGTTCTAAAACTTCTTGTGAACAACTAATTGTATGTAAAAATATCTATATGTGTTTTTGGGAAATAATTAATATAATATGTGTGATATTGTTTCAATGGGGGGAGTTAAGGTGGACAATCAAAAGATCCATCATATTACAAAATGGCATATTCCTAAGAACATCAATTGTCTTAGAGGATTTATTGTACTTGCGTGATACTAATGAAAATGTGTTAATAATTATGCATGTATTGCAAGCCTACTCACATTTATCTTGAATAAAGATTCATTTATATGGAATGATGAGACTACTTCAACATTCCCTTATAGTCGAATGTGGTGCATGAAGACAATAAATTGAAGCAATATTGACATAAGGGAGACCATTGTATTTTTAAAGAAAGTGATTCAAGGGAAAATAATTGGTGAATTCAACATATGAAAATAAATGGAAGCAATAAATGCAATAAAAAAATGACAACAATATCTCATAGGGAGTCAGCTTCAAGTCAAAAGAGACCATGATAGCCTAAACTAATTTTTGGAGCAAAAATTTCCATCAAAAGAACAACAAAAGTAGTAATAATAATTACAAGGGCTTAATGTTTAAATGATATACAAAAAAAAAAGGGAATATGGTTATATTATGTTACATCTTCTATTTCAATATAGCTAGAACAATCTTGCCATGAATAGAAAAATGACAATAGTACTAGACAAAAAATAGAATGTGTAATGGATGGAGTCAAATCTATGGAACATTGGGAGTGGAAGGGACATATACTTTGGTACAATTGTAGAATATTTATGTATCCTCAATCAAAAGTGAAATAACAAATATTAAAGGAGTTTCATGACTCTTCAATATTAGGACAAGAAGGATTCCTTGAAACATATCAAAAGAACCAAAAACATTTAGGAAGGAATGAAGAAATATATTCAAAAATTTGTAAAATAATGTTAGGTTTGCCAATGAAATAAACAAGAGACCGAAAACTCTCCAAGGTTACTTCAACCATTACACATACCTAATTAAATAAAAGAAGAAAAAACAATGGACTTTATTAGAATGTTACCAAAACTTGGATGTAGGGATTCCATTATTGTTGTTGTTTATAGACTCAGGTATGCACAATTTTATGGAATTAAAAGTACAAGCATAGCAATCCAATTGGCATAAGTGTTCATGAGGGAAATTCATAGACTTCATGGTTCTCCTAAAGTAATAGTAAGTTACAAAGTTCCAAAATTCACAAGAAATTTTTAGAAAGAGTTATGGAAGTTGAGTGGAAACGCAATAACGATGAGTTCAACATATCATCCATAAACAAATGGAAAAACATAAATAGTAAAAAAAAAATAGAGGATTCTCTGCAATTTTATTCTTTAGATAATCAATATCAATGGATGAATTCACTTTGTTTGGTACAATGGTGGTATAATAATACTTTTGATACATATTATAAAATGACCCCATTTGAGGCCATTTATGGATATTCAATTCCTAATATCTCATACTTTTTTCAAGATGATTACAAAGTATCAGAAATAGAGTCACATATGGAGAAGGTAAAACAAACTTTGACAATTCTTAAGAAAAATCTTCAAATGGCACTAAATAGTATGGTATAGAAAGCATATCAACATTGATGTGAAAGAGAATAAAATGAGGGTGATTGTGTATTTTAGATACTAAAATCTTATAAGAAATCTATATTCAAGCAAAAGAAGAATAAAAACTTATCTTGAAAAAATTATGGAACCTACAAGATTATTCATAGTATAAGACAAGCGAAATATGAGTTATATTTTTCATCTTCTTTCATTCATAAGGCTTTTCATGTTTCTTTGTAACAAAGGTTTTGGGACAAACTATGATAATGCAGATAGAATTTCTAGAGATGAGGAAGGGAATTTGATTCTTAAACTAGAAAAATTTATAGATCACCATTATCTATCTCCTCAAATAGAACCATTATGGAGTACCTAATAAAGTGGAATAATATGCCTCTAGAAGCCATATAGGAAAATGAGCCTTTTTTAAAAGAGGGGGCTATGTTAATTCTTATATTAAGGAACTAATAAGCATTCACTATTTTTTTTGTTATATTATTACTTAGGCTAGAACCTTTCATTGTATGGTTCCATTAAATTCATAAACTTTGTCTCCTATTTATACACAAAGGATACCTGATCTTAGGATAATTTCCTTTTTTATTATACATTATATTCATTGTAAATATGTTTTCCTCCTTAAACTAGATTGTAATTATTTAATTCTTCTCATTTTCATGTTGTTTGCTTCATAATGCATGGACAATACCAATGCCCCCCCATATAGTTAGTTTTTATGACAAATTTTATTAATAAAGTAGAATAATTTTGCATCATTTACAATTTTTCCATTATAGTCATAAAAATTTGATGGAACATCTTTTCCATGACTCACAATGATATTTAATCATAGTTATAATTACAAACTAGTGGAAAACGTGGAGTTAGAATGGGTGCACTAGTAAGAAGGTGTCTCAATTTCTAAAATATATCCTCACATTTGTCAAACCATGTGAATGTTACTTCATTAGTTTGCAGTGAAGTGATTGCAAGACAAATATTGGAGAACCTTCGATGAAGCTTTGATAGTAGCTCACAACTCCCATAAAGTATCTCACATCTATGAAATTCCTTAGAGTGGGCCAATATATAATGACCTTACTATTTTCTAGGTCGAGTGGAATACCTTTTTTTGAGATGACATGTCCTAGGTAATCGACATGTCTCTGATAAAAATCAAAATTACTAAACATGGCATATAACTAACATTCTCTTAATACTTAAAGGACTACTTTGAGATTTTCTTCATGTTATGCTTCAAATTTCAAGTAGACGAGAATCTCATCAACGAACACCAAAATGAAATTATCCTAATAATTACAAAATATATTATTAATAAGACACATGAATTTGGTTGATGAATTAGTGAATCCAGATGGTGCCATCATAAACTCATAGTCATGATACATTGTATTGAATGTTGTCTTGTGAACGCCTTCATATTTTATCCTAATGTGATGATAGTTGGACGTTAGGTCCATCTTCAATAATATAGTAGCCCCTCTTAGTTGATAAAACAAATCATAAATCCATGATAGCGGATATGGTTTCCTCACTATAACATTATTGAACTACATATAATCAATGTGTAGTATACGTGTCTTACCCTTCTTCTTTATTAATATTGTTTGTGCCCCCTAAGGGGAATTGCCTTTTCTATATACCCCTTCTCCAACATATCCTACAATTGGACATTCAATTCTACTAATAAATGAGTAATTATCCTATAAAGAGTCTTAGACATTGTTGTAGCTCGTAACACTATATAAATGGATAAATATTGTCCTTCTTGGGACGGAGTCTTGGTATTTCTTCTGGAAGGATATCCCTTTATTATTGAAGTATCTAGTAATCCTTGGTCTTCAAATGGTCATTCTGCATAGTGTCTAACATGTGAACCACATGAATTTGATATCCTTTTCTAAAATATTTATTTAGCTACAAGGTTGACACTTTTCTCATAGGAATAAGCTTTGATATACTTTTCACTAGTTTGAAATTTTCTTCATAACATATATAAGAGATTTGTTTTAACAATCTAGTTTGACCATGTGTTTTCCCACCTATTCCATGTTCGTTAATCCATCGTATGATCCTAATGGAATTTTTTATATATTTTCTATCATGATCAGCCTAGTGATTTCAAATGGGAATGCTTCCACTAGAAAACTCACTTTCCTCTTTGTTCTTTTATATAATGTCATTGACTGTGACTTCTTGTGCTTGCACTTCTTGAGGGCATATGAATTAAAATATTGAGGTGCAAATATATATTAGGTTAGATCTAGGGTCAATTGAAATAGAAATGATTCACTTATAAATACTACCTTCTACATCCACTTTTGAAGATTGGTGGAGTGCATGTTAGTATTCTATGGTACTGTGAAATTAAGGAATGATTCTTGTTATATCTTTGATAGTCATTGCTTCCTATATGTTTTGTATCTACTTTTGTTTTTTAACCACTGGAGAATAACCTAGAGTAATTTATATTCTCCACAACCTCAACACTTTAATGATCCATTTTGTTTTTCCCTTTTTATATCTCTATTTTGTTTAATCAGTAATCAAGGTTGGAGGACTATAAACTTGGATAAAGAGTGTTGTACAAGAGTTCCTCCTACAAGCAAGAGAGTTTCTTCCTAATCTACCCAAAATTAGATATATGCATAGAGATACATCCTTATTTATAGTACAATATGTGTGTGTGTGTGTGCATTTAATTTACACAAATGAGGGTAGGAGGGATTATCCTACCATATTCTCAACAATTGTCCTCAAGTGATCCTGTCTTATTTAACTCCAAGAATCCTACTGTTATCGAAAATTATACATAACCACTAGGAGCTATTGCTCCATAGTATTAACCCTAACAAGATGACTAGATAGTAGAGGAGTATATGGCAAGAATTGAGAAAACAAAGTATATGCCAAACTGATCAAAGTATATCCCAAACCAATCAATACAATTGATCATTCACACATAGATGCTCTATCTAAGGCTTGAGTTGAACCTAGAATCCTCACATATTGGTGGAAGATGTTGGGTTTGACGAAGAGATTCTCACCCCAACTAGGAGATCTCATCCTTTACAATAGATCCAAAACTTACACATAAACACCACCAAACAAGGAGCACAAATGGCCTTCCAGAGAGGACCATCAACTTAAACAAAGGAACATAAACATGAATAATACCTTATACATTCAAATTTGATACGAATGAACAATCACCTCTATTAATCATGAAAGAAAGGAATACAAAATTATACCATCAATAAATTATATCCTCTTCTTAATCTTGTAGCATGGTCTCCTCCCCACAACATAGTAGAGCTCTCACGCTATGGTATTGATACTAGATCTCCCCCCATTGCCTCTAGGTGAGATTATATAGGTTCATTCTATCTTCTAGGAGAATTTATCTAGATGCATATGGGCTTGATAAGTTAGGAAGCTTCTATAATAATGGATCCCTAGCCAACTCATACACAAGTGGGTCAAGTTGATCTCCTTGGGAATGACAAACTCTAGAAACACTTTTCACAATTATGAGATTTTTCTCAATTACCTCAAGTATGAAATAATTATTATCTCATAATTATAAAATTGTGAAAAAAATAACTATGAGAAATAACTTAATCATGTAATTCCACCCTTTTAACATGGGATAAATCTCACATAAGTAAAAGAAAAAGTGAAATGGGATGCATTCTATCCAACAACTGAGGTAAGTTGATCTTGGGTTTCTCTCACTATAATGGAGTGAAAAATAAGGCTATCACAAATGCCCCCTTATGCATGAGGTCACAAGAGAAATTGATGGTAGAAATGAATTACAACAAATCTCATAGCTCAAAATGGGAGGAAGGAGCCAAGACTACGAAGATGGGTCGAAGTAACTCAAGTGCTAAAGTCTCAGCCTTGCTGATAACATCCCCAAGGCAAACATACCCATGTTCGGTCATAAAGAGATACCAAACATGGCCATCAAATATACACTACAGATCCATGACATGAAATTCTAAGACATGGCCATGAACAATACACCATGGATCCATGTGACACATCAAAAGGATCATAGACACTAGTAAATACAGTGTGGATCTATGTCATAGTATACATTAGTAGGAATATGGAAACATAATAGATAAGAGGTGCCTCGAAGTAGTCCTAAAAGTACCTAAATGATAAATAACTCCAACGCATCCTAGTAAGGGTGCCATATAAGAGTGAGATGTCCCTAGCATAGGGTTTTTGACATAACCATGATGGTACAAATCTATGGTATGTGAATAGATGAGTTGATGTTGAGCATGGTAGAAACCATCTGATTACCGATGAATGAGGTGTATCATTAACAGATGCGAGGGGACCCATCGATATGAAAATGGACCCCAAGGTACCTTGTATGGTGCACTAAGTGTGAATATATGATGTTACATTGAACACTCAGAGACTTAACTGGTCAAGATCCAATGGTGTAAACCCACTGTCGATCATGAGGAAACATTCCATTGAGGTCTGTAAGCTCCAAGATATTATTGGTTCCTAGATCATGCTCCCGGATAATGAGTTGAAGTCAATAGGAGAGGATCTGTCAAAGGAGGGCCTTGATTTATGCCCCATCAATCAACACAGAATAGACTGAGATGATGTAGTGACTAGATGGAGTCATGAACCAATGAAGTACACATGACAGAGGGATGGTCGACTCAAAACATTCAATAGGAAATTGTATATGGATGACATAGGGTGAGACGTCCCTTGAACATGTAATGGCATGACACAAGAGTTACTTAGCAGCATGACTAATGAGTGCCAAATGATATTGTGCACCAACACATGAGGCATTGAAATGTTGGAAACTAGATCACTACTAAGAGGAGGGGGTGAATAAATAGTGATGGAACTTATAAATTTTTTCTTCAATTAAATAAACCTTCAAACCATGCATAAACTAGAACACATAGGAAAATATTAGAGAATCATGCAAGCATTCAACACAAAAGACACAAATATTTCTAATGGAAAAACCTTCTCCGAGAAAAAAAACCACCCTTTTTTTTTTGTTGCTCTGCTTCAAATGTTGTTAATCAACAAATCATTTTACATCATCATAGATGGCTATTTCAAGAAAGGAATTTTGTCACTCTAAATCAATTTTGTGAACACCCATCCACTCGAGACGTCTATCCCCAACAAGCCTCTCCCAACACCCATTAGACTAAGAGAATATTACTTCTTCTATTGAAGCTACTGACCACCATCGACAAGGAACACCCGTCCCTTCTTCACGAAGCTATCTCAATCTATTGATCATATAGAGCCACATTTCAAAATATTTCAAACTGGACTCCTTCACAAAACAAAAACAACTTTCTTTCTAAAATTAACTCTTAGTGAATCAACATCAATACTCCTCACTCTCCGCATAATATGTTGGTCAAAACATACTCCATCTAACTGTCGCTACAACTATAAACTTCTTCAGAAAAGTTGCACATACAACTCACACAATTTGCACACAATTCTCCAAACTCATACTGACTCCACACTCAAGAGAATCAACCATACTATCATTGGGATTCCTCCAATATATAGATGAATTGATGTGCTCAACTCAATAATTACCAAGAGATATTGAGTTCCACAAACTATGTTCATATACTTGATTTGATCTAGGTTTACCTTTTGAAAATCTCCTCCCTATCTTGATTTGGCTTTCTGGGTTTCTTTTTGAAGAATCCTTTACTTTTGCAAATTAGGTTTTGAAGTTTTACATGGTGAATTAATTATTAATCAACATAAGGACTAGTCAATGCTGAGATGGTTTGAGTCTATCCTTTTTATGTCAATACATCAGATTGAGTACTTTGCTTTCTTGACTACAATGTTTCATTAGCATTAGGAAAATTTAGGGTTTCTCAAGAGAGCACTTGTGGTTGGAAGTTTGTTGTTTTACCAAAATAATTACTGATGATTTCTCTCAATTAGACAACATAATCTTCTGCTTACAGTGGTTTGCAACTCATTACGTCAAATTGAAATTATAGCTTGTGTATGTTGAAGGAAGAATTCTTTGATTGTTTGGGTATGTAAGAAGTTGATGAGATCAAAACGTTGCTTCTTGTAGCTTAGATTTTAAGGAAGTTAGGTTTCATTTTTCGAAGAAGAGCTAAGAATTGTCTATTTTTCATTCTCTTTGACGTGGATTTTGAAATGATTCATTGATTCTTGTATTTTTCGAAAAGTTAATGAAATCACTTCCCTTATTTTAGTTACAATTCATTGAAAACAAAATATTACAATTTCATGTTTGATTGCATTAGGTTTTGTGTCAAGTCACAACACCATCAGTTTCATGTCCATTACCTTTGAGTAAATAACATCTCTTAAAATCAACACTAATAAAATCGATCTAGAATCTTTTATTATTTTAGGGCTCTTTTCCACCCACATTAGATCAGGTTGTAGGGCTTTTGAATAGAGAAGTTAGTTAAATTTCCAAAGCTGCAAACAAACATTACAATCTTGCGATAGGGAGTAAATCCATTTACTACAATTTAGCTCTGGGAAGCTCCCCTTACAAATGAGCTAATCACAAGATCATATTGAACCCAATGGAGTGATCGACCCCACTTCATTGGTTATGGTACAGTGATTTACATGTATTAAAAATGATGTCGAAAGGTACTTGGGAGTCACTTGTAAGTAAACCTCAGATTAAGCATGCTGAGGAACTTTCAAGGCACACTACATGAAAAAAGGACATTGGTGAGGAGCGAAAAACGTCACCATAAGCTCATTGGTGACAATAAAAAGAGCCTTCGTCACCAAAAAATGAACGTCACCAAAGGTGGGGTCACTAAAAGTATAGGTTTTGTGGTGAAATTCAAATTCCATCACCAATAATGATTTATAATGACAAATAGAAATCATCGCCATTTCATATGATCAATGGTGACAGACCATAGCCTCCATAACCAAAAACTGAATGTCACCAAAAGTATAGGTGTTGTAGTGACATTAAAAGTTCATCACCAATAATGATCTATAATGACGGATAGCGATTGTCACCATTTCATATGAGCAGTGGTGACGGACCATAGCCTCGGTCACCAAAAATTGAACGTCACCAAAAGTATAGGTGTTATGGTGACATTCAAGGTCCATCACGAATATTGATTATAATGACAGATAGCGACCCTCACCTTTTCATATGAACAACAACAATTTATTGTGATGGATATTTCATGGCCGTCACTATTGGTACATATATATGGTGACATTTGTTGACCGTCACGAAAATCTGCATTGCCAGAAGTATAAGTGTTGTGGTGACAGTCAAGGTCTTGCAGAAATAATGATTATAATGATGGACATCGACCATCACCATTTCATATAAAAAACAATGATTTATGGTCACATACCTCTGAGGGTCATCACTATTGATGCGTATATATGGTGGTGTTCATTGATTGTCACCATTTCATATTTTAGTGAGGGTCGAAAAATGTCACCAAAGCTCATTGGTGATGGTCAAAAGAGCCTCTGTCACCAAAAATTGATCGTTGCCATTCCATATGGATGTCAGGGAACGATGGAATCGAACCACCAACCTCCTCCTTGTAAAGCAAATTCTTTTCCATTGAGCTAACACCCTTTAATGAATTAGACTTTTAAAAATTAGACCTTGAAACTTCATAATGAATTCTAAATTCTACAACTTTCAATAAATTAAAGTCTCGACAATATTTTACTAAACAAGCAAGGAAGCATCGAAGTTGTAGGTCCCTACCTAATGGTTATGGAAGTTATGAAAATTTGGTAGAGGGAAAAATAGTTATGTATACGAGAATCAATATGTTCAGTTGAATACTCAATTAGAAGTGAACTTTGAAGACATTTATAACCTATAAATGACCTATAACTAGCAAATGCGCCAAATATTGCAAAGGGAATGTCATAAGTGGATAGCATATTGGAGAAGATAATTGATGAGGATAGATGCAATATGTTATAGGTTGAGTGAAAGAAATTTCTAAATGTTGTTGTTGTTTGGTGTTTAGATATCTGCATGATATGTAAAATTTTGTGCAAATGTAACACGGATCTCTGGAAACCAACATAAACCAACATGCAATTTGGAATTTCACAAGTCCGCACTCAAAACATGATAGCAACCAACAAAAAAAAAATTGACATGCATAAAAAGAAATAACTTCACCTTTATTCTTGAGTTTCTTCTGTTTATTTGAATTTGACTTGTGACAATCTTTATCTGACAAGGAATAAAAATCATCACTAGTATTAAATTTATCCAACATAGACTTTGGATACCGCAGTGACATATGTGTTTTGTTGCCATGCATGAAAACCATGGAGTTTCTTGTCGATAGTAGAATAAGATATGTGCCTTCTGCTCAAGAACACATTCTGGATTAACCGTTGTTACCTGACATAAACCAAAGAGATGACACAATATTCATGTACACAAAATCCCCTACCAAAATATAATCATAACTTAGCTAAGAATTCTAAAAGATGTTCTTAATTAATAAGCTTTGTATTTGGAAATTTTGTTTCTTCAAATTTAAAAAAGACTATGTTGTAAAACACTTTTTTATATTTATTCAGGCAATTATATCATAACATATGTCACACAATAGAAATCTACAATACCTAAAGTAAAAAGACAATTTTTCTCAAGAAAATAGATTTAGAAAAGAGCTTTGAAAACTGTAAGTTTATCATCAAATCTTTAATTAGTTTGACAACAAACTAGTTTGAGTTTGAAAATAAAAATCATTCATAGGAAATGAATAGGACAATGGCCAAAGTCGTTATTCACACAAATAAAGATAAAGTCACTATTTCCATTGCAGATAACTGAAATTTGGCAGTGGTCTAACAATTATAGCTTATTTGTCGGGAAGACTCATTAATACCATCATTTTTATTCCATAGTCTATTGTGTCTCTAGATCCAGATCAGATATCTTGCTATTGTCAAGTTCTACCTTTCAAGTACTTATTTCTGGCTCACCCTTTAAAACACAATTCTACCACTCTTTTATTTTGTTTTGTCAAGAGAATTGGTAGGACCTTCCCATCCTCTATTTTACATCATCAATAACCATCCATCAATGATATAAATAATAAAAGATACACAACAAAGGCCAAAGATGTGCTTGTTGTATATCTATGTTTTAGGACTCATCTAACCTTACTGGTGCAAAGAGCTCACCCTACAAAAATAACATCCATGTGTAATTTACAAAAAAAAATTAAATCAAGCTCTAAGAAAACCAATCAAAATATGAGCATCCTTTTAATCAATAAAATCATTGACTTAAAATAAAAGTGGCCTAGAATTGAATGTTTTATCAATGATGTCAAGTAACTAATTGGGTGAAAAATACAGGCCATGAATATTGGATTAGTGAAATAATTGATATGATAAAGCTCAAAATCAAACAAATGACTTACAGCTAAGAAACACAAATAGATGACTTAGAACTAAGACATGAGATTTCCCTTTTAACCCTATCATTAAAAGAACTCTTCTTTATGCCACAGGCCATTAAATTTTTTCTGATACCAAGTGGAAGTGGTATTGTAACATTAACCTCTCATAGTTTGTGTCCACGACTACTTCTAAATATTCACTCGATTACCAGCGTTTGGGGCTAGATAAGATACATGCAAAAACCATCAACATGAAATGAAATCTACATCCTTGTAAAAAACTGGGAGGAAAAAAAATCCACAAATTGAAACAGACTGTAGGATAACTCATTCCTACAACATGATTATCTCATGAACAATAAAAAAATAAATTGGCATAAATGTAATTTTTGCCGCATTTTGACAATCATTTCCTATTGCATATTCTATGAACAATTGATGAAAGAAGTCAGCTAAAGCTTGTCAACATTAGGATTATAGTAAAACATAAAGGAACTACTCCAACACATATATAATCCTAAACATAATTATCTATAGATATAAGTATTTATTGAGGACATTGTATTTTGTGAAAATATGGAAGTCAAATCTTTGAAATAACACAATCTATGATACCACTGCCTTATGAAGTCCATTCATTCGAGTATTTACGAAGTCCATTCAACAATTTCTTCAATGTTCAAAGATCAAACAATTAACATGTAGCCTAAAAAAGCTCAGATTTGAAAATGAGATAACCCAAAGATGTAGAGTATATATATCACATTTATATATCCTAATTTCCATACATTCAAATGACACTTTTTAGCATACTATTATGAATTCAGCCCAAAATGCTAGAAAGCAATATTGATGGTTATTTTGCTAATTTAGAATTTTTATACATGCATTTACTTAAATAGTTAGCTTGCAATCTCAAACATATCTAAGGATGCACACACTACATTGCATATTTAGTGTTGGTGTGTGAACATGAGACCACGAAGTTGTTGGGCATGGAATCCCCCCAAGTCATGTTTTGGGGCTTAAAGCCCAAGTTTTGACCAAGTCCTTTGTAAAGACTCCGTGATATGTGGGCGCAAAGTGCGAATAGAGTCACAGGGTTGTCTACCCTTGTTTTTGTAATGTAATGCCGGCTTGAAAGATCTACCCATGGTTTGAGGACCATGGGACTGTATAAATAGAGTGAGGCTCTAAGTGTAGGAAAAAGGGAATAAAGGAATAGAATAGAAACATGATGAGTCTAAGGTATTGATTCAAAGTGTAAAGTTGTGTCCTTGGGTCGTATAATAGGAGAAGACTCTGTAGCTATGTGTGCAGAGGCCTAGTAGTCCGCAGCTAAGTGCGCGAACCTCTGCAGTTGAGTGCGCAGGGCAGGTCGAGTCTGTAACCTGGGGAAGAATTAATAAATAGAAGTTTTACCATATTTTTGTGTATATTTTCCTATTTTATATGTTATTGGGTATAATTTGCAAGTTTACTATTTATTTGCTACGCGAACTTATATGAATGTGTTGTATAAATAAATATAACACAAGGCTTCTATCTACATGAAGATAACTAACTTGTGTAAGAAGGTAAGTAAGATCTGGGGTGTGATTTAGGGGAATAGTGCAGAATGCTGCTCCAGTAGCACGGAAGCCCCACAGCCCCTGGTTAGGGCTATGCGAAGGCCAATCTATCAAGGAACAAAGGCCAGGGAAGTGCGCAAAGCAACCTGCACATAGGGACCAGAAGTTGGACCAAATCAACCCCCCAGACATCTCGAGGGTGCAGAAACCTGGCTCCAGCACCCCCCCATACTACTTCAAGTGAGACTTCAGTCCATGCTCTGTGGACTGTTGCCGAAAGGGCCAGTAGTACAAGGATTTTTTTGTCTAATTAACTCCAAACCTGGGTCAGGCCCCAAGAAGTCAACAAATGGTTTCATTTTTGGAACCGGGATCTGCATAGAGATGTTTGATGTCATATCACTGGAATCAAACAAAGAAAGGCATTGACAATTGGTTGGATAGGAAGATTCACAAGTTCATGGCACAGGAGAACAAGAATCCATGACTATTAAAAGAAGAGCAGTTAGGTTGCTACTTATACACATAGATCCACGAAATTTTCTTCGCATATTTCCCTACCGAGCTATACGAGTGGATCATGAAGCTAGTAGATAGCCAAGGAAGGTGCAAGCTCCATAGAACTATTGTGTGGAGTACAAAATTGGTGCACAGATTGGAAGCGTTAGAGGATAAGATTGTGCACATTGTTGATCACTAGCTCGATCGAATTATAGGATGATTCATCACTGAATTCATGGTAGATACTTCAATCAGCTACAACGAGGCAGAGTGACACTTTCTCAAAGGACCACAACGTAAGTATGTTAAGTCTTTGAACACTTGGATTAAAATTCTACTATGTGAAAAGCAGGTTATGTGAATAAATTTATGTTTAGGGCTACATGAAGTGGGAGAATCTACATAAACGAATATAGTGCAGAACTAGAAACTAGCCCCTTGATTTCTCCTCCGCGAGGGGACAAGGAAGAGCTTGTGAATGTCTCACCAAGAAGTGAAATCAATTTGATAAGGCAGAGGATTTTGTGCATACCACCCCCACCCACACCATTTCCGGTTTCACCATCTTCACCCCTATCTTCGCCCATACCACCTCCACAACCACCGTGAGTCGATATGGCGAGCACGATAAAGTTGTCATTGTTCAAGGGAGTAGGGAATGAAGATCCGGACCAGTTCTGGTTCATGATAAGAGTTGTATGGGAAGCGTGGAGAGTTATAGATGACAATATAAAGAAAGCAATGTTGGTCAGTGCTCTTCAAGATCGCACACTAACTTGGTACATTAAGCATTCCAAAAACAATCGAAATGAAGGGATCATGGATATCCAAACTATGCTAAACAAAGAATTTAGCATGTCGAAGTCAGAGGCATAGTCAATAATTGGGTTCAAGAAAATCACAATTCTACTAGGCGAGACCCCTTGGGAGTTGGATCAGAGACTTAAGTACACAATTCGTGAAGCTAACATGATACTAACGGATGGGCAACACCGTGAATGGTTTGTAGCATTGTTAAACCCACATCTAAGGAATGTGATGTCACAACAGAGGCTAAAAACTCAAGTCGGGGACTTGGAGATCACGATGAGACTACACGAGACCCTAATACAAGATCCCAACCTGGGAGTTTAGTAGATTCACGTGCAATTGAAAAACTTGTGCCTTGAGATGCACAATCTAAAGCAAGATAGGACAGATCACCCAGAAGTGCACGACGAGGTATGGTGCCTAAAGTGCAAGGGTCAAGGACATGATAAGGACCACTACCTAGTGTTCATGAATTACCTTGCGGGAGGAGAACCAATGCCATTGAGACCGGAGGCACAAGTAGGACCAAGCGCAGCACCTACGTTGCATGCACGATTTGTCAAATAGGAGGAAAGCATGCTATAGATAACTTCCATTTATTGCAGAAGTGTTAGGACCTCACATTGTCCCTTTTTGACCATATATTTTGCTATTATGTCATCCTTTTCTAACCTATATTTAAAGTCCATGTTACTGCTTTAATCCATTTTTCCAAAAGGTATACAATATATCTTCTCATTACTATACGTTTAATTTATTTTACATATAATTACATTACATTCATAATTTATTGATTAAAACGGATAGTTGCTGAAACAGTTATCATTGCAGTCTACGTTGCTGAAACAGCCTGGAAGACTGCAAGGTTATTTATCATTACAGGTTATGTTGTTGTAACAGTTAGAACAAGGAGAAAATCCTGTTGCTGAAGAAGCCATGATTTGCATTCTATATTCAACAGTAACACAAGAAGATCATCGAAGCAGCTGCTACATTGGCTGTAACGACCACATTCCAAAGTCAGTGTTACCATAACCATTATAACATCATTTTGTTAATGGGAAACCTGATTTCCCTATTTTGGTATAATGGGTTAAAGATAGGAATTACAATGTAATCAATTGTAATAGATGTCTCCTCTTTAAAAAGAGGAGACATCTACATTAGAAGGGGATGGACAGACTGCGGGAAGGTCTAGCTGAAGGGAAAGAAATGGAATCTTTTGTAACATGACATATTGATGGATGAATAAAATATTGTTCTGAACATTTCCTAATAGTTCTCGTTTCGTGGGGAATCTTGTTAGAAGGAAAGGGCCCACCTTCATCACAATATTCACCCATTATATTTTTGCAGTGTGTTAAGTGTGTTTCCTATCCATACCTTGTTAAAAGTTTTGTTTACTGAATGTACTTATGCATTGTTGTTGAACTCTGTCTTTCTAATTGATTGCTGCATTATCGAATTCATTTACAGTTAGTTCACGAGTGTTTTATCAGCAATTGAGTTTACAAAGTGAGTTGGCAAGCATGGTAATAAGAAACAGGTGTTGAAGATTCCTACTTTAGGAATAGGGTCATGTTCTCTGTTACAACATAGCTAGTGCTTTCCTTTGCAGATTAATCCCTTTTCATTAGATTACTCTTTTAATGAATTTGAGCATTCTTTGGTAATTGTCTGCAATAGATTGCTTTTTTTGTAACTCTGAGTGGAGCTTCGGTTTGCTTAGAGAAAGATGTGACTAGTTTACTTATTACTACAACTCTTATTGCTTTTGAAATTGAGCACATACAGTGTGTAGTTGCCTTTAAAATAAACAGACTTCCCTGGGTTGACAATTTATGTAGCACTTAGTTGTTTGAATTAATAATCAATTAAAGTGACCAACAAGAAGTACATGCAAAATTCACAGAAGTTGTTCTATAATTTCTGTAGATCAGTGGGACATGATGAGCACGCCTGTAGAAGTTATGAGCTGATGATGAATCAGACTCCTACCCACCGAGTTCAAGCTGAAATGGGGCCCCTTGACCATAATGCAGGGATGGCGCAAACACGATTTCATGGGTACGGATGAGGCTGAGGTGGAGGAGGACCTAGAAGAGGTCGCGAACAGAAGAGGTCGCGAACAACTGATATGTTACAATTGTGGGGGGCTAGGACATTATGCCCACAATTGTACGAATCCAACGTGGCCATCATGCTTGTATTGTACATTGTTTGATCATGAGATGGAGGATTGTCCCTCACTGATAGCGAGGTTGCACAATAAAGGAGCACTCCAACCTCCCCTGACTCAGAACCTACAAATGATGAGGTCTGAACCACGCAAGGAAGACCCTAATGTGAATATTGTGCTCCGAAGTGGAATTACAATAGGGGATGACAAAGGCAAGTAGCCTAAAGAGAGTACTTGGGTTCACAAGGCTCCAACGAAAGAACCAGAGTTTAACTTGGAGCGTGCTAAGGAAACCTTCATTGAATCCAAGAAAAGCTTTGCCAATGCCTCCACTTCAGGAAGCAAAGGTAGACCGGAGCCGAAAATGGACCCATCGATGTTCACAATGTTCCTCGAAACATGAATGAAGTTGTTGCGTCACGACAAGGCTATAAAGGGGCTACAAGAACTCATAAATAGATGCGTTGGTACCGCACCAGGAAAACCATGCATAGTCCGAAAGCTCGGAAAGCACACGACGTGAACAGGAAGGGAAATGAGATTGACCACGTAGATTAGGGAATATGAGATGGACCAAGTGATTCTAGACCTAGGATTATACACGAACATTCTACTGAAGCAAACATGGGAGCGCATGGGAAGGCCTACGCTACAATGGTCTCCTATCCAACTGCGAATTGCGAACTTGCAAGAGATCCTACCTATGGGGAGATTGTAGGGAATCAAAGTGGATATCGAAGGAGAAAGTGTGATAGCAGACTTCGAAGTGATAGAGATTTTTGATGACAACAATCCCTACCCCATGCTATTATGAATAGATTGGGCCATTGACATGAATGGGGTGATAAACCTGAAGAAGTGTGAGATGATTTTTGAGAAAAAGTCTTTGCACGTAGTTGTACCTCTGGACCCTGCAAAAGGATCGCGCTAAATGGAGCCAGTGTGTGACTATGATAGCGACGAATATTTGGAATGCATCTACAAGATAACTGGTGGGCTCCAGTATTGTAGCAATAATGCTACAACTCCTGGAGCTTCCTTCTCTAATTTTATCAACCAGGTAGTTCGTAACAAACTTGGAAGCGACGATGCTGTATGCACAAGTACTAGCTCTTGCCGCAGCTGTCACTTGGTCAGCTGGCACAAGTCCGCTAGGGGCTCAAGCCAACTTCTATGAGCTCTCAGAAGAATATTTTTAACTGATGGATGAAAGCTAACTCAAAGGAAGCTAATCTATTTGCAAAAAAAGAACTGAAAGCCAACAAGAAACGCAAACCCTAGCAAACCCTAATTCTACCAGCTAGTCTTACTGATGCAAAGGTGGGAATGCAAACTACTGAAAGAGATGCCATTACTCCTATGAAGGTGAGATGCATGTGTCTAGACTACTTTTATCTGAAGAGAACACGTTTTTGTATTTTTGTTCAAGTTGTTGGAATTATTATGCATGTGCTTCTAACTAGATCTTTACTGTGCAGGGGTAGATCAAGGGGAGAAATGCTTGGAAGAGGTCAGGAAGGCTCAGAGAGGGTCTAAGGAGTCCCTAACATCCTTTCCGAGAGTTTTACAAAGTTTGGATGCCAAGCAACCGTGTTTATGAGCTTCTACAGGAAGTCTGCAGGGGTTCTACAGGATGTTCAGAATTTCTACAGGAAGTTCAGTAATTCCTACAGGATGTTCTATAATCAGATTTTTGGGTGATGGGTGAGTGGAAGAGGCTGCATGGATGGATAGGGAGGTAGGAGAGGAGTTTGTGATGACTCAGTGACAGAGAGATGAGATGAAGAGGGAGTGTGCAAAGCTAGGTTGTCTTAAAGAGGGCAGAGGGAATGGAAGGTCGGAAAAGGTAGAATAACGAGGGTAATAGAATAGTTGAGAGACAAGGGGTCTAATTGGGAGATGAGTAGTTGGCCTGGGCACGGCTTAGAAGGACAAGAGAGTGAGGGAGTAGCACTGCACAGTGTAAACGAAACAAATCATCCACGTCCTGTACATAATCGAAATATTATTAACCTATTCTAACTGTTTAATAAAACCAATGAACAACAACGTTATTTCTAAGGAAAATCATGCATGGTGCTGAAGCAAAGAATCATTCCAAAAGATCTGAATGCATGGACACTTCTACAACCAAAAAATATTGCATCGAAGATTGCATGAACATGTAAAACAATGTTTTTGGGTGGGTAGCACTGCCTGCAATTCCAGCCCCTAGAAAGAGGTGAAAATGAGTGTGCAGTCAACCCTTTTTTTGGAACTTTTATTAACTCCAATCTGTTCACTCCATTCCAAACAGCTGAAGCAACTCTGTCTCATAAAACTAACCTACTTAACCACACCAAGAAATTCAACTCAGCAAAGTGCGTTTCCAAATGCATGTAAAGGAAAAGAAATACAATGCTGAAAGAAAGATAACAATACAAAGGAAGGAGGCCTTAGGCTCTCAGGTTGGGCCCAACCCCAAGAGCTATGGCTCCTTTAAGAACTCAGAACTGAACTCAAATCTGCCTGCTTTCCATTAAAAGATAATAATCATAAGTCAAATAACATGCCAATAATGGTTACAAAAGAGCAAAACAGAGCTAGCAGCTCGTAGTTCAGAATGTGCAACAAAGTTTCAAAAGTCCTTTTCAAAGGCTACAACCTCGTCATTTATACATTACGAGGTCCCAAGCTGGCCTCCTAGATCAGTGGGATTTGGCTGACCAAACTAGGAGTGAGCTGCTGCTTCCTCAAAATCCATTTAGCTGCCTTCTAACTCGGTGGTGGTGGCCGTTGGAGCTCGGAGTTGGGGGTGAAGATCACGAGGAGGGCCATTCAATGCTGTGGACAACCTTCCTACAAAATCTCAATCCCATCTTGGCTGTCTCCTAGCCCTCATCTGCGTGGTTTTGCTCCATTAAATGTCAAAAAACCTGAAATAAGCACGTGTTAGCCACCTAGGAATAGTGACTGCCCTCATTCGTACAAATGACATAAATATACTAAAAAATGATGCATAAGTTATGAAAAATGAAGGGTTGAGCAAGGGTAGTTAGGCCAAATGAGCCCAAAGTGTTACCAAATTTGGGGCTCATCATCACCCCCCAGCTAAAATGATTGCTCATCCTTGAGCAACTAATCCAGCTCCTCGTCCTTCATTTCCTTCACTGCCACCCTCACATCCCAGGCTTCTGCAGTAGTGTCCTCCTTACTGACATGGAACCCAGTCTTTCTTTCCACCTCTTCCCACTGTTCATGCTCATCTTTTTCTGTGCTGCCTTCCATCAATCCTAACAGCAGAGGTGGTCTTAGCTTGAGGCCAATCCAGCTAGCCTGGAGGTTCTGCATGGATTTCTTATAGAGGGGCACCCGTACTAGAGCTTCCCTCATTCGAGTTGGAGTGTGATATACCCTGATTTTTAGACTGTGGGCCACTGTGTTCCATCGGCGGGTGCAAGCTTGAACACCGTTGTCCCCTAATAGTCTCTCCATATCCTCGAAATGCGCTATGGCCTGGGCCTGCTGATCCATATATTTCAATAAAGCTTGAGGGTCGGTGGATAAGTGTTGGTGTGCCGATATTAATGCAGTTGGATCCCCTGGTTCTGCTCTAATTAGTAGTGGCTCATGCAGCTCTCGGTTCATGACCTCTTTGACTTTTGATGCTCTCTTGTCTTCATGGTTCAACCATGAGGCAAATGCCATCAACTGCATATCCCCTAAGACTGTGTTGGGATCCCATGAAGTCACATTAGGAAGGGCCAAGTTATGGAGATAAAACTCCGATAGTTTGGCCTTATCCTCTGATGAACTGGTATTGCATAATTCTGTGAACTGCTGCGGGTCTTGGAGTTGGGAGATACCCCTTTGTGCTAATGCGTTGATTTGAAATTGCAGCCACTGGTCTCTTAGGTATAGGCCATAGGATTTGGCCGGCTGTCTGCATTGTATAGCATCCATGGCCCAACTGGCCATGCAGGCCAATTGTGCCTCTTTTTGCTACAACTGTTGTTTGAGAGCTTGTACCTCGATTCGTGCTTGCAACTCCTTTTCCTGTAGATGCGAGGTTGGCTCCCCAAGACCGACTTGCAGTCCTTCTCTGCCTTGTTGTTCTGCTATGATGTCCCCTGAGGATGTGCCCTTTTCCTTCTTCAGTTCCTGTAGCTGCAGTTTAAGTTTCTCGTTCTCTTCCTGTAGGAACACCCGCTGGCCGTTTGCCACGTGTTTAGCCATAGCTAATTCCTTTCTTTCCTCCTTGAGTTGTTCCTCCAAGGGACCTATGTCTGCCACACCTTTTGATTTAGCTATTTTCATCCACGTGTGGGTTCGTACCCTTTCTTCCTCCAATGCAAAGAAAAGTGTCACAGTGAATTTCTGTGGTATAATTTTTCCAGCTCCTAAGAAGTTATAATATGAGCTCAGACTTGGCTGGGGACTAGGCTCCGGAATATGCTCTTTCTCTTCTTCTCTTGGTGGCTCTACTTCATCTTCCCTCGTTGGTGATGAGGGTGCCTCTCCCTCCATCCTCTTTGTCTCCTTAAGCTGGGCTAAGGATTCCTGTAGAGCGGCCTCAGCATCCTGTAGCCGGACTTGTGAAGCCAACCTGTCCATTCTCTCTTTCCAAGTAGTTGTTTTCGGGCTCCCCCTCTCATAGGTGACTGATATCTTTGAGGGGGACCTCTCCCTGGGCGAAGTAGGGGCATCCTCTATAGTAATTGGGCTGCTGGATGGAGGCTGTGGCCTCCCTGTTTTGATTCTCACACTTCTCCAGGCTTCGAAATACAGAGGGATCTCCCTCTTTCGTTTTTCCTTTGGCTTAGGAGGTGTACTAAGGGTGGCTAGCACGGCGGCTGCCTCCCTTTCAAGAATTTCGGCTCTCTTTTCCTTTGGTTTTCCTTTCTCAGGGCTTCCTGTAGAAGGCCCTATATCAGCTGATTTCTGGCTTCCTGTAGAAGCCGTTTTTGGTTTTCCTGTAGAAACAGGTGGCACCGTTTTAGCCTGTTTGACTACGGGGGTTTTGCTTTTTGACTTGGTTGGGGCTGCTGTCGAGGTGCCTTTACTGATGTGGACCTGCTCAGTCTTGTCCACCCTACTTTGTAACCTTTTCTCCCTGGGTGTCAATGTGGATTTGTCATCCTTTTCTTCGGCAACCTTTTTCTCTTGTTTTCCATTTTTCTCTTTCTTCGGTGCTTTGGCTGTGGGTTCTTGGCCTTTCCCTTTCTTCTCTGTGTGTACTGACTCCTTCTCCTCGCTGCTGGAGGAACCAAGCTCTTCGGTCAACATTTTTATATCACCATCCTTAGTCAGATTCCGGAAGGCTTCCCACGAGAGAGGGACTTTGTATGTGTGGAGTGCATCCTCCACGAGGAGCTTAATGAGCCCATGATGAGCTACCTGGTCTGGCGTGCCCTCTCGTAATTTGGTGGCACATTCAGTCATAGACTGCAGGAGAAAGTAGGGAATACTTAGTTTTCTTTCTGCAGGTAGGTCCATCTGATGTCTCAATTCAGTGAGTAGCCGGAAATGGTACCCATATACAATGTTGAACCATCCTTCGCATGTGATGTATTTCATAATTTGGAGGCTGACCTCACTCCAAAGTGGCTGTAAGCTAGTTCTGCAAACCCCGTTCTTATCCTCTGAGAATTGCTCCTCTGGTGGGAAGAACTCCTTTTTAGCCTTTTGGCCTAATTTCCTCTCCTCCTTGTCCCACGGTACCCCCATTGGGAGCTCAGTGACTCGGCTGATGAACTGTGGGGTGAGTCTGAGACTCAAACCCCTGAAATTGACAGTGGCCAGCATTTTTGATTTCAGCTTCAGCGCTCGCAAGAACTCCTCTGCCACCTCATCATCATAACCTTGAAGTTTGTCGCAGAACGACATCCATTGCGCACGAGTGAACAGTTCCACCACCTCAGGGTTCTCCCTTAGTTTCTTTGAATCTGTCGGTTCCTTTCTGATGAATCCACCCGGCATGGTGAAAACCTGCTACGTTAGCTGGAGGTGGCGGGTGCGTATCAAAAGCTGGCCTTTCAGATTTCTTTGGGACAGAGCGTAGAACTACGCCTCTGCCACGCACACAATTCGCGAAGATTATCTACAGATGAGCCTTAACAGGGGCTTGATTACAAATCACATCCTGTAGAAAATCCCACATATACTTCGACGACAATTCATGCAAAATGAAGACGACGCTTGCAATTTTATGATGAGACTGTAGTTTTACATTTTTGAGAACGTCGACTCCGCCACCCTCAAAACCAATTGCATGGGAGGAATAGGTTCAGGCTTACCTTTTCCAATTCGCCACCTTTTATGTGAAGAAACCAATTTTCCTCGTGGCAGTGAGCTTCTTGTAGCGTAGCTTTCCTGTAGAAGGAGCGCACGGGTTCTGGAGAGCACGGCAGTGGTTTTGTGCCTTCTGTGCCGCTACCAGACTTTTGAACAAGCCGAAGACTTGGAGTAACGAGCTTCAGAGAAATTCGGATGCTCACTCGACTTCAAAACGGCTGATGATGAATGCGTGGGGTGGCGATCTAGCCGAGGGATTTGAATCCCGGCGGAATTCGTGGCGCGGGGGTGAGCTGTCCCTGCCGGACCGTTGGACGACGTCACCCACTCATTTCCCTGCAAGTTTTCCTGACTGCCGCATCATTCTCTGCAGATCTGCCGCCGTCATTTCTGTTAAAACGCCGCTTCTCCCCGACTGGACACCTCTCACGTGTCTATTACCCGTTTTGCTTGCCACGACCGCCATTTTCCAAATCCGACTAGACCATCTGACTGGTCATCGTGGCCAGTTGAATGGCCATTCGACTGCTCAACCCATTCATTCCCACACTTGCAAACATTTCATAGTATTATTCATGTAATTTGACGAAAGAAGGGTGAGGCACTTACCTGTGCGGCCGCGACATGATTTCCAGGTTTCAGGACGATGGTGATTGGATTTACTTGTTGCTGCTTCGTGCACAGGCACGGGGGTTCCTCCTCGCAGACTGCTGCTGGCTACGAAGTTTATTACCTGGCTGCGGATGGTGCATGTGCCCGCTCTCTGTTTTGCAGGCGTCTTGATGGTGTACACTCTAGCGGGCTGAACTGCTACGGGATTCCTGTAGGATGTCCTGTAGCAGTTTTTCCTCCTCGGGTGCATGCTGAACGGTGAAGACGGTGGCATCACGATCACGATCGCAGGGCCCTTGGATAGCTGTGATAAGTATTGCATGGCATCTCTGCATCTTTTTTCCCATTTGAGAATCGCTTCCTCTGATAATTCAGTGTTCTGATTTGACTGTGCAGGTATTTTCATTGCATGGCAACTAGGGTGGTAGAAGGAGGCGACAACAGTGCGTGATGGAGAAAATAGTAGCTTGCATGCCTCCATGTGGACCTCAGTCATTATATTTCCTCACAAAGTCAGTTTTGGGTCGTCCAAAGCTTCTACAGGAAGTTTCCTGTAGAAATACAGAACTTCCTGTAGAAAGTCTTGTAGCTTCCTGTAGGAGGCTAAACTGTGATCAAATCGTGCCCAGACCTTGGAAGAGATGAGTGTTTCTGGAGGGGTGCTGGTGAGGTCGCCTGGTAGCATAGTAGGGACCCTTGTCTTTGAGTTGAGGGGCCTCTTTTCCTTCATAGAATACCTGCAACCTACATGCATTGCCACATTGTGAACTTGCTTTACCTGTTTTTTTTTTGTTTATTGTTTTTTTTTTTTTTTTTGAAAGACAGCAGGGGCGCCTCCATGAGGTTTTCACCCTTACCATCTGCCTTGAGCACCTCAAAGAGGTTTTCACCCCTACCATCTGCCTTGGGAGCCTCAGAAAGGTTTTCACCCAAGGATCTTTATTTTTTATTTTTTATTTTATTTTTATTTTTATTTATTTTTATTTATTTTTATTTTATTTTTTTTTAAGATCTTCAGGGTATGCCCAAAACAGAGGCAGAACCCTTCTCTATGACCAGCACTGATTTTTCCACAGTTTTGATGAATTCTTGCCTTGACAGAGGCTTTCTGTAGATCTTCAATCGATGCCCATTGACAAGCATAGGGATGGCCTCCTCATCAATGGTCCGAATAAGAACAGATCCATTGTCATGACATTTTTCCACTGCATATGGTGCTAGCCATCTGGTTCTCATCTTCCCCTTGAAATCTTTATGCCTGGAATCATACAACAGCGCCCAATCTCCTGGCTGAAATTGTTTGTCATTGAGGTGTTGGTCATGCCACACCTTCCTCTGAAGTTGAACCACTTCTGAGTGGAGAAGGGCCTGCATTCGGTGCTCGTCCAATCCATTCAGCTGCAATAACCTTTCTTGTTGGGCATGGCTGAGATCTAGGTCCAACTGAGCTGCCATCCTCAAGGTGTTGTACTCGAATTCAATTGACAGCAAAGCTCTCTTCCCATAGACCAGCTCATAAGGTGTGAAGCCAGTTGTGGTCTTCCAAGTGGTGTTGTAAGCCCATGTGGCCTCAACCAGGCGATCTGCCCAATCTTTCCTGCTGCTGCTCACCACCTTAGTCAAGATCCCTTCCAATGCTCTATTGGTGACTTCCACCTGCCCATTTGCTTGAGGATGATAGGGGGTGGAAGTCCTATGCTTGATTTTGTGATGAGCTAGTAGTTCTTCAATTAAGTTGGAGGTGAACTAGCTTCCTTGATCGGTGACTAGCTCTCTTGGGTAGCCAAATTTGTAGAATATGTTTTCTCTTAAGAACTCAGCCACCTTTTCTTCTGTCAATGCTTTGATTGCCTTGGTTTCTGCCCACTTTGTCACGTAGTCTGTGCACACAATGATGTAAGACCTTTGCCTCGAAGGAGGATTGATTGGACCCACAAAGTCCATACCCCACTTCTCAAATGGCTCAAGAGTCACTTGAGGTTGGAGAGGCATTTCATCCCTTTGAGTTGGTTTCCCCATCCTTTGGCATCGGTCACATTGGCTGATATACCTTCTGACATCTTGATGAAGCGTGGGCCAATAGTAGCCTGCCTACAGGATTTTGAAGGCAGTCCTCTTTGCTGCAAAATGTCCTCCACAAGGCCCATCATGACAGGTGAGGAGGATATCAAAGACTTCCTCCTCCCTTACACAACGCCTTAAGATCTGATCAGGGCCAAGCTTGAACAGGTTGCCCCCGATCCAAGTGAACGAGGCACTCTTTCTGACGATTCTGCTCTTTTCTCTTGAGGATAAGTGCGGAGGGAACTGTGCTGAAACAAGGTAGTTTGCTATATCAGCAAACCATGGAGAGAGTACTAAAATAGCAAACAGATGTTCATCGGGCATCTGGTCATCCACTGTTCCATCCTCATCTACAGGTAAATCCAATCTAGACAAAAAGTCAGCAACAACATTTTCTTTACCTGGTTTGTCAACGATAGTCAAATCAAACTGCTGCAACAAAAGTAACCATCTAATAATACGGGCATTCACATCTGGTTTATTCATTAAATATCTAATTGCAGCATGATCAGTATGTACAAATGTTTGATAGCCAGTGATATAATGTCGGAACTTGTTCAGTGCATGGACCACGGCCAAGAATTCTTTCTCAGTTACAGTGTAATTCAGTTCCGCCTTGGATAAGTTTTTGCTGACAAAGTAAATGGCATATGGAAGTTTTTGTTCAACTTGTCCTAAGGCTACCCCTATGGCTTTGTTCGAGGCGTCAGTGTGGATGTGGAAAGGTAAGGCCCAGTTTGGACCTCTCAAGATTGGGGCAGACACCAACTTGTCCTTTAATTCATTCAGAGCCTTCTGACAATCGTCAGTCCATTTAAACTCAACATCTTTTGCCAAGAAGCCAAACAATGGCGAGGCTAGCTTGCTAAAGTCTTTAATGAATCTCCTATAATACCCTGCTAATCCTAAGAAACTTCGGACATCTCTTACCTTCTGAGGGGGTGGAACCTTCTTGATGAGAGCAATTTTGTTGGGATCCACCTGTAATCCCTGACAAGAAATGGTATGGCCTAGCACGGTCCCTTCAATCATCAAGAATTCACACTTTTCAGGACTAAGGGATGGGTTCATCTCAATGCACTTGGTTAGGACTTTTCCCAGATTGGACAATGCTTCCTGGAAGTTGGACCCATAGGGAGTGAAGTCATCCATATAGATTTCCACCGAATCATGGACCAGCTCAGAAAAGATGCTCAAGACGGCTCTTTGGAAGGTGGCAGGAGCAATGCATAGTCCAAAGGGAAGAACTCGGTAAGCAAAGGTACCCCAAGGACAAGTGAAGGTGGTCTTATCTTGGTCTTCCAGGCTGATTTGGATCTGGTTATACCCGCTAAACCCATCCAGGAAAGAGAAAAACTTCTTTCCTGCCAGTCCATCCAACACTTGATCTATGAAGGGTAGAGGAAAATGGTCTTTCTTGGTAGCTTTGTTCAGTTCTCAGTAGTCCACACAGATTCTCCACTTCCCATTTTTCTTGGGAACCAACACCAGAGGGGACACCCATTTGCTATCCGAGATGGGGTAAATGAATCCGGCATCCAACAATTTTTGCAATTCTTCCTTGACGATGTCCTTAAGGGCTGGATTCATTCTCCTCTAGGGTTGCCTAACCGGTTTACAATCCTCTTTGATGTAGATGTGATGGGTACAGACCGAAGGATGGACTCCTTTCATATCCTTATAGCTCCAAGCAAAAGCATCTAGATGACTGGCCAACAGACTACACAGCTCCTTTTCCTGGGAAGGAGATAGGGAGGAGCTGATCTTTAACGTTCTCTCAGGGCTGAACTCCACATTTTTGACTCTGGGAGTGACAGGGTTGGTCGCACAAAGGTCCACTAAGGTGCTGGCTTGGGCATCCTCCACCAATTCCTATAAGGACAGTGCACTGGGAGGTGGATTCTGGATCAAGGTCTCAATCAAATCATCCTCGGTTGGGGGGTCTCCCCTAGTGGTGTCTAGGGTGCACAAAGGTGCTGAGTACACCTCATCCTCTTCTCCTTCCTCCAACCAAAGTGGTAAGTCATGCTCTAATGAGGGTTGGGCAGGAGGGTACAGGACTAGCTGCTTGGACATAGGACCATTTTTGATGGTCATGTTTCCTGCACGACAGCTTATGTAAGCATCTGCAGTGGCTAACCAAGGCCTTCCCAAAATAAGAGGGTATCCAGTAAGCTTTGCCTTTGGTTGCAGAACCAAGAAATCTGCAAGGTATTCCCAAGAGTCAACAGAGACCAAGACATCCTCTACAATCCCTTCGGGAGTCACGGTGGAGCGATCTGCTAGTTGTAGGACTGTCGAGGTCTTTCTCAAGGAACCCTGAAGGTTGAGTTTGAGCATGGTATCTCTGGTCATCACATTAATGGCAGCCCCCAGATCAATCAATGTGTGAGGTATGATGGTGCCATTGATGTGGACATCCACTACAGGACTCCCAGGATCCAAATACTTTGGGCAGATGACTTGTCCCAACATAAGATCAGACAGTTGTCCTATGACATTGATAGTTGAAGCATCTCTCTTTCGCCTGCCTGGGTGTCTAAAACACTTTTCCTTAACCAGTTTTTTGTATATCGGTACATCTTTGATGGCTTGGAGAAGTGGTATTTTCACACACAACTGCTTGAGCTCTCCCAGAAGCTCATCCTCCTCTGGGTTGGGTTGTGTGGTGGCTGTTAGTCTCTCAGGAAAGGGTGGAATGGCCTTTGGTTCACTTTCCTGTTTATCTTCCTCGTCCTCTGGGGGAGGAGGTTGGCGATCCGGAAGAGTCTTTCCAGATCGCAGATTGATCTCCTGGATCTCCACAGCATAGGTAGGGCATGATGTTTCCCCAGTATATACCTGCTGGGCCTGTCGGTTGTTGGGGTTCGGGTTCGGTTGAGCAGGCATTTGAGGTTGCCTTGGAGGAGCAGGAGGTAATGGTTGTGGTTGAACTGGTGGTGGAGGCAAAATGGCGGGAGGAGTATTGTACTGGGGCCTCCACCCCGATTGAGGTGCATTCTACTGAGGCTGTGGCTGGGCATGTGAGTGATACGAATGAGTAGTGGGTTGAGTATGGTACTGAGGTGGGTAAGACCATGGAGGCGGTATAGACCAGGAAGAATGAATAGGGGGTCCCCAGGAAGGCATAGGAGTAGATTGGTTGGGGCTGTAATAAGCTTGGGGTGTCCCTTGCATCCCCTGTTGGTAAGGTCTAGGTCCTTGTGGCCTCCTTTGGTTAAGGAAATAGAGAGGTTCAGTGGGGGCTTCTGTCCCTTGATACATGGCTTTAAGCCCAGGTAAGGTTGGACATTGGTTTGTGGGGTGGTCCTCCTCACAAACAAAACATACTTCAACCGAATGTAATGGGCATTCGTTCTTAGGGTGTTTCCTTGTACACCTAGGGCAGAAGATAGCCAAGGCCCTCTCAGCTTCTTCTTTCTTCTGCTGGATTTGGAATGTATCAAGTTGCATGGCAATGGTCTGTCTCACCTCACTCTTGAGGTCCTCTAATTGATTTGCAAACTCATGTTTGGAGAAAGGAATACCAGCTGAGAGGGGGTTTCCTCTACCTCTTTTCTGGGCTGCCATAGAGTGGTTTCTAAACACAGTCTTTATGTCCTCATAAGGCAGTTGGTAAATATCTCCTCCAGCTAGCATGTGAAGGGTATCTAAGAGGTCTTCAGGGACTCCTCGGAGCAGGACCAACTTGAGGGATTTAGGGTCAAGTGTGCACCTGGCCCGTTTATAGCTGAGTTGGAACCTTTCCTCGTAATCTTCTAAAGACTCATCATTCCCCATGGTCATCCGAAAGATTTCTCCCTTGGTTTCCTTGGACCTACAGTAGTCCCTGTACTTGGTATTGAAAGCTTGCTGCATCTGAGCCCAAGTGGTGATACTGTTCCCAGGTAAGCCCATGAACCAGCATAATGCTGCATCCTTAAGGGTTGAGGGGAAGAGTTTCAGTTTCTTCTCATCTTCAGTATAGTCATAGGTTCGACAAAGGACAACAAACTCAAATAGGAAGGTATCAGGGTCTTCAGTAGTCAGTCCATGGAAGTGAGGTAAAGCAGAGGGACTGATGTTTTTCATTTTCATGTCTCCATTGGTCTCTCGGATGGGGAAGGCACCTTCTATTCTCTCATCTTCTCCCCTATGGTCAGCCATGGCTTTAGACGGAGTGTTCTCTAATTCTTCTTCTGCTATAAGATCTTCGTATATCTCAGGAGGTTCGCCTATAGGTTCTTCTGGATCACTATCACCAAAGAAGAGAGAAGGGTGACTCAGTGATGTGGTGGGGGTGTTGGGTAAGAATTTGTCTGTTTTATCTCGATTCCTACGAGGCATGAAATGGAAAGACTTTTGATTGCTTTTGTTTTTTTTCTGGTACCTGCAAAAACTGAAATAGACTGAACTGCAACTAACTATCTTGCTGAAATGAAAATGCGGAATTGAAATGAAAGTAGGAAAGAACTAATCTATTTTGCTCAAATGAAATTGCAGGAATTGAAATGCTAATCTACGCTTGCAGAATTGAAATTGCGGAATTGAAATGTTAATCTATGAAAGCAGGAAATGTCTATGCTACTTTTGCAGAATGGAAATGAAATAAACTACTTAGTAGAAGGCGAGAGTAGGAAAATAGAAGAAAAGCAACAATCACTAATACTCTGACACTTCCTTGGCAACGGCGCCAAAAAGATGGTGGGCTCCAGTATTGTAGCAATAATGCTACAACTCCTGGAGCTTCCTTCTCTAATTTTATCAACCTGGTAGTTCGTAACAAACTTGGAAGTGACGGTGCTGTATGCACAAGTACTAGCTCTTGCCAAAGCTGTCACTTGGTCAGCTGGCACAAGTCCACTAGGGGCTCAAGCCAACTTCTATGAGCTCTCAGAAGAAGCTTTTTAACTCATGGACGAAAGATAACTCAAAGGAAGCTAATCTATTTGCAAAAAAAGAACTGAAAGCCAACAAGAAACGCAAACCCTAGCAAACCCTAATTCTACCAGCTAGTCTTACTGATGCAAAGGTGGGAATGCAAACTACTGAAAGAGATGCCATTACTCCTATGAAGGTGAGATTCATGTGTCTAGACTACTTTTATCTGAAGAGAACACGTTTTTGTATTTTTGTTCAAGTTGTTGGAATTATTATGCATGTGCTTCTAACTGGATCTTTACTGTGCAGGGGTAGATCAAGGGGAGAAATGCTTGGAAGAGGTCAGGAAGGCTCAGAGAGGGTCTAAGGAGTCCCTAACATCCTTTCTGAGAGTTTCACAAAGTTTGGATGCCAAGCAACCGTGTTTATGAGCTTCTACAAGAAGTCTGCAGGGATTCTACAGGATGTTCAGAATTTCTACAGGAAGTTCAGTAATTCCTACAGGATGTTCTATAATCGGATTTTTGGGTGATGGGTGAGTGGAAGAGGCTGCATGGATGGATAGGGAGGTAGGAGAGGAGTTTGTGATGACTCAGTGACAGAGAGATGAGATGAAGAGGGGGTGTGCAAAGCTAGGTTGTCTTAAAGAGGGCAGAGGGAATGGAAGGTCGGAAAAGGTAGAATAACGAGGGTAATAGAATAGTTGAGAGACAGGGGGTCTAATTGGGAGATGAGTAGTTGGCCTGGGAACGGCTTAGAAGGACAAGAGAGTGAGGGAGTAGCACTGCACAGTGTAAACGAAACAAATCATCCACGTCCTGCACATAATCGAAATATTGTTAACCTATTCTAACTGTTTAATAAAACCAATGAACAGCAACGTTATTTCTAAGGAAAATCATGCATGGTACTGAAGCAAAGAATCATTCCAAAAGATCTGAACGCATGGACACTTCTACAACCAAAAAATATTGCATCGAAGATTGCATGAACATGTAAAACAATGTTTTTGGGTGGGTAGCACTGTCTGCAATTCCAGCCCCTAGAAAAAGGTGAAAATGAGTGTGCAGTCAACCCTTTTTTTGGAACTTTTATTAACTCCAATCTGTTCACTCCATTCCAAACAGCTGAAGCAACTCTGTCTCATAAAACTAACCTACTTAACCACACCAAGAAATTCAACTCAGCAAAGTGCGTTTCCAAATGCATGTAAAGGAAAAGAAATACAATGCTGAAAGAAAGATAACAATACAAAGGAAGGAGGCCTTAGGCTCTCAGGTTGGGCCCAACCCCAAGAGCTATGGCTCCTTTAAGAACTCAGAACTGAACTCAAATCTGCCTGCTTTCATTAAAAGATAATAATCATAAGTCAAATAACATGCCAATAATGGCTACAAAAGAGCAAAACAGAGCTAGCAGCTCGTAGTTCAGAATGTGCAACAAAGTTTCAAAAGTCCTCTTCGAAGGCTACAGCCTCATCATTTATACATTACGAGGTCCCAAGCTGGCCTCCTAGATCAGTGGGATTTGGCTGACCAAACTAGGAGTGAGCTGCTGCTTCCTCAAAATCCGTTTGGCTGCCTTCTAACTCGGTGGTGGTGGCTGTTGGAGCTCGGAGTTGGGGGTGAAGATCATGAGGAGGGCCATTCAATGCTGTGGACAACCTTCCTACAAAATCTCAATCCCATCTTGGCTGTCTCCTAGCCCTCATCTGCGTGGTTTTGCTCCATTAAATGTCAAAAAACCTGAAATAAGCACGTGTTAGCCACCTAGGAATAGTGACTGCCCTCATTCGTACAAATGACATAAATATACTAAAAAATGATGCATAAGTTATGAAAAATGAAGGGTTGAGCAAGGGTAGTTAGGCCAAATGAGCCCAAAATGTTACCAAATTTGGGGCTCATCAATTAACACATGATAACAAGACTGGGTGAATCCAGCCATTGATGGACAAATCTCATGGGAGCACGAAAGCTCCTACACAATGGATTCTGATGAGGAGATAGAACGATGTCAGAAATGGTTACACGAGGTAACCATGCTAAACTGTAACATGATGATGAGATCATTACACTAAGGGATCTACCTACATATGATGGGTTAAGTGAGTTGGCTGACTTCCTGAATAGATTTGAAAGAGAGGTGTTGGAACATCAATGTTTCGAAGCTTTGAAATGGGTACTGTGCACTACGCCTGCGAGGTGATGGGGTACGCACCAATGAAGCTACTGGGACTGGCACAAATGCAGGAGAACAATGAGCATATGATTTGGGAAGCCTTAGATGCAATTAATAGACAAGATTACCGGACGAAATGGTCTGCGCACCCACCTGTCCAGATGGATATAGGCATATGGTACGAAACCTGCGTGGATGCACACAGCCTTCGCGTTAGAAGACACAGTCAGTAAGTAGGTGCGGGTAAGGAAATGATGCGAATGACCCCTCCAGTTGGAACCATGGAGTATGGAAGGACCAAGTGTGTAGAAGGTTATCCACGCATAAGCCTTTAACGAAGTATGCAAAGCACTCAACAAGGTCCACACTACGTAGCGGTCTGATTGGGACCTGCATGTACCAGTGGTTCTATGGGATTATAGGACCACGTGCAAAATACTGACAGCACAGGCACCTCCGAAGCTAGAGAATGGCGTGAACATTATAATCCCCATAGAGAATAACATGCCTACTTCGTGCATGGCAGCACCAGTAGATATGATGGTTTGCAGAACCATGGAAGAAGGGGTAGTGTAGCTAATTGAAGAAAAATACTTGGGACCTAACGAGGAAATATGACAGGGATACCTTAGGGTCCAAGAACTTATGAAAGACAGGGTGTGATTAAGGGAGAAAAGTGCTTTGGTAGAAGCAGATTTCAAGAAGCTTGAGGATGAGATAGAGGAATATTTTCTCAATAAGACAACTAGGGTGATAAAACAGGGTGCGTACAATCACGTTGACAAATTTGGGGGCTATCACCATGAATTGATTAGTCTGATGCCTTTCCTTGGACCTCATATTACTAAATGAATCAACCATGGTGGTGCGCTGCAAATGATAAAGTGCACGACATCGCCAGTAACAATAAAAGGTGGGTATTTCCAAGAAAAGTGATGGATGACAGGATGAAACCCTATATAGTTGGCACAGCCACCTGACTAGCCGAGAAAAGTATAGTCTTAGTGCTCTAAGCAATTGAAAGGAGGTGCGAGAGTATAAACTACTCTACCTAGGAGCTGCACGATGTTGGAGCTGCGTGCAGGAGTAAACTGTTAGAAGGTCCGCGATTGTGCAAGGGGGGCTACGATGCCACGCGGGATGGCTGGAAAGTGACCATTGGAGTCACTCGACTTGAGACCAAACAGAGTGGGCGGAAATAATTTAAGACACAATTTATGGGCAAGATTTGGGAAAATCTACAGCAAGGCAGCATTAATGAACTGGATTTGGGGGGAATGGTTGAATTCAAATTCAAAGGCACTATAAATTACAAAGGGCTACCTAGCAAACAACACTTGGTCATTTGCGAATTGAGATGTTATATACCCCACGTATTCTAAGTAGAGCCCTGTTTGACCTATGCAGAGTATTGATTAAGCTCCTGATTACACGAGTGATAGATTTCTAGACAGACACGATGGCAACATCTGAGGAAGTTATGGAAATTGTAGAGATGACTACCGAAGAGGCCGCATAGACTCAAACTGTGGGGGATGCCCCTGAAGGTGCCAAGATTGTGGCAGAAATCCCTAAATCACCATGCACGTTGAGACAGAAGAAAGACAAATGGTTGATTATTCTTGTACATGTGGCCCCTCGAAACTGCTTCACACCAGGTTAATGATGGAGGAGAAAGGGAAGGAAGTTAACTTGGAAACCGACGAGGAGGAGGAAGACCTGGAGGACCTTATAATTGAAGAAGATGAGGATGAAGGCATGGAGGAAGCAACTGAGCCTGCACACCCTCCAACAAAGTTTCCCGCCTATATCCCCCCATGGAAGGTGAAGGAAAAAGTGCCCAAGGATCTCGACAAGAGCAAGAGCTCTCTACAAACCCCACTCCTCTAGGACAACATCATTGTTTAGGGCACGCACCTAGGGTAGGTGCCTAGCTTGAAATTTGAAGATTGGGATCTCACTAACCATGAGAAGTTCCCTCACCTAGAGACCACACAGCTCATGAAGCCCAAGTAGAACACCACGGCGGGGGTTATCGAATTAGAGCCACGAAAGCGGTTGCGAGGAGTGGAAAAGGTAGGGTTACTAAACATGCTCTGGGTGTCACATTTCCACCATACCTCAATAACAATATTCATCATTAGGCAACTGCTCTCCCTGGTACATGGTGGGTGTTTGTGGCTGGAGGAGCCCATCCCAATCATGGACCACTTAATCCACCACATTACCCAGCTCCCATGCAAAGGAGAGGGCCCCTAGACATCTTGGAGGGGAAGAGGAGTGACTTGGCCATCGCAGAGGCCATGAAGAAGAAGTATAAGCTGGAGAAGAAGAAAAGGGGCTACACCATATCCAGCATCAACAACAAAGTAGTTAAAGTGGCGAACCAAATACTGGAAAGTTAATTTATGGGTTAGTTCTGTGCAAAGGAGGTACCCGCGCCAGTGGTGGCACTTGCTCAGCAGTGCGCATAGGGGGTCTAGTTTAACTAGTCTGAGTTCCTATGCAAGCAGTTCTTGGAAAATTTTCGTGAGGCCCAGGAACAAGGCAAAACATTCCACTATGCATGGCTTCTGTTGTCCATAGTACTCATGGTAGGAGAATTGCTAGAGGACAGTTAGTTCCACATAATTGACAGGGATCTACTGGAGGCCACGAAGTACACTTCGCTCTAGGCCACGAAGGATGAAAACTAGATCTGTGACAGAAGATATTTTGGCTGTTCATGGAAATGAAAATCAGAATGGGGATTAACCACAAGCCGTGGTTATCACCCATTGTCTACAATATCCTGCAACGTTTTGTAGAATTTAAAGTGGACCTCCACAACATCTATATCAAAGCGTGCAAGGACTCGGCCAAGCAATGGAGAGGTACCCCTTGTAGCCTTGAATGACATAATTTTTTATGTACTGGAGACATGGCCACCGAAGTGGCACGCCCAAGACATCGCGACAATGGAGAAGTCTGTGGTAGAGAAGAAGAAAGAGGAGGCCAAACTATACATGGCATAGTTGGCAAAGAAGAGAAGGAAAGAAATAGCAGCAACAAAAGTGCAGGAGGTGCGGGACATTTCACAGACAGTAGCAGAACAAAAAAAGGCCATAGTAGCAGTAGCAACAGCGAAGGCGGTAGCCGAAAAGGTGCGCAACAGCCAAAAGTCGCCATCGCATGGGCAGGAAATAGAGTAAGAGGAGGGCGGTGTGGGCCCACAAACCACGTCAACACAACTGACATGCTAGCGCCTGGGCAAGTAGACAGGGCCGCACAAGAAGGTCACGGCATCAAAGTTGTCTATCCACCCGATCACCCTTACTGAGGGTGATCTGCACGACATCGGTAAGACGGTGCACAACATCACCTCCGAGGCCCTCTAGAACTTCATGCAAGAGAACCCGATTGTGTTGGGGGCCCTCAGAGCATAGCTTCAGGATTTGCAAGTGCGCACTCCTCAGGCCAGTATCCTTTCGACCAACCTCATAGTAGGTACAACTACAGTAGAGCAGATGTTGTGCTCCCGGACAACGAACACAATAATGCTGCGTGAAGGGGCACTCGTTACAATAAATGAAGCTGATAGGCCTATGATTAGCACACTAAGAGGTATTGGGATCAACATGGTTATTCTCCCACGGGAGATGCTATACGTTCTATAGGATGGGATTACTGTAGAACTATGGGCTAGGGACAGCCACGCACTACAAGTACTGAGCTAGCAAAAGATCAACGTGGAGAAATTGAGCTTGCAACGTGACGAAGTGGTGTCATAGAATAGGTAGCTAGTATAGGTACTGGAAGAAGCTTGTCAGATGGTCCCTGAGCTGGCCATCCCAGCAGACACACCAGTAGAGGCGTGCATCCATAGACTAGCAGCAGGGGTGCGCGAGGCACGAGATGAAATGACTAAGGTTCAACTAGAGTTGAACCTTTAGATAGCAGAGCTGTGGTTGAAGGCACAGCTGTCCACCCCTTCAAAAGTAAGAGAACAGTGCGCTAGCACTACTACATTAGGTCTGGAAGAAATCGGCAATGCAGTAAGGGATTGCACTAGAATGTTGGAGGAGTCATTTGAGGTCCTCACGAATTTGTAGGAGGACCCTAACATCTAGCGCTTAGAGATAGAGGTGCATGAGCTCCAACAATAGTACGACAATGTCAAAGGGACTGTGCAGACGGTGGCCCTAACTCAGAGGCTCATGTGATTGCAACAGGCCAAAGCATTGAAAGAGCAAGTGGACATCACATGACACTGAGAAGTAGTTTTGAAGGTGCATGATCAGCCTTGGATTGAAGAGGCCTTCACCATTACCGCAACAATTGAAGGCAATCTCACACAAATGCAGGGGACATAGGAATGGTTGTAGGGAAGCAGTTCCTACATCGTGGTCTCGAAAAAATAGGTACAGGAGATTCAACAGGAAATCGCTTAGTGCAATGCTGACCTTGCAGTGATTCACGTAGAGTTGGAGGGACTCCATGTGTAGATATTTGCACTAATAGAGTGACTCAAGTGTGAGTCACAATGTTTGTGTTGGGGGCCTGTTGGGTGTGAAATCCCCCCAAGGCATGTTTTGGGGCTTAAAGCCCAAGTTTTGACCAAGTCCTTTGTAAAGACTCTGCAATCTGTGGGCGCAGAGCGCGAAGTCATAATAGAGTCACAAGGTCGTCTACCCTTGTTTTTGTAATGTAATGTCGGCTTGAAAGATTTACCCATGGTCCACGGACCATGGGATTTTATAAATAGAGCGAGCCTCTAAGTGTAGGAAAAAGGGAATAAAGGAATAGAATAGAAACATGATGAGTCTAAGGAATTTAGTTGAAGTGTAAAGTTGTGTCCTTAGGTCGTAGAATAGGATAAGGCTCTGCAGCTGTGTGCACAGAGGCCTAGTAGTCCACAATTGAGTGCGTGGACCCCTGCAGCTGGGTGCGTAGGGTAGGTCGAGTCTGTAACCGGGGGAAGAATTAAGAAAGAGAAGTTTTACCATATCTCTATGTATCTTTTCCTGTTTTATGTTTTATTGGGTATAATTTGCAAGTTTACTATTTATTTGCTACGTGAACTTATATGAATGTGTTGTATAAATAAATATAACACAAGGCTTCTATTTACGCGAATATAACTAACTGGTGTAAGAAGGTAAGTAAGATCTCCGGTGTGATTTAGGGGAATGGTGCAGAACACTGCTCTAGTAGCGTGGTAGCCACACAACCCCTGGTTAGGACTGCACAAAGGCGAATCTATAAGGGCCCTAATGCCAGGGAAGTGCATGAAGCAACCTGCACACAGGGACTAGCAGTTGGTCCAAATCAACCCCCCAGACATCTCAAGGGTGTGGAAACTTGGTTCCAGAACCCCCCCATACTACTTCAAGTGAGACTTCAGTCCATGCTCTATGGACTGTTGCCGAAAGGGCCAATAGTACATGGATTTGTTTGGCTAATTAACTCCGAACTTGGGTCAGGCCCCATCAAGCAAATAGAAGTCCAACATTTAACAATTTGCCTACAATATGTGTTAAGCACACATGGACAACAAACAATGTGAAAGATAAATCATGTGAGTTCATTTTTTATTAACATAAGATACACATTTATAGTACAATACGTGACTCTTGGGATTCAGATCCCAAGGTCTCTTGGACTGCTTTTGTCCATTCGAATTCCACACTAACCCACTTAGGATTAGGTGTCCAGCATTCCCCCCCTTAATCCGAAGGGTTATGTATGAGTCCAAGAAAAGAGCTGTAATACAAAATGTGCAAAAAATGCATGGCAGCACTAGGCTGAATGTGCTCTATGAAATGTTGGTAAAAAGGCCGGTGGTTTAAGGATGACCACCAACACTGGAACGCTTAGTGCAGTTCCCGGAACTCTTCCAAAACTGGCAAGAAACTGAAGTTTTCTGCTAGAGGAAGTGATCCTATTGTTTTAAATAGGGAAACCTGCAACCATAAAAGGGAGGTCTCACCCCGCATAAAAGGTAAAACTTCAACCTGAAAAGGGAAGTCTCAACCTGTGATGGTTTAAGGATAACCAACAACTCTGGAATGCTTAATGCAATTCCTGGAACTCTTCCAAAACTGGCAAGAAGCTGGAGTCTTCTGCTAGAGGAAGTGTTCTCAATCTGTTCACGGGCATCTTTGTCTCTGGCTGTAACTCTGAAACTGGTGTGGCAGGTTGTGGCTCAGGCTTGCTTGATGTGACTTTGAAGCTTGTAGATGACCATCATTTCCCCCCCTGTCAGGTACAAGGTGAGAAGATGGAGAAAACTCAACTGCAAGACTGTTCAATACTCTGGAACAAGTTCTGACATGTGTTTGGAATATCTTCTTGGTTGTTGATGCCCATTGCCAAGAAGCGATCCATCCAAGATGAATCTTTGTTCTTGCAGGACGTTTGTTTTTGAAGCATCTGTGTGAAGAATGGCTGGTTTTATGACAGTGCTCACATGGATGAAGATCAAAACAGTGATCTTTCAGATGGCCAACTCGGTCACAGTGTTGGCATTTGACGATCTGTTGTTGTTGTTGCTGTGGAAGAGGGGCAGAATCAGGAACAGCTGAAGCTGAACTGTCATAAGGAGCAGGTGAACTGTCATGAATGAATCCAGCACTCTGAAACTGAATGGGCTTGGCATAGTATGGAATATGAAAGGACAAGTCCTTGTCATATCCAAGACCAGTTCTGTGCTTGTTGTGGACAAGCTGTTCCCAAGGTCTGATGATGGGCTTGGGAAGTGCAGATTGAGTTTCTGCATCTGCATGTACAACTGTTGCTTTATTGGAATGAACAGTAACATTAATGACTTGCTGCTGATGGGTGGTTGTATCAATGTTCTGAACAAAAACAGGTTCAGAATGGTGTCTATTTTGATGTAGCTCTTCTTGCTGTAGCTTTGTTTCAAGCTGCAAAAACTCAATATTTTCCTGTGCATTATATAAGCATGTCTGAATTTCTGAGAGAGATCCTTTGCTGATTTGTAATGTATCATCAACAGTAGATTGTATAAGAGTTTTCATGAACTCTAATACTTCACTGATTCTGGCCATCTGTCTTAATGCAGAAAAATAATTTCTATATCCTTTATAAATGTCAGCAAATGATCAGTGTGCAGTATAAAATATTACAATCAGCTCACCAAAATCTTTATGCAGCAGTGGAATCAAGGAATGTCAAGCTCTCTGAAACCCTAGAATGTGAAATCATACTTCACTTCATCAATACATGTCTATAGATCAACAATGTCAGCAGTAACAACTCAATAGATTCTTTATCATAGGCATTTACAAAGAATAATGTGTCAATACTGTCATATCAAATCTCTAAATCCAATCTCTGTTTAATGCAAATAGTCAACAACACTCCTTGCATCAAACAATACAATTGGCATACTCCTCCAAGGATATTATAGATCCACGCATCCTCCCAGGCCACTTCTACCAGGATCCTCTACAACCGTGCGCATAAAAGCTTACTCCATGATGATTTATAAAAACAAAGCAACAAAATGCTTATTACAACAGTGACTTTCGTGAAGCGATATTCAATAGGCGGACTTGCAGATATATCTACGCTATATATATACCATAGTATATTCTCTCTTCAATTGATATTGCACTGGTTATGGGATGGCCCTTATTATAAACATAACTCGTATATGTATATGAGCTTAATTTACCATGGACACGTATATATGTATCGAACGCCCTTTTTATGCCAACAGCAGCGTATCATTAACGAATCTTCAATGGCTGCATACAATAGAGATATGGCCGAGAGTTATAAATAGTTATACCTGATGCTCTAGCTGTTCTCGGTCCACCTACGACGGGTCTGATAGAATGATAATCTCTGGAATATTGAATCCCTTTGTTTAAAAAGAAGTCTCTGCGCTGTGAAAAATGAGAGAAAGGGGAAGGTAGATTAATGGATGCTTCGGTCTGGTTCAATATAATGCCATCATTGCGTTCTGTTCGCACAACTCAAGAAGAACCTTTTTCACGCATTCCTACGGCATCTCGTGTATATATATCAATCGCTCAGCTAAGGTTACAGGCGGAAATTGTATCAACGCACAGGTTCAATGATTATAGATTGCCAGCTATATAGCGTTGTCTCGTTGCTGCTTCCGGTATAATCACAATAGCTCATCCAATCAACGGCAATACTCTTGTATGCAACATTTGATGTGTCGCCGGTTCCAACTTTCGCAGGCCGATGGATGTGCAGCTCCTCCCTGTAATCGAAGGCTCAAATATAATATCCGCTGACTGTATATCCACGCCTCTATGCAGTTGGGCCGATGCAGATACAACTTCGGTAAAAGCATTAACTTCACTGCTGAGAATGGTCTTTCGACCCTACAACACAATGACTGCGACAACCCTCACAACCAATGTCGATGGCTTCGTGGCTTCGATAGTGCTGATAGAAATATTTGGATGGATTTCAAACAACTCCATGCAACAATGAAATGAGTCGACCGCTCCCCCAATATTTCAATTCTACTCGAAATTCTTCTTAGAAGAGGCAACTTCAAAACTTATTCAGGGCGCACACACCATTTCGCTGAAGCCTGGCTTTCTGTTTTCAATGACCAAGCAGAGAAAATCCTTCGGCATACAGCAGATGAGCTAGCTATTAGATCTGAGGAAGCGGATCAGAAGGCATACCAGATAGAGCTTAAGAAGGCTATGTGGGTTCCTCACGTCCTTCGTATCAGTGTAGCACAGTCCGAATACATGAATGAGATGAGGCAACGCATTACAGTTCGTTCATGCAACCCCGTGGATTGGACTAAAGAAAAGCTTATCATGTGCACGGTTGTAACATTAGATTTGAACGGTTGTTGCCTTCCAGCGCGTTTTTCGCTAGGATACCCGTTTCAATAGAATAGGTGACAGTGCAGCGTTCACCATGGAGTAACTCCTCTACACAAGGTCTGCACTTTACTCAAACAATCAAGAGTCTCTAACAGTGAGCGTTATGCAGATGCGTTTGGAAATGATGCGTTCTTCAACAGCGTGTCAACCAACAATGGGGTCATATCAAAGCAGCGTTCACCATGGAGTAACTCCTCTACACAAGGTCTGCACTTTACTCAAACAATCGAGAGTCTCTGACAGTGAGCGTTATGCAGATGCGTTTGGAAATGATGCGTTCTTCAACAGCGTGTCAACCAACAATTTATTTCCACCACCATTCAACAATAGCCGTGATTTGTTTCCACCAGCGTTCAAAACTCAAATCAACAACAATTTCAATCGCTGAATCGACCCATTTAATTGCTTAAATTTCGCAAAGCAGGGTGTACACACCATTGAAAGTAATAGTCATGCCCCTTTTAACACAACAACAAAATAGTTTGTACACACAGATTCGATGCTTCGAGAATCGATGAGACATATATTTTTCATTACAAAGAATAATGACAGAATACGGCAGAGGGAGCAGCATTCATTTGAAAAACGGCAGCATTCAATACCATTACATTTGAAAAACTGCATTCATTTGTACAAATACTCAAAGAAGCAAACGTATTTCAGGGAGCATCAAAAACATTTATGTTATCGGGTGGTATGTCGATTCAACAGAGGCATTCTTCTGCCTTCTGCTCTATCCTTCAGAGGACAGAGGCATTGAGGACAGTGCTCAAGTCAGAATGACAAAGGCCAGTGCTCAGACCAGTTGCACAAAACTACACAGGCCACACAACCTGGCTCCGATACCATGTTAAACACACATGGACATCAAACAATGTGAAAGATAAATCATGTGAGTTCATTTTTTATTAACATAAGATACACATTTATAGTACAATACGTTACTCTTGGGATTCAGATCCCAAGGTCTCTTGGACTGCTTTTTCCATTCAATTCCACACTAACCCACTTAGGATTAGGTGTCCAACAATATGCACCAGCCAAATAGGTGAACAACAGTATTGTATGTATGTGTTATGAATATATGTATTGCGAGCCAATAAGAATATAGTTGGAACAGTCATGTCCAACCCTTCCAAGTTTGCCTATAATTTTCACTGATCTAATAGGTGAATAATAGAACTGTAGGTGTGCATTCCACATCATTTTCTTAAATCAAACGCCTTCAACATAGAAATTTCAAAGAATATGTCCAGAACTAGTAGGTAATTTGCAAAATGAAAGAGTTGACTTGATTGTTTCTGGAGAAGACTAGATTCTTACATTCTTTAATGTAAATTCATGACACTTTGCCAAGCTTAGATGGAACAAAAATGAACCAAGCTAGAAGGTTATTTAAAGAATCCTTACTTATCCATAGTAAAATGTTAGCCCTTTTTTTTCAAAAAGCATTAATGTAAAAACTTTAATAAATTCAGTGAAGAGATTGTAGAAATGTTCTTATCAACCCACTAAAGTAAACAAAGCTAAGAAATATTGCTTTGTAAAAGAGATATTAATGGTCAAATTAACAAGAAAGTGACCTTTTAGTATAGTTAATCCACTAAGCAATAAATAGAAAAACCCATTTTCAATTTAGTAGGCACATGTTGGGAAAATAATCTCACAATAATACCCATCATTGAACATTCTGACCCACTAAATCACTTTTACATTATTTTGAAGTTCTTCAACAAAGTACTTAAAAGTTGTGAACAATGTCATAACAATACTTCTAGCTATAGAACAAGCATTTCAAGCTTGCCTCTATTTTATGATATGGATATTTATCCTTCAAACAAAGCTATGTGACACAGAACCACTTTCACCCTTAAGAAAAAATGTGGTTTTGAATTCAAGGTGAACTCTCTTAGCACAAATATGCTCTTAGTATGGTATAGGATTCTCATAGTAGTGCCAGGTTTAAGGGTGCCAAAGAATTTAAATTTTAACTATGATATTGTCCACTCTTGCCTTCAAGACAACATAGTCTTTAGGAATTTCATGTTCGAAAACCTCCAAATATATTTCTAGGAAAACTCAAGTTAAATGGAAATATTTTTGTATAATGGTTGTGATTCATATGGATGCACATTACTATATGTGTTTTTTCCTAAAATTGATTAATTTATGTATTTTTTGGTCAGCCAACTTTTTTATCTAGTTCTAATTCAGTTGACAGTAGAAAGAACTCAGGAACTTGAGAGGATAAATTAATATCCTCGCCAACCAAGTTCAATTGCCACTTGTGCTGTGATTGATGTTCATGAGACAATTGTTGATTCATACTTGTGTTGTGATTGATGTTGATGAGATAATTGTTGATTCATACAACAAATGTCTATATTCATGGAATATGATCTAATTATGAATATGGAAGTGTTCAACTATCTTTTTGAGGACATTGTATTTATGAAAATATGGAACTCAAATGTTTGAAATAACACAATTTATAGGAGTGACAAGGTATGTTAGGCAGTGGTAAGATGGAAGTCAAATATGAAATAACACAATTTTTGACAGATGAGAACAAAATATGTGTGTGTAAGAACTAAAATCCATGAACACAATCACAACTCGTCATATAATGCTCTAAGTTCTCCAAAACCCTAGATATAGAAAACCAATAGAAACCTTAGCTCCACCAAAGATATTTCAAAAAGATATTCAAAAATATTGATTGTTGGAGTATCTTTGGTGGAGCTAGGGTTTCTCTTGGTTTTCCCTATCTAGGGTTTTTGAAAGCATGGAGAATGATATGATAGGTTGTGATTGTGGTCATGGGTTTCATTTCTTCTTTATATATACAAAATTTTCGGGTGAATGCTCCAAGAAACACTAGCACCTTAAGACCAAAACACATAAAGTACAAATAAGATTGAACGAGAGAGAGGGAGAGAGAGAAAGTAGCACTTCTCTTACATCTCTAACCCAAGTGTGAAAAGGAATATGCACAAGTGCATGATCAACTATAATAACAACTCACTCCTTCCTCTATTTATATGAGAGGTAAATGGGCTTTACAATAACAAGTGGACCTAGTCCACTGCAAGAAAACTTGTAAGACAGAAGTAGGTCCACCCATGTGAAGAACTCTACTCTAAGTGACATGTGTGAGGCTCAAAGGTGACAATGATTAACAAGCAAGGCCTCCATGGCATGAGCACTACTCCCCAAGGTCCAACAATCCTCCAAAGGTCCAAAGCTCCAATGCATCTCCATGGTCATGTGTCTCCTTAAGGACAATGCATATCCAAGCTCTGTGTCACCTTAAGTACTCCCACACCTACATATCCACTCCCTCAACATAAGAGTCCACATGTCAACTATAAAACTCCATGCAAGCAACCCAACAACCCCACGTTATCTAGGGCTCAATAACCTCCTCTGAAATACCCAACTCTACTCCAACAACATAAACTCCCTTTATGCATCAACAACATGAATGTTGCAAAGCTTTGTTTAAATTATGGAAATAAGCATAGTTTGACTTCTCTTGGTTTCTTCTTGACTGGCACTAAATTGGAAATATTGGAACAATAACAAAATTTAAGATAATATTCACATCCAAATTTTTTTCAATTCTTTCTAAATCAATGGCTCTGATGTGGGATGTACCTTTCTTAATTTACATTAGATAAGTTTGACATCTTCTTGGAGGGGAATGACATTTGAGATTATCCTTGTATCATATGCTCTTAGAGCTTCATAGATCCAAGTGAAGACACCCCTCTACTGTTTGAACAATTGCATCTATGCTTGTTTTTATGCTTATTTACAACAAGTTCCAAGGTTGATGTTCTAAATATCTCCTTTTGTGCCCAAATTAATCAACTCATAATTCATAGTAGAATTATTTGTTTTGACATTTATAGATTTTCTAGATTTACTCCTTTGGGAATTGAATTCTACCTTAAATTCCCCATACCATCTTGTCAAATGTCCATAGCTTTTGAATTCTCTTCATCATCTATTACTACATGCTTCAACATGCCCTCACTAATCCAAGAATTGGATAATATATTGGTTGTCATTGAACACCCATGTTGGGTGCGAGATCCCCCAAGGAAAGTTTTGGGGCTTAAAGCCTAGGTTTTGGTCACAAATTGTAACTTTGATTAAAGACTCTGAATTTTGTGGGCGCGGAGCGCGTAGCTTGTAAATGAGTCATAGGGTTGTCTACCATTAATTTTGTAATGTAATTTTGGCTGTAGAGATCTACCTATTGTCTGCAGACCATGGGATTGTATAAATAGAGTGAGTCTCTAAGTGAAAATCAATAATGGAATCAACCAATGGATGATCATTGAATAGAAGCATAGTGGAGTATCTGAAGTATAATGTCTAGTTTTGAGCCGTAGAGTAGGAGAAGACTCTACAGTTGAGTGCGCAGAGGCCTAGTAGTTTGTAGCTGAGTGTGCAAACCCTTGCAGCTAAGTGCGCAGGGCGAATCGAGTTTGTAACCGTTGGAAGCATTAATAAAGAGAAATTTTATATCATTCTTTTGTATTTATTTCCTTTTTTCTTCATTGAATGTATTGGGTATGAATTGCAATTCTATTATTCATATGATGTGCAAACATATGTGACTTTGATAAATAAGTGAATGTGAGATAAAGTATCTGTTTACGTGAAGTTAACTAAGATCTTTAAGAAGATAAGTAAGATCCGAGGTATAGTTTGGGGAAATAGCACAGATCCCTGCCTTAGTAGCATGAAATCACCTCAGACCCTAGTTAGGGTTGTGCAAAGGTGATTATAACAGATCATGAAGGTCTCAAGTCAGCACAGTTTGTGAAGTGACCTGTGCGAAGGTAGGCACAGTTGGACTAAATCAACACCTCAGACATCTCAAGGGTGTGGAAATCACAAATCTCGTAGATAGCCAAGGAAGGTGGAAACTTGACAATTCCATTGTGTGGACCCCAGAGTTAGTGCAAAGGTTGGAAACATTAGAGGATAAGATCGTGCGTGTCGTTGATCATTGGCTCAATCGGATTATAGGAGGATTCATTACTGAGTTCACAGTTGACACCTCACTTAGCTATAGTGAGGCAGAGTGACGCTTTCTAAAAGTACGTGAGGTAAGTATGTAAAGTCTTTGAATACTTGGATTAAAATGCTATTGTGTGAGAAGAAGGTTATGCAACTACCTTAGTGTTCGAGGCTACTCAAAGTGGAAAAACTTACAAGAACAAAGGAAATAAGGGACCAAAAACTAGCCCCTTGATTTAACCTCTGTAAGGGAATGAGAAAGAGCTCACAAAGGTCTCACTACAAAGTGTGATCTATTTGATAAGGCAAAGAATTCCGTGAATACCACCCCCACCCACACACCCCATTGTAACTTAGGCATAGTTGGTAGAGAAGCGTCAAAATGAAGTAGTAGCAGTGAAGTCCCAGGTGGTGAAGGATGCTGTGAAGGCAGTAGAAGAGTAGCAGAATGCAGCAGAGAAGGAGGGCAAAGGCCAAAATTTGCCTTCACCTGAACAAGAAACAGATCCGAAGGAAGGTGGCACGGACCCGCAAACAACGTCAACATAGTTGAAACGATAGCGCCTAAGAGAGCAGGTGGGGTCGTGGAAGAAGTCAAAGGCCTCAAAGACTTCTTTTGACCCACTCACCCTCACTGAGGGGGATCTAAATGACATTGGGGAGACAGTGAGGGACATCACTGCGGAGGCCCTACAGCAGTTTGCGGAGGATCACCAGGCGATGTTGGGGGCTCTTCGAGCATAGATACAGGAGTTGCAGGTGCGCACTCCATAGGCTGGTAATGTGTTAACCAACCTCGAACTAGGCACGATCGCGGCTGAGGAAATGCTACGCACCCAGGTGACTAACAATATAGTGCTACCAGAGGGAGCACTCATGACGAAAAATGAGGCCGACAGGCCTATGGTCAGGGGGTTGAAGGGAGTCGAAATAAATATGGCTGCGCTCCCTTTCGAGATGCTCTATGTTTTGTAGGATGGAGTTACTCCAGAGCTGCGAGCCAGGGATGGTCATGCACTCTAGGTAATGAGCGAGCAGTGCATCAACATTGAACAGTTGAGCCTGTAGCACGAGGAAGTATTGGTGTGGAACTGGAAGATTGTGCAGGTGGTGGATGAAGCCTTCCAGATGGTCCCAAAGCCAGCCATCCAAGTAGACGAAATAGCGGAGGCACACATTCGGAAACTAGAAGTAGGGGTGCACGAGGCTAAGGAAGAGATGGCCAAGGTTTAGCTAGAGATGAACCTTTAGATTAACGAACCATAGTTGAAGGCACAACCTTCAACTCCACCAGAGTTCAAGGAACATCATTCCAGTGCCATTATAGCAGCCATAGTGGAGGTCAAAAGCACAGTGAAAGAAGGCATCAATCTATTTGAGGAGTTGTTCGAGGTTCTCACTACTCTGCATGAGGACCTGAATATACAACACCTACAAACAAAGGCATGTGAGCTACAAAAGAAATATGATGAAGTAAGAGGGACAATGCAGACAATTGCCCTTACAAAGAGGCTCGCACAGATGCAGTAGGAGAAAGCGCTCAAGGAGCTGGTGGATGCTATTTGACACAAAGAAGCCATTTTGAAGGCATGCATATAGTCATGGATTGATGAGGCTTTTGTCATTACAGCCTCTATTGAAGCAAAGCTCGCATAGATGCAGGGAACATAGGAACATATTTAGAAAAGTAGTTCAGCTACAATGGTTTCTGAAAAATGCATCTAGGAAGCACAGAAGGTAGCTGCTTAGTGCGTTGCCAATCTTGCAGTAGTCCAGGCAGAGTTGGGAGGTCTTCGTGCAAAAATATTTGCACCGAGAGAGTGACTCGAGGGCGATTCATGATGTTTTTGTTGGGGGCCTACTGAGTGTGGGATCCCCCAAGGAAAGTTTTGGGGCTTAGGGCCCATATTTTGGTCACAAATTGTAACTTCGATGTAAAGACTCTGCATTTTGTGGGCATGGAGCGCATAGCTTGTAAATGAGTCTTAGGGTTATCCACCCTTAACTTTGTAATGTAATGTCGGCTGTAGAGATCTACCTATGGTCCACAGACCATGGGATTGTATAAATAGAGCGAGGCTCTAAGTGTGAATCAATAATGGAATAAATAAATGGATGATCATGGAATAGAAGCATAGCAGAGAATCTGAAGTGTAAAGTCTAGGTTTGGGTTGTAGAGTACAAGAAGGTTGTGCAACCGAGTGCGCAAAGGCCTAGTTGTCCATAGCTAAGTGCACAAGGTGAGTCGAGTCTATAACAGTTGGAAGCATTAATAAAGAGAAGTTTTATATCATTCATGTGTATGTATTTCTTGTTTCCTGCATTGATTGTATTGGGTATGAATTGCAATTCTACTATTTATATGATGTGTGAACATATGTGACTGTGATAATTAAGTGAATGTGATATAAAGTATCTATTTACACGAAGTTAACTAAGATTTTAAGAAGATAAGTAAGATTCACGGAATAGTTTGGGGAAATAGTGCAGATCGCTACCATAGTAGCATGAAAGCACCTCAGCCCCTAGTTAGGGCTACGCAAAGGCGATTATAACAGATCACGAAGGTCTCGGGTCAGCATAGTGCGTGAAGTGACCTGTGTGAAGTTAGGCACAATTGGACTAAATCGACACATCATACATCTCAGGGGTGCAGAAACTTGGTTCCAACATCCCCCCATACTACTTCAGGTGAGACTGCAGTCCGCACTCTGTTGGCTGATGCCAAAAGGGCTAGTAGTGTAGGGATTTGTTTGGCGAATTAACTCTGAACCTGGGTCAAGCCCCATCAAGCCAACAACCCACAAGTTAGTGACATTGTTTGGGATTCAATGCTTAAAAAGGATTTTAGTAGAAATATGTTGGTAGCATATCATGTAATGGGGCTAGCCTAGAAGAAAATTTAGATAGAATGTTCACAACTACAATCTTACATTGAGGAATGGACACAATACTAAAAGCATAAAAATCCGTAATCAAGCTTCATACCTCAGATTGGAAATTCTCCAAATGAAGCAAAATAAAATGGATGGAATTATTTACCTTTCATAATATTATTTTCAAACCAAAACTTTTAAATGTTTCACCTTAGAATCAAGAAGTTTTTCAAGGCCTATATAAAATAAGGGTATGCTTTTTCTAGGGATCAATCAATGTAAATTCTTCCCCTGCACCCTCCTGTAACATAGAACCATCATAAAACAATGTCTAGAAGTTAGTTTCTAATTAGGTTAGAATATCTAGCACTATCTATATCCACTATCGTACAATTTTCATCTTCAATTTATAAATATAGGTTAGAATATCTAGCACTCTATATATCCACTATCATAGAATTTTCATCTTCAGTACAAATGTGTTGGGTGTGGAACCTGAATATCTTCTGTATTCAAAGTTCTCAGCCAGATGTATACCCCAAAAGATTGTACACTCCTCTGGTCCGTTCATTAGGTAGATGATCTGATGGTAGAAGTTATATTTAATTTAGGGTTTTTTTCCCTAGAAGGCAACCCCTCACTATATATGACGAAATTGTATTGCGTCTATCATATCTATATTTTGAGTGAAGAAAAGAGAAGAGATTGAGAGCGAATATGGAGTTACAAGGATCTGTTGTAGGTTGTATCTCTTCAGTTTGCTGGATAATATAATAAAATAAGGATTGGTTTTTTCTCCATGGACGTAGCCCAAACCGGGTGAACCACATATATATGTGTCTCTCTTGTTTTATGCGTTTTCTGTGTTTATATTTCTGCAATATTTTATGTGTTCCATTGCTCTGTAGTATATAATTTTATAATTTTCTAACAACTAGTATCGGAGCCGAAGGTCTATTTGGTTGATAAAGTCGCAGGAGAGAACGGTTCCTAGTTCAAGTGGGAGCAATAACAGAAGATGGTAGGTTTAGGGTCAAAAAATTCAATGGCCAAAACTACCAGCTATGAAAGATGTAGATGGAAGATTATCTATATCAAAGAGATTTGTACCTACCATTGAGTGGAAAGACAAAGAAGACAATGAGTATGACATACATAGAATGGAATATTCTTGACAAAAAGGCACTTGGAACAATACAGCTATGCCTAGTGGCATCGGTAGCATTTAATATTTCAAACGAAGCGACAACATAGGGTTTAATGTCTACATTGGCAAAACTATATGAAAAACTTGGTGAGCACCAATATCACAGTAATAATGCTACAACTCCTGGGGCTTCCTACTTTACTTTTATCAACCCGATAGTTCGTAACAAACATGGAAGCGATGGTCTTGTATGCACAAGTACTAGCTCTTACTGCAGGCTGTCACTTGATCAATTGGCGCAAGATCACTAGGAGCTTAAGCCAACTTCTATGAATTCTCAGAAGAAGCTTTTAACTGTGATAAAAGAAAGCTAACTCTACAAGGACTATTCGACTTGCAGAAAGAGAAGGAAAACTGAAATGTAACGCAAACCATAGCAAACCCTAGCAAACCCTAATTTACATACTAACCCTACTTTTGCAGGAAAAGAGATAAACACTAGTGAAATGCATGCCATTGACTACTAAAAAGGTAAATTGAATTTATTCAAATTGCTTCTGAAAAGAAATGAGAAGAAAACATCTTTCTGTGCTTTTGAGTGTTTTTATGTGGAGTTATTATGTTTGTGATTTATCTGGTTGTGGTTTTGCAGAGTCTTGGTGGCGAAGGAAGATGGATTTGGATTTTGTAGAGGTGGAGGAAGATGTGTAGAGGTCCTAAGAAGACCCTAGTACCCTTTTGAAGACTTCCATTGCAATCGGATTTCAAAAAACTACTTATAGAGAATTCTACAGGAGGCTGCAGGGGATCTACAAGAGGAGGCCAAGAGCTATTTTTGGAGTTTTGAAGGTGGAAAAATGATGGAAAAGGGTAACTAAAGGCTAGATGAAGGTGTTGAGGTGTCTATAGCTTGTCAAGGAAGATCAAGAAAGAACATGATGGTTGGATTTGTTCAAATGGCAAGAGGGAAGCTTATGGAGAAAAACACAGAAATTAGGGCAACTTGGCGAAATGTTGCGAATGACTTGGGAAATCTGTGAGAAGTGAGTTGGTGCAGGCTATTTTATGGATTTATGGTGAGCTGAGGTGTCCTACAAGAGATTTGCACATCTACTTACAAAAACTAATCAAAGAAAGGACTAACTATACTATGAAAACATAAATTTCTCTTGCTTGACCTAAGTTTTGACCTTCAAACAAAAAATGTTGAACAATAACCTTTGAACAGAAAAGCATGCAAAGAGATCTATGGTAAAATAATAAGAAATTATCTAGGCAACTGAATCTAAACCAATATATCAATCTTTCCAAATCAAGTCATCACACTAGAAGTTGCATGGAAGAGCAAAACTGTGTTTTTGGTGGCAGCAGTAGTGCCTTGACCTCAAATCATAGTCCCAGAAAGGGAGAAAGGATATCAGGGCCTGTTGTTGGCCTTTTTGAATATAATTCTATCACTGCATTAACCTACTTTGAGCAACTAAAACAAAAATAGCTATGCAAACCATCAAAAGCAACCTAATCTAAACAAAGTAAAATGAATCTATGTAACATAAATTAACTCATGAAACTATATGTAGTTCACACGCTTAAAATGATGACAAATTTTTAGTGATAATTTCAACCCAATTGTCTAATGGCGAAGAGGTTCAAATGTGTCCTTTATTGAACATGGTAAAGGGATTATAATTTGGGGACTCGCCCACATTTGTTTGCCAATCATTGAAATTTTCCATGGGCTTGGACGGGTCTTAGGGCATACAATCATGCTTATAACTTCCACACTACAACTATGAGATCATATGGCTTGGACCAAGATGATAGCCTCCCAATTCTGAAGAGATTGGGTGTGTGAGAAAATGACTGTTAATGTTATAGCTGAGTTGAAGTGTCTAGCACATATATAGAATACTTGGATAGTTATTTATTTGAAAAACCTAGAGGCTTACGTAGAGTGGTTCATGCCCATGCTCATGCATATCAAAATTATATATGTATGTATATCTATATATAGATAGATATATATATATATATATATATATATATATATATATGTATATATATATATATATATATATATATATATATATATATATATATATATATATATATATATATATATATGTATATATATATATATATATATATATATATATATATATATATATATATATATATATGTATATGTATGTATGTATATATATATATGTATGTATGTATGTATGTATGTATAATATGCCAAACATTCATGCTTCATGTAAGGAGTTAGAGGTCACAACCTTCACGGGGATTCCCCCCTATGACTTCATCGAGGGGATTGGTGAGTCTCACCTCAATCCTAGTTATTTATTGTGTCAAGGAAGATCAATGGTTGGGAAACCCCTGAGGCCTCTCCTCTATGATGTTAGTGAGGAGAGGGTGAGGACCCACAAACTCTTAGAGGTTGTGGGAAATAATGGATTGTTGGATCCCCATCTAGAACTTTGTGTGGAATCAAAATAACACGACACCCCCCAATAACGTTAGCGAGGGGAGGGGGAGGGTAGCACTATTACATGTGAGCCGCTAAATGAGTCAGGCCACAAGGAGACATTAGGTCAAAACCTGTATTCACGAGCTATTTGGTGGGAGGGGGACCAATGCCATTGAGACTGGAGATACAAGCAGGGCCGAGTGTGGCCCCTCCACTCTGGTGTGTGATTTGTCAGGTGGGAGGAAAGCACGCGACAAACAACTGTCACCTATTGTAGAAGTATACCCAGACTCCGCAGCAACTGTACTATAATTTGTGTAGATCAGTGGGCCACAATGAATGGACATGTCGGAGCTATGAGCTAATGATAGATAGGACCCCAACTTATCGAATGTAGACAGAATCACGAGGCGGTGTGGGTGAAGATGGAGGTGAAGAAGGTGACAGGAGTGGTGGCATTAGCGTGGATGATAACTGCGAAATGTGTTGCCTGATCAAAGTGATCACACTCCTCGGAGAAACCCAAGCGCGCTCTTCCTCACTTGCTCGTGGAGGTAAAATTAAAGGGTCGTTTCCTAACCCTTCGATCCCTTTGTAAACCATTCCGCTCCACATCATTCCACTCATTAATGTATTTGCATCACCCATTTTTCACAAAACAACATCTTAATCCAGGTACTCAAAGACTTTATGTACTTACCTTGCGGTCCCTTGAGAAAACATCTTTCTGCTTCGATGTAGCTGAAAATTGGGTCTATCACAAATTTAGTGATAAACCCTCCTATTATCTGATCCAACCAATGGTCTATGGCCTGCCTGATATTATCTTCAGATGCCTCTAGCCTTCGCACCAACTCTGGATTCCACATTATCGGTTGATCAAGCTTACACCTTCCTTGGCTGTCTGTTAGCCTCGTGATCCAATCGTATAGTTCCAAAGAGAAGTTCAGGAGGAAGATCTCATGGATTTCTGTATAAATGAATCCATCCAACCACCTCTTCTCAGATATCTATGGGGTTTTGTTTTCTTGTATTACGAACTCGTGCAACTTCTAATCCAACCAATCTTCAATTTCTTTCTTCGTAGGGTTCCAGTGTTCCAACATCAAACATCCCTTAGGTAGATCCTGCTCCCGACAATGAAACCATTTGTTGGCTTGATGGGTCCTGACCTAGGTTCAGAGTGTTTTAGCCAAACAAATCTCGAACTACTGGACCTTTCGGCAATAGTCCGTGGAGCACGGACTGAGGTATCACCCGAAGTAGTATTGGAGGGTACTAGAACCAGGCTTTCGCACCCTAGGGATTTCTTGATGAGGTTTGGATAGCTCGCGAACCGATCCTATGCACTGCGCTACTTACATGAAGTCGTCTGTTTAATGCAACTACCTTCGCATGGCTTAATATAACAAGAGCGAATGTTCTTTACCCCTTTTTGTGCTTAGTATTATTATAGATCTTAAATTAAATTAATTAGGTCCAATAATTTTAGTTATCAATTACCATAAATAGATACGTGCGCAATCATAAACCAAAATATAGAAATAGATATGCAATATTCCAAAACCCACTTATCTTTATTAATGCTTTTTTCTAGTTACAATTCACTTTCTACCCTGCGCACTTAGCTGCAGGGGTTCGCGCACACAACTGCGGACTCTACTAGGCATCCGCACACTTAGTTGCAAAGCCTCTTCTACTACTTCAACCCGTGAATCTGACTTATAGACTTAGATCAACTATTACTTTCAGAACCCCATACACATCCGATATCTACATCAAAAAGCTACCTTTTACACTTAGAGCCTCACTCTATTTATACATTCCCATGGTTTGCGGACCATAGGTAGGCCGACACATTCTAGATTAAATTACAATATTTTAGGGCAGACTACCCTTTGACTTGACTCATTAAAACTCAAGGTCTGTGCACTTCGCGGAGCATCTTCAATACCAATACCCAAAATTGTGGTCTTTAGGCCCCAAAACCGTTACATGAGGGATCCGCTACCCAACAGATGTAGAAGCTTGGTTTCTTGGAATGAAGAAATTATTTAGAATTTATAAATATTCTAAGAACATGAAAGTGAAGGTATCCAACTATAGTTTGAAGGGAAAAACAAACATACGGTGAGAATATTTGAATAACTTCAAAGGCATAAATAAAGAGGAGTTGATTTGTTGTTAATATGAAAATATCTTCAAAAATAAATATTTATTAGATAGATAGTATAAGGGGAAAGAAAAAGAATTTTATGAGATCATAATGGGACAAATGACAAATGAATAATACACCACCATGTTTATGGAATTGTTGAGGTATGTGCCATCTCCTAAGGATGAGAAGGAAAAAGTTCAAAGGTTCATAAGTAGGTTTCCTCTACCATTCAAATATCAAATTTAATTTCACAAACCTCACACATTAAATGATGTCATTAAAATGTTGAAACATTGCTATGACCAATCAAAATGCAAGCTAGAGTTCATGAGTGATTGGAAAGAAAATAGTAGCAATAAAGATAAAAAGAAATGACATAATGAAATTGTAGACAAGAAAGAAGGTATGAGCACAACCAATGCAATTCGATCATAGAAAAAATTGAGTCCAACTAATAAATGTCATGCACACTAGTCTGCGAGAAAATAACATGGGTTTGAGACCAAGGAGCCCTTGCAATGTAGACATGTGGACATAATCATTGTAATAAGTATTTCCCAAATTAGAAAATGTAGGACCAAGAATATATGACACACGAGAGGCTTGTATTGTGGGAGATATAGTGTAGATCATACCCAAAATATATGCAGTCATGGAAATTGATAGGAAACCCACCAAGCATCCATAATTAATATGGAAGGTAAGCTTTGAAATACAATTATCTATATTTTTATTGACCCTAGATCAAATTACAACTATATCAATCACGATCTTATGGAAAGATGCCAGGTAGCCAAAGAATTTCATGCACAATCATGGTCGGTTCAGTTAGCATCAAGTACCAAAAGATGGGTGAGCCAATGGGTGAAATCATTTTCATTTGAAATTAAAGGTATGAAAACAATAGAAAACTTTATTTTTCTTCCTTTGGGTGCATATAACACACTAATGGGCATGGGTTTACTATATGCACATAGGCTAAAATTTGAATGTAATAAGAAGGATATTGAATGCCTGGATGAAGTTGGAGAGATGAGAATATTACAAGGGAAATGAAATCACATTTTAGTGAGCATGATTACGACCATGCAAGATAAATGTGGTGATTGAAAAGGTTTCCTTTTATTTTCTATGAAAATTTCTATCCATGAAAAAACCAACAATGATGTTGAGAAAGAGGACAATGAAATGTTGAAACGATATCATGTTTTGCAGTAGTATGAAGATGTATTTCCATTAGATGTTCTAGGATTACCTCCCCATAGAGAGGCATATTTATCTGTTGATTTCATTCTTGGAGAAAAACCAACATCTAACGAACAATACAACATGAGTACCCCTAAATTATTTGAATTAAAACTGCATCTTAAAGAGATGTTGGATAAGGGCTATATAAGGCCAAGTTTGTCTCCATGGGGAGCTCTAGTTTTTTCTATCAATAAAAAGGATGGTACACTCAAACTATGCAATGATTACAAGAAATTAAATAAGGTGATCATCAAGAAATGATATTTGTTCCCATGGATTGATAAATTATTTGACTAGATGAAAGGAGCAACAATTTTCACAAGATTCATTTGAGGCCAGACTATCACCAAATACATATCAAGGATGAAGATATCCATTATACTCCATTTCAGACTAGACACAAGCATTAAGAATTTATGGTGGTACCCTTTGGGCTTACTAATGCCCCTTCCACCTCCATGTGTTTAATGAACAATTTGATGCATCCTTACTTTGGAAAATTTGTGATTGTCTTGGTTGATGATATATTCTTATTAAAGAAGAACGTGTAAAGCACCTAGATGAAATGCTACATTTGCTAAAGGAAAAAGAGCTTTATGTAAATCTTATTAAGTGTGATTTATTCCTATAAAAAATACATTTTTTAGGACACATCATCCCCAAGGAGGGAATATCAGTTGATCCGAAAAGAAATCACGGCCATTATGGAGTGGCCAACAATGAAAAATATGAATGATATTAGATCATTCATGTTGGCAAGCTACTACAAAAGGTTCGTCAAAAACTTCTCCAAGATAGGCCACCGAGTCACTTTTTGGCAGAAGAAAGGAAAGAAATTCATGTGTACAGTTGAATGTGAAACAAGCTTTGAATAGTCCAAAAAATTTCTATCTAATGCACTAGTGTTAAGAATTACAGATCTAGACAAAGATTGGTTTTTTATTATTTATTTATTTATTTATTTATTTTGTACAGATGCTTGCAAGAAGGGGCTCGGTGGAGTATTGATGCAAGAAGGACAAGTAGTTTCCCATGAGTCATGAAAGCTAAATGAAAATGAGGCAAACTATGTGACACATGATTTGGAGTTAGATACCATCATCTGTGCATTGAAAATGTGTAGGCAATACCTCCAATACAGAAGATGTATGCTTATAACAGATCATGGGGGACTAAAATATTTGTTTTATGAATCTAATTTGAATGCAAGAAAAGTTATATGGTTGAACATACTTAGCGAGTTCGGCTTTGAAATCAAGTAAATCAAAGGCAAAGAAAACAAGGTTACTGATACACCTATTAGAAGTATTCAATTAAATCATATGAAAACAATAATATCTTATGGATTGGACCTAGGAGAATAGGTCAAACATGCAAGGAAACATGATGAGAAGTACCAACAAATAAAGGAAAAGCTACAATAATATGGTGAGGATGGAAAGTATGAGAAATGTCATTTGATACATGATGGTCTATTTAGATTCAAAAATAGAATCTATGTGCCAAAAAATTATGATTTGACGAAGCTCATAATAAGAGAGTTCCATGCTAATCCATAGTCCAACCACCTAAGATACCAAAATATCCCGGCCAACAATTTTTTTTATTGAAAATGGAAGTGGTTTATTTTGTTGCTAAATGTATCGAGTTCCAGCAAGTGAAGGATGAATGTAAACATCTAGTAGGTTGATTACAAACCATTCCCTCTATGGAATGGAACTGGGAAGTTCTCTCCATGGATTTTAATACAAGTTTTCCAAGAACCTCCAGACAACATGATGCAATTATGGTGTTCATTGAAAAGGTAAGCAAGGTAGCTCATTTTGTAGTAGTCAAATCCACCAATATAGTTGGTGACATGGTCCAAATATTCCTAAAGGCGATTGTGAGTTTGCATGGAGTTCCCAAGAAAATAGCTTCATATAGAGATGCCAAGTTCATTTCAAGGTTTTGGAGGGAGCTATTTGTAGGATTAGGGATAGAATTGGCCTTTAGTACAACTTATCATCCATATTTGGATGGGAAAATAGAGAGAACAAATAGAATCCTTGAAGACATGTTGAGGATGTATGTGATTCACTCGCCAAAGAACTGGGAAGAATATATTTCACTTGTATAATTTTCATACAACAATGGGTATCAAGAATCTCTAAAGATGATATTGTTGGAGACAGTGTATGGAAGGAGTTGCAATAGTCCTATCATTTGGAGTGATGTAGTTAACAAGGTCCTTATTAGGATTGATATGCTAAAAGAGATGGATCAACAAATACAAATCATCAGATAAAATTTAAAGGTGGAACATGACAGGAAAAAAATATATGCGGATGAACATATGGTGCATAAGGAGTTCCAAGTTGGAGAACATGTTTACTTGAGAGTTAGACCCAGGAAAAGTTCCTTAAAGATTGGTCATGTGCCAAGTTGGAAGCATGGTGTTGTGGGCCTTTTGAGATAATTGAAGGAATAGGGCCAATGTCTTGTATGTTTTCCTTAACTCCCTCAATGAAATTCCATGATGTTTTCCATGTTTCTTTTCCTAAAATATATGTAAATGATTCTAATCATGTGATTGATCGATCCGTGCTATAGGTGGAATGATAGGTACAGTTTCAGCTAGAGCCACTATGCATCCTAGATCATAGGATCCTCACACTCCATAACCGAGCAATAGAGAAATTCAAAGTGTAGTGGAGACAGATTGGGCCCAAGGAAGCCACTTAGGAAAAGTGTCATGAAGACACTTTGGCTTGAGGAATCCACTTGGGAAATGCCTAATTCAATGTGAGAATCATATCCTTTTTTGTCTGTCGATTGAAGAAAATGTATGTAAATTTATAAATAATGTACACAGTTGTATATATAAAGTTCCATAAAACAATACGTTTATTTTTAAGCATGCCTTTTGTGTTGTATATGAATAACGCTAAGGATGGTGTCACCCCAAGGGGTAGGGTTTCATGACATCCTTATTTATTTTCCACTTTTGCATGCAATGTAAATACTAATTAAAAATGGGTTGAGTCAAGGGACACAAATTCAATAGGTTTAGGAGGGTTACTTTCTTGGGATATTTTAAGCTTTCCTTACAGCAGAAAATTTGAACTATTTTATGAAAACCATTGAAGGATACTTGGTGTGCTTCAAATGGACTACTTTGTATAATTAATTTAGTTGAAGAAGAAGGAAAAGGACCCATGTTGGCTTTGGAAAAATTAATAATGAAAAAAGGATGGAAATTTATGAAGGATGGGCTATGTGGGTAGCTAGGGGATGGTGGAAGTCAAAATGAAAAGAAAAAAGGGTTGACAGACAACATTCCCCACGATCACTCAGAACAACACCACTGTGGATGAGAGATGAAGGGGAAATTGGAGGCAATACCATGGGAAAAGTGATGATTTATGACCATGAGTAGTGTGAAGGAGGTAGCCCAGAAAATATATAATACGAGACTTGTAGCTTCGAGAGATCCAATCAAGTATCCAAGTATCCAATCAAGTTGAATAAGAGTATCCAATCAAGCTAAAGTCACCCACTCGTGTATACTTGAGTAAAAAGTCTTGGGTTCCTTTCAGTACTTTAGAAATCTTTTTGTAGTAGACCAATGTCCCTCACAAGGCTTTTGCATAAACCTGGAGAGGATTCCAAAAACAAATGAAATGTCTAGTTTGGTAGTAGTTAGGTAGTTAATACTTCCTACAAGCTGTCTATACTTTGTTGCATCCTCAAATTATTTTTCTTCAATGGATGTGGGATTTATGTTTTTTTCCATTGGAGTAGTCAAAGGATTGCACTCAGTCATGCCAAACCTGTTCAACACATCTCCAATGTACTTGTTTTGAGAGAGGAATATAGACTTCAGATGTTGAGTTACCTCAATACTAAGATAGTAGTGAGCATAGACTAAGTCAGTGATTTCAAAACCTTTCCTCAATTCCTTCTTTATGGATGCAATGTACCTCTCATTGCTCCTTGCCATCAAAATATCATCTACATATACCACAAGATTATAGGTTTTAACCCCGTACAGAAATTACCTGCATACAAATTCTAAAACACATAAAATAAACAATGCGAGAGCACAACACATAAAACACATATACACAGAGATTTTCCCCTGGATCCCAAAACCGAGACTACCAGCTCGATTTTTCATTATGTTCCTTTCAATGTTATAATACATATTTATACATTCCAAAGCACCCAATACCATGGACCAAAAACCATCACGTCCAAAAACATGTGTGAAAATCATGCAAAAAACCATAGGTGGGTCCGCCCAACCTAACATAGGGTCCAAAACCAAAATTTTCTGGGGCACTGCCCTGGACCCCATAATGTGGGGTTACGGGTATGCCTCAAACCCCCTGTGACACCCCCCCCATCCCTGCTACACAATCGGCACAACAAAGGGGGGCTCTGCCCCCCCTCTAATCCCCTGGTTAGCTACGTCGGCTAGTCATGGAAAGAATATAAGACAACCCAACATTCTCCCACTTGTTGTTTTCTTTCCACAGGGGGCCACAGGAGAGCTTAGTCATTTTTCCAGCCCTGAAACGCCCATTGTCTCTCTACACCAAGAGAACTTCTCAAAGCTCACAGATTTTGTCAATGCATCTGTAATATTCTTCAAAGTGTCCACCTTTACCAGCAAAACCTTTTTGTCTTCTATCACATCCCTCACAAAGTGATACTGAACATCAATGTGCTTTGTCGTTGAATGATATGCGGGGTTCTTTGCGAAGAAAATTGCACTTTTTCTATCATAGTCTATTCTTATAGCTCCCTGTACTAACCCCATACTTGAACACAACCTCTGCAACCAAACTGCTTCCTTGCTTGCATGAGTGGCTGCCATGTATTCTGCCTCTGTAGTTGATACTACCACTACAGATTGTTTCTTACTCATCCAACTGACTGCACCTCCAAATAGGTTAAACACATACCGACTTGTAGATCTTCTCTGATCCAAATCTCCGACCCAGTCTACATCAAACAAGCCATGAATATCCAACATTATGTCCAATCTTGATCTTCCTTGGTAGCACCAACCATAATCACTAGTGTCATGCAAATACATGAAAACCCGCTTCACTAATGTCCAGTGCTCCTTCCTTGGTTTTGACATAAACCTACTCAATACTCCCACTGCATGTGCAATGTTTGGTCTAGTACAGACCATTGCATACATCAGGCTACCGACTACACTTGCATATGGAACACCGGACATGTCCTCTTCCTCTTCTTGTGTCTTGGGACACTATTCAGCAGATAACCTCACACCTATAGGAAAAGGAACCTTCACTGGTTTACTATCTTGCATATTAAACCTCTGCAATATTGTCTCAACATAATTCCTCTAGTTTAACCAAAGCTTCCTCTTTTTTGGGTCTCTTTTAATTTCCATGCCCAAAATATAGTTTGTAGCACCAAGATCTTTCATGTCGAATTTGGAGGACAATTGGGTCTTCAAATCCTAGAAGATTTCGTTATCATTTCCAACCAACAACATATCATCCACATACAAAACCAAATAAATAACATGGTCACCAATTAATTTAAAATACACATAGTGATATGCTTTGCTTCTGGTGAAGCCAAGTCCCCGTACAAATGTATCAAATTTTTGATACCACATCCTTGGTGACTGTTTTAACCCATACAAAGACTTCTTTAACTTGCATACCAATTCTTTCTTACCCTTCACTGCAAAGCCTTCAGGTTTCTTCCTGTATATTTCCTCTTCCAGATCCCCATGAAGAAATGTTGTCTTCACATCCATCTATTCTACCTCAAAATCAAAAGTAGCAGCAACATATAAAAGTAATATAATAGAAGTTACCTCGGAAACACGAGAAAAAATATCACCAAAATCAATTCCCAACACCTAGGAATAACCTTTTGCTACCAACCAAGCTTTGTATTTCTCCACCTTTCCATTTGCATTTTTCTTCTTCTTGAACTGTTGCACTAAAACTTGTCACCTTGACATTTTGCAATCTGTGTGAGTCCATTACCACTCATACTTTCGTTCTTTGCAAGTCTTAAACCTCAGTTCCTCATATCAAGCCTTCAAAATAAGAGAAAGCCCTCAAAAGTCCCTAAAACTCTGGTTCCGCACTTATGCTTTGCATTACCTCCGGCCCTGCACCTAATGGTCATGTCTCCTGCGCACCTGACCACTCTGTCTCTATGTTATGGGTGTGGACCCCTGTAAAAGTTAAAAAGGCATGAGTGCATTCTAAAAACTCACTTTTAGTCATTTTTAGAAGCTTCTAGAAGGAATCTTGAGGTGGCAAGTTCACTCTCTTAAGGTTCATGCATCCCATACCTTAAGGAGCTAACCCCTTGATGTGAGGAGCTTATCCCTTTGAAGGAGGATTCTATCCCTTCATAGGTGGACCTGTAATCTCCTCTCCTGCACTATAAAAAGAAGCATTGGGCTGGTTATTGGGGAGGTTAGAAGCTGAATATTTTTGAGGTGAAATGCTGTTGGAACTTAGGCTTCTTAGTTTAGTTTTTATGAGGAGAGATTGCATACCTCTATGATCTCATTTGGAAGAGTGCAAGGCTTGTCAAAGTAAAGGAAATTCCTATTTCAGGCCCTAGGAAGAGCTTGTTCAACATCAAGGTTGAAAAGGTTGTAAGGTTCTTCTACTTCAAAGTTAATACAAATAAGTTTGTTTTTCTCAATAAGCTGTTGATTCATGGTTTATTTTATGGATTCCTTGATCACCATAATAGACATGATTTATGATATTTGTTATGCAGGTGCTATTTGATCTTTTCTTGTTTGTGATTTCAAGTTCTCAAAGGTAATTCTTTCGAATGATTGGAGGATGGCTACTATGAACAAGCATTGGATCTAAGGTAGGGTCTTAACACTTTTATAGTATTTATTTATAAATCGCAAATGTCTAGAGAAAGATAGATTTATTTGTCTGTTTGTTGCTAAACTATCTTCTGATACTAGGGAGATCAGTCTTGTCCACAAGATCGATTTATCCGGCCAACAGATTGGCAACTCCGCTGGGGGTTTGAATTTGGTTTTTGGTTTTCCTTTGTTTTGACTTGAGAAATTTTTTTCATTTCTGGTTTTTTATTGATGTATGTTGGCTTGGGTAGTTTTTAGAATCTGGATTGTTTTTTGTTTTTTTTTAAGTTTTTAGGGGACCACACTTTATCTTTACAGACAGTGCGGGCATCTCCGCATTTTTCCTTTAGTAAACAGAGCGGGACCGCACCTGTTTCTTCTGGAAGCCTGCAGACCCAATAATTTTTTTTGAAAAACCTTAAATATCTTCTTCCATCTAAGTTTAGGTTTCATTTAAGATTTTTAGTTTCTACCCAGATATGTATTTTTCCTGTCAAAAATCTCTTGTGAGTGAGTTCCGATAGTATTTTTGTTTTAGATGATTTTCTAGAAGTTTTGCATGCCTGGAGTGGTTTTCACTTGGTCTCTATAGTGACTCAAAGATCAGAAGCTTGAGAAACCTTAGATTACCCTGGTGTCTTTTCTCCTTCTTGATGAGTCTGACTTGGTTGTGAAATATATCCTTTGTGAGAAATAGATTTAGTTTTCTCTTTGCAAATCTTTGAACAAACTTTGTTATAAGTTTTGAATTTCATTTTTACAAAAGAAAACATATCTGGATGTTTTTGGTTGATTTGTTATTCTGAACAAATGAGTCCTTAGTTTACAGAACAACTAAGTAAAATGTCCTAAAAAATAATTGAATCTTTTTATTCAATTATGTTTTTAAAAGTTTTTAGATCTCAAGATTAGCTTCTGTAGTTTTGAGTGTTTTCTAGAACTTGTAGATCTCTTTTGAAGAAAATTGTTTTTTGTAGTTTCGAGTTTTTAAAAGGGAAATGGATTTATTGTGAACATTAATTAGTAGTCTCATTTTGAGTTCTTATTGAAAAAGACAAAAATATTTTCTTTCCATTTCCATGTAGAAAGAAAGAATTGTTTCTTAAAGAATTGCATTCTCGAACTCTTTCTTTTAGCTAGAATTTCATTGAAAGAAAAATGAATTGCTTATCATTTTAGGTGCATCTTTTTAGTGTTTTTGGAGTTGAGCCTTCACACCATCAAAGTTTCATTTCCATACCTATTGACTTAAAGAAAAACCCATAAAAGTACCGCTTAATTGAAATTGATCTAGTAATCTTTTCTATTTCTAGGGCTCTTATCACCAATATAGCTTAGGCTAGTATCTTGGATTAGGGAGTAATTAACTCTCCAAGATAGTTAAAACAAACAAGTAGATACATCTTGCGGTAGGAAATAAATCCAATTGTAATTGATACATTCTGGGAAGCTTCTCTTAAAGGAGTCAATCATGAGATCATGTCTGAACCTTTGAGACAATCAATTCTATTTGGTTGGGAAAGATAGAAGATTTGTGCATATTATAAATGGTAAACCTTGGATTAACCATTGTCGAGGAGCCTGTGGTCACTTGTTGGTAAACCTTGGATTGACCATGTCGAGGAGCCTTCAAGGGGATTGAGCTTTGTTACTCTGCCCTTGCACGTAGATCAGATCGTAGACTGTTCCCCTAGTTGTATTTGTTGTTGTTGGTAACCTTAGTGTCCATAAACGTAAGATTATTTCCTAAGGTGACTGTGAAGGAAGGATCTCATTGTACCTAGAGCAGATGTCGACTAGACTCACTTAGACTCTCTGGGGGGTTCTCTTTACTCGAGATGGTTTTGTGAAGAAACTTGTGCCAGTATGTTTCATTAAACAGGTTGTTGGGGTAACTGTTCCAACTTCCCTTTCTGTTTTAAACTTCTACTACGTTGGATTTCATCACCAACTAGTGTTTTTAGTACGGGAAGTTACTGTTTATGTGTGGTTTGAACTCTTAGATTTTTTTAGGCATGTCATTCAGTTGTTTGTTTCTTTAGAGACTTTAGGTGGTTTTATTGAAATTTTCTTTGTTTTCGTGTGATTAATTAATATTTAATCATGGTTGAATTACCGAGACAATCTCGTAGACTTCAGGGGAAACCACCTGAGTACACACCAAATCAACTTGAAGGACTACGAGCTCTTGTATCACCTAGTAACAGTAGAGTTGGATCACCAGAAGCTGGAGAGTCATCTTTAATTGTTCATCTTGATTATCAAATACAAACAACAGAGTATATTCAATAGCCAATTTCATTTTCTGAAGTTACTGGTAGTATTTCTCCTTTTAGTGAATTAGCTGAAGAACATGAAATTTCTGAACCTGCTACTACTCCAAATTCAGGATTTGCTTCTCCAACTTCTAGTGGTCTTCATTCACCCAGGGTAGGAAACATCATTACTCAAAATCTTACTTCTAGCCTCATTTCTATTGAAGAACTTGTATGTCCAGATGAAGACGTAACTCTTCTCGAAAACCAAATAACTTTAAATCTTAGGGAGCGTGAATCAATATTCTACAGTCCTTTTAGGAGTGACGCTTGGTATGTATCATTAAAATTTTTTTCAGAAAACCTAGGTCTTAGTTTTTCACCACCTCGAATTCCTTTTCATCCTACACCAAGAGGTTATTATCCTTCATCAATTATGTCAAGACAGTCATCTATGTTTTCACAATCACCGGAAAAATTTTTATATGGCGGTCCTTCTGTTCCTTCGGGGTACCAGTCACTCATTGGTACTCTTTCAGGAGCATCTCGTCGACCAACTAAACATGAGTTATCAACTGGTAGTAATGGAACTCAAGCGTTGAACGCAGAAGAAATCCTTATGATGTTTGGTAGTATTCCAAATCCTCAACCTCAAGGTAGTCAGTTACCACTTGGGCAACAACCTCAAGGTAGTCAATTACTGCCTGGGGGGCAACCCCAAGGTAGTTAGTTACCACTTGGGGGCAACCTCAACGTAGTCAGTTACCACCTGGGGGGCAACCTCAAGGATAGTACATACCTTCGGGACAATACATACCTTAAGGTGAACCCCAAACTCAGTACATACCTCAAGGTCAACCCCAATTTCAGTACATACCTCAAGGTCAACCCCAGTTTCAATACGTGGCTCAGGGTTATCAACCTCAAGGTCAGTACCAAACTCAAGGTTTCCAACTACTTTCTGGTCAATCATTTTTACAAGGAGCTGGAAATTTTCCACTTAATTATTAGCCCTATGTTCAACTAGGTTATGGTCCTCCATATGCACAACCTTTTATGGGTCCATACCCTAGAATGAATATGGTGTGGGATCCATCTCAAACTCAACAAACTATGCAACCTAATGTGCAGTTATCTAATTAACCTGGACAACCTTTGGTTTCTGGTCCAATCCAGCAACCTGTCCAACCTACTGTTCAAACCCCTGCACCTAGTTTAGTTCAACAGCCTGGGCCTAGCTCACCTCAGACTCCACCTCAAACTGCTGCTGCAACTTCTGTTCAACCTACCACATCTGTTTCTGGAGTATCTGTAGCTCCGGTTTGTACTATCCTTGCATCAGTACAAACTCCTCAAGTCTCTGTGCCATAGTTAGGACCTACAATTCAGACTTCGGTCTAGATGTCTGTAGGACAAGCTGGTCCATGTACGGTTGTCACAAGTCAACCACAATTCACTTATCAACCGTACCAGGGACAATATCAATTCGATCGTACTATACAAAACCCAGTTTATCAGTATCAATCGTATCTTGGCTATACTTATCAACAACCTCAATGACCCCAGTTTGGACTAGTTAATCCTAGTTTCCCAGGAGGTTATAACATTCCTAATGCAAATCCAATTCCAGGTTATCCTGTATATCCTCCTCCTAGGGCTGGTCTTTTTACTCAAGGTTTTCATGAACCTAACCGTTAGTTACCATTTATTGCAACTTTGGATTTACCTAATTTGTCGCGCCTTACGAACGATCCGATTTACTATCTTCCATATTGGCCGCCAATGCCTAGTAAGTTGCATAGTGATATCTCGAAATTCGAGGGTAAGTCAGGAGATGATCCATCAAATCATGTTATGACTTATCACCTCCAGTGTGCATCTAATTCAATCATTGATGATTCAATTCGATTGCGTCTTTTTCAACGAACTCTTATTAGTCTTGCTGCCAAATGGTACATTGAGTTACCACGAGCCTCTTTTTATAATTTCAATCGATTAGCCACTTATTTCTTAACTCATTTTCAGTTTCCTGTCAGATACGACAATGGCACAAAATTGTTAACTTCACTAAAACAATCCACGTCCACATATATTTTTGATCATATTCATGAATGGTGACGTAGAAGGCGTTTAGTGAAAGTTTTCATTCCAGATCAAATTTTAGTGGAATGGTTCATTAAATCATTATTAACCAAAATCACTGAAAATGTAGCTAAGGGAGGAGTTGTCACTGAAGAGAAAGTCATTGCTCAGGATCAGTACCTTGACCTCGTCTATATGCGGTCAGGTACTTTACATGAAAATATCCCTGACCTTCCAAAACACAGTCAAATAACTGCAGCTCCTTCAGGGCCTCATGCCGCTGATGGTATGATTGGATTAATTAGTACTAAAAGTAATAAGAAATCTTCAAAGAATTCTTCTCCTATAATAACTTTACCTGATTCCCCGATAGGAGATTCTTCTACAGAAATTTCTACCGACATTCATGTCATAGACTCATCTACGACCAAATAAAAATCTAGTAGTAAAAAGAAGGGGAAGAAGAAAAAGAAAAAAAATTCAAAAGATAAAATGGATAAAAATGAATCTACTGATGAAAAATGTAAACTTTGCTATCCTTGTTTCATTTGCGATGAGGATCATTTTACCAAAGACTGCCCACATCGAGCAAAGGTTTCGAAAATCGTTAAAGGTTCTCAAACGCCTGTTGTCTTGAAGGATCCTTTTCCTACTCAAGATAGAAAGATGATTGGTTCTTCCTCGAATGCCTCAGAAGAACCCATTATGATGATGTCTCATGTCAGGTTTGCGATGTGATCGCAAGATTATGGTAGTAAAAATCTTGTTGGTGGTAAAGAAGCAGAATCTTCTATTTCAAACACATTAACTACAACTCCTCTTGGTTCTGATCTGCTACAGATCGAGAAACCCAACCTTGACTTAGTAATCAAACAGCATGCTAAAGGTATACTTCGTAAATCAGCTTTCAATCCACATGCGAGAGCTACTCAGAATTATAACATTGTTGAAGACTTAGCTATTTCCCCTTCAGCAATGTCGGCTTTGGAAGTGTTGAAATTGTGCCCAGCACAATGTAAATTACTATTGTCTGCTATAGGAGCTGTCGACATACAGGATTTGAACCTAATAATCTTCGATTTAGAGAATAGTACACCCTGCCTACCTCATCAAATGGATTTCCAGATTCCAATGTTATTAAAAAACAGACCTTGCTTTCAGACTATGATTGATGAAGGGGCTTCTACATGTATTATGTTGATCCAGTGTTGGAGATTGCTTGGTTCTCCCACACTGAATCAGTCTCCGACAATTCTAAAGGCTTTTGATGGCTGAGGGTTCCATCCTTTTGGTATTTTGCAAGATTTACCTATAGGGGTTGAAGGCAAAACCGTAAATCTAGATGTGGAAGTGGTTGATGCCCCTCTAGATTACAACATTCTCTTGGGTCGCAGTTGGTCTTATGCCATGACTGCTATTGTTTCATCAGTCTTTTGGCTTATCAAGTTTCCTCATAACAGAAATATCATTACGATAGACCAGCTGACTTATTTTTCATTTGAACCAGCCTCTACAGATAGTATTTAGCACGTCGGTAAAACAACTATCCCTTACAAGGATGTTGGAGTAGGTTTGATTAAAGATTATGGTTTACTAGGAACTTTTTCCTTCCCTCCACATAATGTATCGCCTTCTATTGCAACTATTCATATGATTTCATCGAACACTATTGCTTTTGATGATCCTTGGATCGTACCTTTCGATTATGAGATGGATTCATTTGGTGGCGCAATGCCTTTGAGTCCCTTTGAAATTGCATATCAGGCTGTATAGCCGTTTTTTGATTCCTGTTCAACTGAAAATGATCTTGACCCTATAATTATTGTCAATCCTTTCTTAAAGTGGGGTGTTGACTTTATTGCATGTAACCCTCACTCGACCGGGGGGCATGCGTATATTATCCTAGCAGTAGATTATTTTACTAAGTGGGCTGAGGCAATGCCTACATTTTCAGTAGATGGAAAGACTGCTGCAACTTTCTTATTCAATCATATAATTGCTAGATTCGGTGTTCCTCAAGCTATTATTACTGATCATGGAAGTCAGTTTCAAAATATCATGATGACTGAACTGACAGATCAACATGGCCTGTGCCATGATAGTTCTACTCCATATTACCCATAGGCTAATGGTCTAGTCCAAGCTATCAATAAAGTTTTAGTCACTATCATCCAACGAATCATTGGTATTCATAATTTGAATTGGCATACCATGCTATTTTCAGCACTTTGGGCATATCGGACCTCAGTGAAAACATCAACTAGTTTCACTCCTTTTCAACTAGTCTACAGTTTGGAAGCAATGTTACCTATTGAATGCAAAATTCTGTCATTACAATTAGCCATAGAATTACTCCCAGCCACTTCTGAAGAGGAGAAACGTTTTTTGTACTTAGCTCAGCTAGATGAGAATCAACGCACTACTGCAATAACAAATGAGACTCATGTGAAACAAATAAAATCTCAGTACGATAGAAATGTTACACCTCGTAGTTTTTTAGAAGGAGACCTAGTTTTACTATATGATCAAGCAAACGATAAGCTATGGGCTAGAAAATTTGTACCTATGTGGCATGGTCCTTACATTTTTAAGCGAAAGCTGACAAAAGGGGCTTATGAATTGATATATTTTAACGGTTTCTCTTTGGGTAAACCTAGAAATGGAATTTATCTGAAGAGATATTATGCTTAAATTCTGGGTGGAGATTTTTTGTTGGATTAGTTTCTTTACAGATGGTGTGTTTTAGATTAGAAAAGTGTGGCTAGTTTAGAGAGTGCTCTTATCATTATTATTGCTTATCTTGATTTTACTCTTGATATTGCAGATGTCGACGTCTCTTCAAACATACATTGGTTTTGCTGATGATGCTTGTCGTAGTACACAGAACATTTCTTCCGTAGCTTGGGTTATCTATTCACCCTCTGATGAGTTAGTATCTATGCATGGGGTAAGCCTCGGTCAAACAACGAATAACATTGCAGAGTATATTGCAGTGATTGAGTTATTATGTGAATCCATCTCATTTGGGATTCGGAGTTTGATTGTTAGGTTGGATTCTGAACTCGTTGTATTACATCTTAACAGGGTTTATGCCATTATAAATCCAATGTTATTAATGTTATTTTTTAGAATTCGTCTCTTGGAATGTGAATTTGATTACATTGAATACCAGCATATTCCAAGACATTTAAATACATTAGCAGATGTAGTTTCTTCTTGTATGATAAATAGACATTTGCAATAATCAAAAAAATAAATTTAAGAACATTCAATAACATGTTACACGAGATAGCCGGTAATAATGATATATCATAGCATAGAAGTAGTGTTTTAAAAAATACATCATCTTCGATCATAGGTTGAAAAACACCTTATGATTGGAAAAAATGATAATACAAGTCAAAATGTCGTGTGAGTGTACAAAATCGATCATCCTGTCCCTGGTGATGATCACAATAAGAAACTACTGCTCAGGCCACCCTACATACGAACCTCCTAAAAGGTCTTGGGACCGCAATCACATATCTCTGTAACCTAAGTGGAATATCATCTATGCTAGTCTCTAGAATATCTACTGTCAAGTGCTCTAGATGATGCTCCAAGTCGATCAAGATCTCTGCTGATTGGTCCTGTGGGGCCGGTACTGCTCTAGCTAGGTGTCTCCTCTCATAAGGCTAGAGAGCGGCTGGTCCTTGTGGACCAACATTTGCATTTAAAACTTTTGATTTTCAGTTTTGGATGATTTAAAATAATAATAAAAAGATAATTAAAATTTAGAAAGTGTTGAAAATGGTTTTTACCTGAATCATCCCATTGTTCTACTGGTGGAAGAGTCATGTCTGGGTCACCGCGATAATCCATCCCAGCATATGGAAAATCCTAGATCACAAAACGTTGGTTGTTCAACCAACGGAAATACTCAAGTGGAAATCGAACAACTTCTGTACCCTCCTTGGGGTGACGGACCATCAAAGCAATCCAGCGAAGTATCCTAGGCTCTCGAGGAAGACTAGCAGCAACGGGAATATGCTACAGGGCTAACATGGGGATCCTCTCTAGAGCAAAGCTGACCACGATAAATCCATATCCAAAGTTTTTCAGCTGTCCATTCTTTGCTCTGGTTAATTGGCCTTTCACATTTGCCAACACAGCCTCCCACCAGTTGAATATGGTGCCTCGAAAACAGTCTACAGCCATCTGCATTTGGGATCCAGTAGCCATATGCAATGTTGCACTCCTGCATAGCCTGCTAACAAAGAATGCAATAACCTTAAGCTTAGGATGGTTGATAGTTTTAATATCAATCTGTTTGTCCTTTGTTTGATCATCGTAAAACTCCAATCGGAGACTAGCGACAGACTGGCCACCTGGCCTAGTCCCGAAAAGAGATAATTGTTTGCCCCTCTTGACAAACCAGTCAAAAAGTATATATCCTCTAGCTCAATTTCGAGCTGGTGGCCACCAATCACGAAGCACTGGTCCTGCGTGTTCCATCTGTCTACTAGCCATTGCAAGAGATCTACTTGTGCCCTCATACTCGTTATGGCCCAGAACTTAAATAGTATGCATGCTCTCAATGCCTGCAATGTGGGCATAAGATTTATTGCGGAAAGATCTACATCCTTGTGCTCGCGTTCTTGCCAAATAAGCATTTTGAGTGTCCTACAATGCAAAAAAGACATATTAGAACAAGCTAGTTTGAAAAAATTTGGGCGAAAATGGAGAAATTTGAATTTTTTAAAATTCGTTACGCAGGGTCCGCACCCGCTGCTTACACACAGTGCATAGGTCCACACGGGTTGTGAGCAATAGGTGTGGACCCATGATTTTTTTCTTTATAGAAAAAAGTCGGGGTCCACAGGGGCCGTGTGTTGCATCCGCGGACCCCGCGAGCGACTTTATAAACCTATTTTTCCTTCAAAAACTAAATTTAAAGCCTAAAATCGAAATGTAAAGGGATGAAATGCAAGTTAAGAAGGATGTGGATTACCTAGAGTTGATGGTTTTCGATTCCGACGGACGGATTTTCCAGAATCTTCATAGGAACTTTCTTACCCAAAAGCTCTCACTTCTCACTCTGAACTCAAATGGTAAAAATGAAGTTAGAAAAGCCCCTTTTATAAGTTTTTTCGAATAAATGAATTTTTAATTTATTTATTTTTCACTTTAAAAAGGTAAATTTTTAAATACATTTTTATTTATCTTAAACAGGTATGAGTAATGTTTTGAGTTTTTGTGTAGATTATTGGATTTTTCGATAAAATTGATCATTTTTCAACAAAGAGCATACTTTTATGACTTTTTCAGACTCTTTCAAAAATTTATGAAAAAGCAAAACATTGGAGTCCTCTTTAAGCTCTTTTCTGACTCGTAAAATATGAAAAGATTGCCGAGTTTTTTCCCTTTTTAACTCGTTAAACATAATTAAAAGGACGGTCCACTTATAGCTCTTTTCTGACCATATAAACATGAAAAGATCGCCGGACTTTTTTCATTTCAAGTTCGATACTGGCTATGAAATGACGTGTCTTCAATCACTTTTTATCTTTTTCGGATCGGGGCCAAATTATGAAAATTACTCCTTGATCGTAATGGTCAAGCAGTTCTCTTGAGTATTATTTTATACTTTTTTGGTCTCGAGGGACACAAATTTATGAAAAAGGACCCCCATGGAGTTTTCTTAAGTTTTTCTTCTGACTCCCTAAAATTTAAAAACACTGAGTTTTTCCTATACTGGACTCGTTAAAATTTAACATTAAAGGACCTATTCAATTTTAAACAGGAACGAACCACTCCTTCTTAGGGTTTGAATTTTAAACTAAGTTGGACTCATCCGAAGGATGAGCTTATAAACAAGCAAATGTTATCCTCCTCAAGCTTGTCAAAAATAAAGAAGTACTTGCCAGAAATGGTGGGGGAAAAGAGAGAAAAATGAACCTGTTTGTTATACTTTATTTTTTAGAAAAGTCGTTAACTAGTCTTGAACACGAAACCTTTTGTTCACCTGGGTTGGGAAATCCTTTACCTAACAATTAATCAAACCACATTGAAAGTCTTCAGCCGGTTTTTGGGTATTAGCTTTTGGTCATTTGTCACCAAGCCATATCTAGTGTCGTTATGTGTTCAAGAGATCAGTACAAACAAACCATTCATCTGCAAAATCTCTGTCATCCATTTTGACCATCCCTGAGTCAGTCCTTGCCGATATATTTCTTCAAAACTTGATCTATGATTTCATGTTGTGGGCTTGCCTATGACAGATTGCTTTCTATCGACATCAGCTCATTATCTAGGAAGTTGATCTAGAAATCATCAGTACCTTAAAATTTGCATTCCCTAATGGCAGGCTTCTCGCCTTCGACGATAGGTTGCATCATTGACCTTAGATCAAAGGATTCTATGACATGTTCGACTTCAGCTCATTTATTCACATTTCATGGATTGTACTGAGTACTTTGAGAGCCATTGAAATTACTGGTGGTTTCTCTCACACTTGTTAATAGTTCACATTATTAACTGGTAATCAAGTGGTTTCTACCATGTTCGACTTCGACACATTCATTCACATGGATAGAATCATACTAGTTCAGGAAGTAGAAATCAAGACCCTCGATCTAGTTTCTACCATCCAGGCTACGAGAAATTTTGTTATTCATTATACTGTGGACTATTCATAAACATATGGTTGCGTCCATACTATGTCTACACATGTCTATACTCTTTATGTATTACAAAATCATTCATGTATCAGAACAGGTTAGTCAGTTTTCTACTCAGTTTTGATCTGAGTATGGGAATGCGTACCTCAGCGATGATATGTCTACATATATATATATAGATATATATATATCTATATATATATATATATATATATATATATATATATATATATATATATATATATATATATATATATATATATATATATATAGATATATATATTTTGCATTGAATGTTTTTACAGGTTCTGACTAGGGTGTCCACAGGATGATCCTTGAAATGATAAAGTACTCCACTCTTCATAAATGACAGACTGTATCTTCATCTATTACAGACTTTGCACTTTAGGGGGCAATCTGTTGCACTAAAACTTGTCACCTTGACATTCTGCAACCTATGTGAGTCCATTACCACTCATACTTTCCGCCTTTCCAAGTCGTAAGCCTCAGTTCCTCATATCAAGCCTTGAAAATAAGAGAAAGCCCTCAAAAGTCTCTAAAACTCTGGTTCCACACTTATGCTTTGCATTACCTGCAGTTCCGCACCTAATGGTCATGTCTCCTGTGCACTTGACCGCTCTGTCTCTGTGTTATGGGTTTGGATCCCTATAAAAGTTAAAAATGCGTGAGTACATTCTAAAAACTCACTTTCAGTCATTTTTAGAAGCTTCTAGAAGGAATCTTGAGGTGGCAAGTTCGCTCTCTTAAGGTTCATGCATCCCATACCTTAAGAAGCTAACCCCTTGATGTGAGGAGCTTATCCCTTTGAAGGAGGATTCTATCCCTTCATAAGTGGACCTGTAACCTCCTCCCCTGCACTATAAAAAGAAGCGTTGGGCTGGTTACTAGGGAGGTTAGAAGATGAATATTTTTGAGGTGAAATGCTGTTGGAACTTAGTCTTCTTAGTTGAGTTTTTATGAGGAGAGATTACATACCTCTATGATCTGATTTGGAAGAGTGCAAGGCTTGTCAAAGTAAAGCAAATTCCTATTTCAGACCCTAGGAAGAGCTTGTTAAAAATCAAGGCTGAAAAGGTTGTAAGGTTCCTCTACTTCAAAGCTAATACAAATAAGTTTGTTTTTCTCAATACACTGTTGATTCATGGTTTATTTTATGGATTCCTTGATCGCCATAATAGACATGATTTATGATCTTTTCTATGTAGGTGCTATTTAATGTTTGCTTTTTGTGATTGCAGGTTCTCAAAGGTAATTCTTTCGAACGATTGGAGGATGGCTACTATGAACAAGCAATGGATCTAAGGTAGGGTCTTAACACCTTTATAGTATTTATTTATAAATTGCATATTTCTAGAGAAAGATAGATTTGATTGTCTTTTTGTTGTTAGACTATCTTCTGATACTAGGGAAATCAGTCTTATCCACAAGATCGATTTATCCAGCCAACATGAACACCCATTTGCTATCAATGGGTTTCCTTCCAGCCAGTAACTCTGCCAGATCCCAAGCCTCATTTTTGTGCAAAGATTCCATTTCATCAACCATGGCCTCTTTCTAGAGTTTTCCATCCTCTGAATCTATTACTTCCTTCACAGTTCTGGGATCATCGTCAATAATAGATAAAGTAAAATTTGAATAGAATGCAGATGGACTATACCTTTCTGGCTTCCTTCTTTCTCGAACTGATCTTCTCACACTCGGAGTTTGTGGCTCTTCATCTTCTGATTCCTCCTCTGCTGTAGAGTCTGATTCTTCCTCCTTAAGCTTGAACTCTATCTTCTCAGCTTCCTTTGGTTGGACTTCATGTTTAATAACATCCTTCACCTCTCTGAACATCACATCTCGACTGTACACAACCTTTCTTGTTACTAGGTTCCAAAGCTTATAACCTTTTAAACCATCCTCATACCCAATAAAGATGCACTTTTCAAATTTATCCAACTTGGTTGGTTTCTCCTTTGGAACATGTACATATGCATCACATCCAAATACCCTCAGATGTGAAAGAGAGGGTTTCTTACCAGTCGATACCTATTTTGGAGTCTTATCCTCCAACGCTGATGAAGGTGATTTCTTGACCAGGTAATAGGTTGTCTCCACCACCTTTGCCTAGAATTTTGTCCTAAGCCGACACCACTGAGCCTGCTTCCTACCCTTTCCATCAACGTCTTGTTCATTCTTTCTACAACTCCATTTTGCTGAGGTGTATATGGAGTAGTCTTCTGCCATCCTATACCACACTTCTTACAATATTCTTCAAATTCCTTACTGCAAAACTCTCCACTGTTATATGTCCTCAGCACCTTTATCTTTTCTGTCGTGTTTTCCACCAGAGCCTTAAATTCTTTAAACCTGTCAAAGACTTTAGATTTATTCTTAAGGAAATATATCCATGTATTCCTTGAGAGGTTATCTATAAATGATACATAGTACATAGACTTACCTAGTGATTGAACCTTCACAGGTCCAAACACATCACTGTGCACAAGCGCTAATATCCATTTTGCCCTCTTAGTACTAGAGGGGAAACTCACCCAATTTTGCTTCCCATATACACAATTTTCATAGAAATCAAAATCCAGAGAGTTGTTACTCATACCTTTACCATGAAGTATTCGAAGGCCCTTCTCTACAATATGTCCAAGCCTTTGATGCCACAGCATGGTCTTTTCCCCAGAGACCATTAGATTTTCTGCTCCACTTTCAAGAACCACAGAACTGTTGCACCCATCAATAACAGTGCTACGTTGCAGCTTGTATAGAGTTCTAATCCGAACTCCCTGCATCAACACGAGTGCTCCCCCAACCATTTTGCAGGTATCCTTTTGGAACACTGTTTTTACGCCTACATCATCTAGCTTGCTTATAGAAATCAGATTTCTAGCTAATGTAGGAATATGTAGAACACCTAGAAGCATTCTAACCCTTCCACCTTGCAACTTCAACTTTACTTTTCCATGACCAAGGATTCTAGCCTTCTTATCATCCCCCAAGAATTCATCACCACCATAATATTTTTCATACTCACAGAACCACTCTCTATGGGGAGTGAAGTGAAAGGATGCACCTGAGTCAATCAACCATGCCTCATGATCTACATGTGTACTTGAAGAAGCCAAGTACACATCCCCACCTTCATATGAGGTGGTTTTCACCTCTGTAGAAGGAGCCTCATTAGATCCCATTCCTTTGTTAGGAGCTTTAGATTTACAATCCCTTTTGAAGTGGCCTTCCTTTCTGCATTTCCAACACACCACCTTTATAGGCTTTCTTGGAGATTTAGATCTCCCTCTAGATTTAGATCTCCCACTTGATGACTTATTTTTGTTTCTGTTTTGGGACTGTCCACATACAGACAAGGCATCACCATTCTGGCTCTCCATATCTTTCCATCTCATCTCCTCCGTCAGCAAGGCTGAGACTATTTCATCAAACTACAAGGCAGTTACATTGCTACCTATTGCAATAACCAGACTATCCCACGAATATGGTAGAAAACACAACAAACTAATGCACTTATCTTCATCTAAAATTTTAATATCAACAGATGCTAGCTGACTTACCACAGTATTAAATGCGTTCAGATGCTCTATCCCCGAGTCTCCATCTTTAATCCTCAGGTTATACAACATTTTCCGTAGGAACAGTTTATTCACGAGAGACATAGATTGGTATAAAGTCCCTAACTTGTCCCACAAAGCCTTTGTCGTAGCTTCCCCTGATACATTCAGCAATACTGAATCTAAGGCACACAATCGTATTCTGCTCTTTGCCTTCCGATCCAACTTCTTCCATTCTTCATCGGACATTCCTATTGGTTTAGTACCTAGATCTACGGCGATCCAATGATCTTTAAATACCAATAGATCCTCCATCTTGAGTTTACACAACTCAAAACTATGACCATTAAATTTTTCGACCTCTACCTTTCCACTACTCACCATCTACTTTTACCACCAGGATCGATCCCGCAGATCTCCCACTGAACAGGGTCTACCACAGGCCCGAGTGAAACCCCTTAGCAACAAAGGCGTCCCCTTGAAGCCAAAAACAACTCGGATAAAAAATGTAGGTTTTAACCCCATACAGAAATTACCTGCATACGAATTCTAAAACACATAAAATAAACAATGCGAGAGCATAACACATAAAACACATATACACAGAGATTTTCCCCTGGATCCCAAAACCGGGACTACCAGCTGGATTTTTCATTATGTTCCTTTCAATGTTATAATACATATTTATACATGTCGAGGCATCCAATACCATGGACGAAAACCATCGCGTCCAATACCATGGACCAAAAACCATCGCGTCCAAAAACATGTGCGAAAATCATGCAGAAAACCATAGGTGGGTTCGCCCAACCTAACATAGGGTCCAAACCCTGGACCCTATAAATTGGGGTTACAGGTACGCCTCAAGCCCCTTGTGACCCCCCCGCTACACAATTGGCGCAACGAATGGGGGCTCCCCCCCCCCTTCTAACCCCAGGTTAACTACGTGGGCTAGTTGTGGAAAGAATATAACACAACCTAACAAAAATATACAACTACTTTTCCAACTTTCTTGACAGACAAATTTGCATCATCAAGATCATAATGTTTGAAGTTGGATTTCAGAAGATGCTTAGTTAAATTTTCATACCAGGCTTGTGGTGCTTGCTTGAGGCCAAACAATTGAGTTTCAAAAGATGCTTAGTTAACTTTTCATACCAGGCTTGTGGTGCTTGCTTGAGGCCAAACAATGATTTCACAATTTTGCATACTTTATGTTCATGTCCCTTCACAACAAATCCTTCTGGCTAGGACATAAAAACATTTTCTTTCAGATCTCCATTCAAGAAAGTAGTTTCTATATCCATTTCATGGACTTTCCAACCATTCTAAGCTTCCAAGGAAAAGAGTGTCTAGATGTTAGCCGATTTTGGTGTGGGGGAAAAGTATCCTCATAATTGACCCCTTATATGCAAAACCTTTTTCCACAAAGTTGGCTTTCTTCTTGTCAAGTGAGACAACAACTTTATACCTGTTCTTGTAGACCCACTTGTAGCCAATTTCTTTGGCTCCCAATGGAGGATCAACCAACTTCCAAGTTCCATTCTTTATCAAGGCATCATACCCTTTTGCATCACTTCTTTCCATTCATCATGAGAAGCAACTTCTCTGAAGGAAGTTGGTTCCTAATCTGTAGACAAACTCAGTTCACAATCATAAGAAACATCCATATTAACAGGTGAATAAGAATCATCTACATCACCTCCATTTTGCTTGGTTGAATTTTTTGTTACTGTCTTTCCAACCTCATCAGGATGAACACTTTAAAGTGTCTTTGTCATCCATTTTGGAGGACCTTTCTGAGATGGCCCAGGATGCTTAGTTGATTAAGTTGGGACTGGATCAAGAATGAGTCTCCCAATTCCATAAATCACATCACTTAAATTTTAGTCAATGGTTTGAGCTTCATGTGGGGGATAGAGTGCTTCAGAAGAAGATTCCATAGATTGATCTAGTATAGGAATCCACCCTTCAAGATGTGGAATATGATTATCAAATTCTTGGAACAATTTTGCATGTCCAAATCTATCCAACGATCAAGCTACTGTTGAATAACACTGTCAGCTTTGGAAGATTCAAGAAAGATTACATCTCAAGATACAACAAACATCTTATTAACTTCATCATAGAGATGATATGCTTTGGAGGTGTTTGAATACCCCAACAAGATACACTTACGACTCGTTGCACCAAGTTTGTTTCTTTGTACATTCGGTATCAAGGCATAAGAGTTGGAACCAAAGACCCTGAGATGCTTTACTGAAGGAATGTGGCCATACCACATTTCATAAGGAGTCTGGTTTCTAATAGCATTAAATGGACTTCTATTCTTTACATACACAACACATATAACTACATCAACCCAAAACATCAATTTTACATTCTTGAAAAACATCATAGAATGTACCATGTTTAAGATTGTCCTACTCATTCTTTCATCTACTCCATTCTGTTGGGGATTATAAGGTAGAATTGTTTGATGTTTGATCCCATGCTGGCAAAGATAGTTTTCAAATTCATTTGAAGTGTATTCTTTTCCATTATCAGTGCGAATAGAGCCAATATGAGATTGTGCATCATTTTCAATCTATCTGTGAAAGTTCTTGAATGTTTGAAAAGAATCAGTTTTGTTGTTCAATAGATAAACCCAACACATTTTGGCATGGTCATCGATAAATGTAATCATATATTTATTTCCAATTGTAGAAGGAACATGCATTGTACCACATAAATCTGAATGAGTGAGTTCAAATTTTCTATGTTCTCTGGAATGTGAATCATGAAAAGGCTTTTTGTTATGCTTTCCTAGAATACAAGCATCACATTGCTTAAGTTCCTAGGAATTATAGGCAAACTAGTAACACCATTTTTCTTCAAGTGAAGGTTTTCATAGTTCAAGTGTCCAAATCTAGAATACAATAAAAGACTTGATGGAAATGTACCTTCATCATAATGAGAACTGTATGGAAAATTTTGTGCACGAGAAGAGGTACCTTGCACCTTCAAAAGTATTTCTTCTTATATCCCTATCATGACAAGTGAGTGATCTGATGCTTTTCTAACTATTGGCTTATTGGGGCCTAACCCAGGTTCAAAATAGTTATTAGCCAAACAAATCTTGTAGCTACCAGCCCTTTCGGAAATAGTCCGTGAAGCGCGGGCTGAGGTGTCACCCGAACTAGCAGGGGAGGGTGCTGGAACCAAGTTTCCTCACCCTTGGGATGTTTTGATGTGGTTTGGGGTCGCGAACCATTCTGTGACCTTGTGCCACTCTGTACTGATATAAGGCTTCCGTGTAGATCCGCACAGGTGTGTTTTCTTATTAATGAATTTATTATAGATCTGATCTACTTCTTAGGGTCATTAAGCAAACATTTAACTGTAACAACTAGCGCGCACAATATGCATAAATTTAGAACATGAGAAACAGATAGATTCGTGATAAAACATACAATGATTCATAAATTCTTATCTTTATTGATCCCCTTATCAGTATAACCAGATCCACCCTGTGCACTCAACTACAGGGGTTTGCACACACAATTGTAGACTCTACCAGGCCTTTGTGCACACAGCTAGAGAGCCTCTATCTATCTACCAAAACCCTTGAGTCGGAATTATAGACGTAGAGGGAATATTTCCTTCATAAACCCATAACATTAAGATCCCAAAGAAGAACTACTTTCTAACCATAGAGCCTTGCTCTATTTATACATTTCCATGGTCTGCGGATCATGGGCAGGCCGACTCACTTTCTATTTTCTTACATTATTTTTGGGCAGAAATCCTTTTGACTTGACTCATTACAATTCATGCTCCGTGCTCCTCGTGGAGCCTTTACCATAATTTTACCAAAAATTGTGGGCTTTGAGCCCCAAAACTATTATGCAGGGCCTCCGCTACCCAACAGGCCCCCAACACAATCATCGTGACTCATCCTGAGTCACTCGGCTAGTGTAGCAATCTTCATGTGGAGGTCATGCACCAACTTTTCTGCTTTGCTTACACTTGCAACAAAATCTTCCACCATCTGTTGTACCTATTCTACGTGAGCCATCAATGCATCTGTATCAGTATCAGTTGGTTGTCTAGGTTCATATACTACCTCCATTTGTGCCATATTTCACTCGATGTTGGTGGAAATCGTGAATTCCTCATCCAGCCAAGGCTGGATACATTCTTTAATCACTGCTTCCTTCTGCTGAGTAGCGTCAACTTATATTTTGAGAGCCTAAGCCACCCTCATTTTGGCAAAGTGTTGCGTAATAGAAACCATCTGCACAGTCCCCGTGACATTATCATAGGCTTGTTGTAGCTCCCTTGCCTCTGTTTCCAACCAATATAAGGATGGATCGTGCTGTAATGAAGTGAGCGTAATAAGTGACTAATCCAATAAGTTGGTGCACTCCTACATAGCACGTGCTATTGTTTCCCACTCAGATTGAATGATGCCTTTCCACAGCTTTGTGACCTCCGATGGTGTAGAGGGCTGTGATTTCAGTTTCAGCTCTGTGATCTGCAAGCTGAGGGCCAACTGGATCCTCGCGACTTCCTCCTTTGCTTCGCAGAACCCACTTGCCAACTTGTGGATTTGTATGTCGACAGGTAAATCTGCCGCAATATCCAGCTCAGGGGCATGATAACATGTTTTCCCCACCATTTGCTCCCACTACCGATTTTGTGCTACCACTTCATCATGTTGGAGTCTCAACTGTTCTATGTTAGATTTCAGAGATCTGTGGTTTGTGCTTTTTGAATCTTTGATCGGAGAATCCACAGTAAGAGAATTTTTACACCAACGTTTCAAATCCCAAATGGGATCCATCATCAGGGTTAAGAGAAACATGATAAAAGAAGAGCAAGATGGAAGAAATAAATACTCAGGGAATGAATATTAAAGGAACAGCACAAGTCGGCATGAAAGATTTATAATGAAACTTAAAATTAATTTTAATTTTTATAAATTAATATCATTTATTTAAAATCTATAAAACATAATCTTTATAACTGGCTAATAACTGTTCTATGTTAATTCATTGCTTACTAAGTGCTTGTACCACATGTCCTTCCCTAGCACAGAGCTCCATCATTGCGCTATCCTAGAGCTGGTATAAGCTCTCGTGTGGGATGACAGCCAAATTTAATCCAATCCCCATAAGCCAACATACCACAGCTCTGTCCGCCGCATTCTCTGCTATCATAGCTCCTGCCAGGAGTGCAATAGTATTAGCCATTTTTGCGTGTAATAGCTATTCAGCTATTGACTTACTTGTAGCTCCATGGGTAGTGACGATTCCTAATTGTGGGACCTGTGCTCTGAATTCCCGCAGTTGTGTGTGGAGCTGCCCCAACATATTCTACTACTCCATCAGGACCTCATCAAGTGCCTCTTGGGTGACTTTGCAAACTATATCCCTAATGTTGCCCAGGTCACCTTCGGTCAATGTGACAACTTCCCCGTCCAGCTTAGATGTGTTGGCCTTCTTCTGGGGCTTTGATTATTCGGTTGGTCATGGTCATTTTAAGGGCGAACTAGTGGAAGATGGTGTCGCACCTTCCATCCCAGTATCCGTGCCTGGCTCTATGGTCACCTTTGAGCTACTTTCATCCTCTGTCGTGGCAGCCCTTCCTGCTATCGCCTTACCTGTAGAAGCCTGCGTTGCCTCCCGGGCCGCCCATACTTCCACAACATGTTATTCATTCTGCTTCTGTTGTGGTAAGTGCTTGGCCTTAGCCTTCTATTTTTAGATGGTGGCCTCATCGCACCCTGTCCCATCTGGTCCATGCCACTCCGGTGGCTAGATATCCAATACTACAAAAATAGCCTCGTCAATGGCAATGAAAGGAAGTGTGGTCCAAGTCTATGTTAGATCCTTGTGTACCCAGATGTATACATGGTACATATCTGCCTTAAAATCAGCTACGTTCTTCACACTGCCATATATTTGGGTGGATAGATAGGGTTGATGGTTGATCCACTGTTAGATGTTCACGTCCATTACTATCCAGAAAATATTGATTTCCCGGATTCTTGCGACATCCTTCGTCGCCCGGAGCGATGTGTATTTTGCGGCGTTTGGCTGATCCTAGTCCAAGGAAGGAAATTGACTATCTTCGAGTAATTTTATTGTAAGCAAAAGGATGGATAACAATAACCATGCATAGTGGAATGTCTTACCCTCCTCTTAGGCCTCCCTGTAATTGGTCAGGAATTCGTCACAAAGGAACTGTGCCCAATTGAACCGTTCTTCTTCTACGCATTGCTCAGCTAGCGTGATGACTATTGTTGGGACCTCATTGCCTTGGTATTTCCGCATCACTTTGCCTGCTAGCAACTGGGTAGCAGTGTGGACCCCTCTATCTAGAATACTGTCAATAGCATACCCTCTCTTCTTTTTCTCCAATTTGTATTTCTTTTCCAGTGCTTCCGTCATCATCAAATCACCACTCATATCAACGATATCCACGGGGTCCCTACCTTCACAGGGAAGCCGAGTGATCCTATGAATAAGCTTCGCCATGATGGGAATGGGTTTGTCTATCCATAATTATCCATTGTGTACTAGGCAAAGTAGTTGCCAGATGACCAATATTTTAATGGGGGGGGCGATGAAAATGTGGAATTGACAACCCCCTCCGTGCTTTTGTCCATTAGTTTGCTAGTTCCCAAGTGGGGAAACTTCTCAATATTTGCAAGGTCCCAGTCTTCAAATTTCATAGTAGGGATGCAGCCAGTTGCCATGCCTTCTAGTGGGGACCCTTTAGGGAGAGACAGGGTGATGAGTATGCTGTCAATAGCATCCAAATCTATAAATACATTGGCCTTCCCTTTCCTTGGACGAACATACTTGGTTCGCTTTACTGACTGGATATCTTCTTCCATTTCTGCTTCTGGTTCTATTTCTTCGACATAGGTTTGAGGCTCCTCTTCCTCTTCATCGCTCTCAATAGTAACGGTTTTGCCTTTTTCCACCATCGACAATTTGCTGAATTGTAGATTGCGCAGAGACATCTGGACTGGTCCTGCTGCCTGTGGGTTCTTCTTGGTCTGCAACATCCTGGGTGATTTAGGGATTTCGGCTATAACATCCTTGGTTGTGAAAATCGACTTAAGTAGGGACTCTTGTATTACCTTCGACAGGTCTTTAAACCATGTGCTTTCTTTTACGACTACCTCATTCATTCTGTGCCGCTCTATTTGAACTTTTAACAACTTACTATGCAAGGGGCTAAAGGGTGTGTGGTAACAAGCCACTTGTGCTTTATATATCCTTTCAATTTCAAATTTGACCGTGCACCTTGTTCATGGCTTATTAATGTGATTTTGGTGGAAACTCCATTCAGCCCTATTTCTTAATGGCCCACTGCCCACTCCTCAGTGTCTTAAATGGGACATCTTTTCATGAACAGTAACTGCAACAATGACCTTCCATCCCTCCTATGTAGCAACGCAGCCCCTGGTACATGGGTGCATTCTATGCTTTTTACTGGCACTGCGTGCCACGGCCGAATCGCGCAACCTTCCTGCAGATAGTTTTATTGATCCCCTTATCAATACAACCAGATCCGCCCTATGCATTCAGCTGCAGAGGTCTGCACACACAACTGCGGACTCTACCAGGCCTCTGCACACACAGCTGCAGAGCCTATATCTATCTACCAACACCCTTGACTCAGACTTATAGATGCAGAGGGAATATTGCCTTCATAAACCCATAGCATTAAGATCCCAAACAAGAACTACTTTCTAACCATAAAGCCTTGCTCTATTTATTCATTTCCATGGTCCACAGACCATGGGCAGGCCGACTCACTTTCTATTTTCTTACATTATTTTTGGGTAGACAACCTTTTGAGTTGACTCATTACAATTCATGCTCCGCACTCCTCATGGAGCCTTTGCCATACTTTTACCAAAAATTGTGGGATTTGAGCCCCAAAATCATTACACGGGGCCTCTACTACCCAACACTGACATCAACCTTGCCATCAAAAATATGAATGGAGTGTCCTTGTTGGCAAATGTGGACCAAGGACAACAAGTTTTTCCTCATCTATGGGAGATATAAAGGATCATGCAAAAGAAAGTCTGGAAGATGAGGCAATTTGAGCCTGATTGTGCCAATCCCTAATGGCTTGAGTTTTTATTTGTCTACAAAGTATATTGCTCCATCAATATTATCAGTAAATTCTTGAAAAAGGAATTCTTCTAAAATTCATGTGGCAAGTTTCTCCTTAACCAAGCAACCAATCATTTTTCCATGAAGAAAGTGAAGCATTAAAGAAGTCTTCATTTACTTCAATATTACAATGTGCCACAACATAATGAGCGGATTCATGTGCTTTACCTTTCTCTTTGTCATTGTTTTTAACTTTGGGTTGATTTCTTTCCTGATCAATTTTGTTCCAAGGTAGCTTTCATGTTGATGCATCATGTGATCCATGTCTATTGCAACTTATTCAATGAAAATCAGACTTTTCTCATTGACAGTGTCTGCCCCCCTGCCTCTAAAATTTCTTCTTCCTCTTCCTCTTCGACCACCTCTTCCTCTAGAAGAATATTGAGCATGATCCTTCTTTCTATGTTCAATATATACATCTTCTTCATAAGATTGAGGAGTTGTATTTTTCACAATTTCCTTCTCTCCCTCAGAAACATTTTTCACAAGGAGGTCAAAGGTAATCTCTTTGACGTTTCCATTTTCTTGTAATGACTTAAGATAATTTGAATAAGTGGGATAATGTTCCTTGAAAAAATATATAAGAGGAATGTCTAGTTCAACATTAGTGACTTTGATATCATGCATAATAGATCTTACCTCTGATGATAAATTAAGAGGATCATCATTTTTCAATTCAAGACTGAACAATTTAATCATCAATTGGACAACTTCAAGTTCAAAGTTTGAGTCATAGAGTTCCTTCAACTTTTGTAAGGCTTCAAAAGCATTTGAAAATGGTGAAATATGATGACTCACCTCTTCATTTACAAATGCTACAATCAAGGCATTGTCCTTGCTGTTCTTGTTTTCCCAAATGGTGAATTCCTTGTATGAGGTAGGTTTTGCAGGTTCATTATCTCCTTCAACTACACAAAATCCTTTCCATAGCTCATTGAAAATGAGAGTGTGTTTTATCTTCCTTAACCATTCAGGATAGTTTTGTTTTCCCGAGAGAACTACTCCAACAATAGATATCAATGAATGCATTTTAAATATGTATACTCTGCTACCAATATAAAAAAATGTACTTTTGGTGGAGAAGAAAATGTAGTTCTGGTGTAAAAATTGTAAAAAAATTGCATTCTAATATATAGGATAGAGGTATTACTCTAGGGAGTTGTTACTTGGGGAAGGTTTTATATGGGGGAGGTTGTATGAGGGAAGGGTGATGATTGGTGTGGGAGGTTGTATCCAGAGTATGGAGGGAGGTATTACCATGGAAAGGTGAATATGGTGTTATTAACGTAATGGGCCAGTTGTGTGGCAACAACAACGTTTGCGTGGAATTTATGTTTGGAGGCCAAGGAAGGGCTAAAGCTGAGTAGGAGGATGGGGTTTGTGTATGGAAGTGACAACTTTTGGAGTTGGGAGGATGGGGGACTGTTCGAACAATGGGGAGCGTTGACCTGCAACATATGGACTGGAGCGGTGGACGAGGGTGTTATACAAGCGAGGGCTATTATGTATGGATCAATATTCAGGTCTAATGGAGTGGTATGATACTAAACCACAATACTGTAACATGGGTAATGTCTAGTGGTATAGCCTTGGGAGTCGAATACACAATTACAATCTTAAAAAAAAATTAGGATTACACATATGAGATTAGCAGTATTGTAGCATTCAACAGAGGTAATAACAATGCATTTTCCTTTTGTACATAGGAACACAATGTGCCATCTCATTTGAGAGTGACTCTAAAATGAAAAGCATACGAACCTATCAAATCCAATGGATTATGGCATACCGTTCACAATTGCATCCTCTAACACAGTCTACAAACCACCACACCAATGGCAGACTTGACTCCAATGTGCCATCAACGTACCAAGGAAAGAAAGGCACTAGAAATTTCCTTGAAGGCAACAGGTCAGGAAATAAGTAAGATTGTTGCTGCCATTGAGATCTTAAAATGACGGATTCCTTCGAAAATGAGCCAATATGTACAGATAAAAGTTGAGAAGTTGAGGCGTGAGTCAGCCATCCAAGGGAATGAGATTTGTATTAGCACCTAGGGGATCATAAGAAATTACATCAGCTATGCCGCCAATATTTTACAAGAAAGAGAGGCACCAAAAGTGCCAAGCATTTCAACCCTAATAGAGTATGAGTAGAAAAATTAGAATGCAGAGTGACAGGGGAAAATGGCAGGAGATGCAAGAGTTACGGGAGTAGGAGGAAGCTAAAAAATGTTTGGCTCTAATACCATGTCAAGCCAGGAGGTAACTCCTCAATGCAAATTGTTTATTAATTAATATTACACATGGTTAGATACAGGAGGGAGAGAGTCTTGGGCTTCACCTTCTGATGTCTCTTCATTTTCCATTATTTACTATTTACATTATTTACAAATTTTCACCCACTCCCAATGATTATGTGTCAATAATATTTATACATTTGTTTCCAGATTTGAATTCTTTGGATTATATGTAATACTCTTCATTTTTATAGGATCATGCATGAGTGAACTTAAGTTAAATTATGCCAATTCCCTTATAGCCCTATATGTAGTTCACATGCTTGAAATGATGACAATTTTTTAGTGACAAGTTCAACCCAGTTGTCTAATGGTGAGGAGGTTCAAATGAGTACTTTCCTGTACATGTAAATGGGATTATAATGTGGGGACTCTCCCATAGTTGTTTGCTAGTCATCGAAATTTTCCATGGGCTTGGACGAATCTTAGGGAATATGATCAGGATTATAACTTGTGCGCTACACCTATGAGCTCATACGGCTTGTAACAATATGACAACCTCCTAATTATGAATGATATTGGGTGTGTGAGCGAATGAATTTTAATGCTAGAACAAAGTTGAAGTGTCAACAACTTATATAGAATACATGTGTAATGGTTTCACTGAATAACCCATAGGCTTCTACAGGGTGGTTCATGCCCATGCCATGCTCATGTTCATGGTTTATACCTAGCTAGAGCTCAGGGCTTGACTCTCTACATGTAAGGAGTTGAAGGCCTTACCCTTGGGGGCTTGGACATGGACCTGTTCACATGAAAATGACAATGGGGTAGAGACCCTAGGTTTAGGCATAAGAGGCCAATAAGGCTCCACTTTAGTCTAGATAAACATTGACATTTTCACCTTACCCAGAGAGGGTAAGGAGTCTCACCTGAAGTGTGCCATGACTAAAGTTAGATGTGGTAGAATGAGGAACAAAGGGAATAACAATAAGTGGATGATATTGATTCATAAAAATCAATCATCCTCATTAATCCAACCATACTATTCTACTCATATCATCCCAGGAAACCATACAACCTATATACATATATTCAAAAAATTTAAAGAACCAACACAAAACTCAAGAATACATTACGATCCAAACTGTCTCTTTCATTAAGCTTAACATAAGGAAATACATAAGGAATTACAAGAGAGTCAAAGCCTGATAATCAAGAATATAAGTAACATAACCCACAGGCACAGACCTAGATAGGGTGAGGAGTGATTCATGCCTTTTTACAACTTAGGAAGGCTCCACTGATCCTTGGCTCACTCAACTAATCAGCAACCAACCATTTCTCTCCCTCCTTTCTTCCTTTTACCTTTTGCCCTGCGCTAAGACTTCCAATCCCACTTATCTTCTACTTGGTTGACTTTATCCTTGGTTGCCTTTGCTCTCCCCTTTCTCGGTTGCTCCTCCTCTTCTCCACCACCTTTCTACAACTGTTGGTTCACTCCTGGTTCTTGTTCCCACCTCGGATGTTAGCTCCGTAACACCAACGGTCATCCCCGCCACCTATCCATGGCTGTTCTTTCCACAAAAACTAAAAACAAAGGCCCCAATAGGCCTCGAACACAGTTCATTGACTCCTCCCCGAGCCAATCTACCCTAGGTAGTATCTGCATGATTGTTGTCGACATTGTTGATGTTTCTACTGGTGCCTCTGTAATTATTGCTTCATGTTGTCTTGATCCTAATTCTGGTTATGTTGTTATTGCTTCTTGCTGGCCTTATTTTCAAAATCAAGGGCCCATATCTGGCATTGCAACAATAGTCTCCTAGTGGAATCGAGTGTACTCATTGAGGGTTGCTTTTGAGGGGATGGAAATTGTGTCAGTTTGCTTGAGAAATCTTGTAGCCGTGTTGGAGGTAGGTTGGTTAGGTCGGCTATTCAGTAGGGAGCTCCACTGCTCCTCCATGTCATCACAAATTTGGTGCATATCATTGACATGGGAATCGATGATGGTTTGAGGTCCCAAATATTATTCTTAGCCTGTACCAACTCATCCTAAATCTGCTAAACCCAGGATTCTAGAGAGGCCACCTCTACGTCGATCCTCTTCCACTGGTCTTTGACTTTGTTGTTCCAGCTATCGAAGAGGAGATGTTGAATTTGTTGCCAAAGTGGGTATACCAGTTGATTTTTCATAGCCAAGATGCCTAACCAGTCATGGACTTGGTCCATCAAAATGTACCCCTCGGCAAGAGCGTCAGCAATAGAGGCTTTTAGGGTGGCCGCAGTAGTGATCGTTTGCTCAATTTCAGCAATTTAGCCAGTGGAAGGACTGGGCAAAGCCATTTTCATAGCATCGAGACTCTACTTCAATTCCCTATTGGTAGATATCAGCCCAGTGCATGCTGCTTGAATATGGCCACAACATTCGACCAAGGTGCATGCAAAAACTTCCTATAGGGCTTTGATAAATACCTCAGAAATGGTAGGCCAAAGTGATTGAAACCATGATATTACCTGGTCAACTTGTGTATACAGTTGTTGACTGTTCGGATGGAGTTGATCTCTCTCAGCTGTGAGAGTGATGATTTTCTACTTTTGCTACTCATGTTTGGCAATAAGTTCATTTTGAATCTTCTACACCTACTATGCTGCCTATTGAATGAATCCAAACAATTGTGCAGAGGACTAATTCTAAATATTATCTGGCTGCATAGTCGATGGGTGTAGGTATCTGCTCTGCAATAGTTGGCCACTAGCAACAAACTTATCAAATTGGCCTTGGGTTGAGGTTGCTTGTTGCAAGGTTTATACAAACTAAGGTGTTGGAGGAATATTAAGTCAGTCGGGAACAACATGAAAATTTAAAGAAAATGGAATGCCAAACAATTCAATAGTTGTAACTAGTGGTCAAGAGGCGACAGGAACTTCACTCAGCAGTGGACCCGACCCTAATAACATTTATATCATTAAAGTGGTGTTGCTTTATCCCTTGGGGAGTGTCATGGTCACGTTAATGACCGAGTCGACCTCCATATCTTCAGTGCCTATTCGGGTGCCGAAGGGATGGGGTCTGACAATGCTGCAGAGGTTGAGGCTGTATGCCGAGATGGATCTTGTGAGAAAGGTAAAATGTTAGACATGGAGGGTGGGGTTTCTTTCGGAATTAGGGAGGCTAAGGAAGTTTTGGGTCCCTCATCGGTGAGGTCAACTACAGGAAGTACCGGCATGAAATTTTTCTTCTTTACAATGGGGGTCTTGGTGCTTTTTGGCTGCCTGAACTTGGGAATTGTTGTCTTGGATTACAAATCGGTCCTTATAGGAAGGATAACAATGGCTAGGGGTGTAGCGACTATCGAATCATGTTGTGAAAAGCCTTGAAACTAAATAGGCTCAGAGGCCTCGCCTGATGAACCAATTAAGCTCACAATGGTCTACGTCATGGAACTCATATTTTTCTTCATTTGGGTGACCATTGAATGCAACTCCTACTTTGTCATCTGCTTTCTGGTGTCCAAGCCTCTATCTCATGTCATTGGTTGTGCTACCATTTCCCTAAATAATTATCTACATCTTCCTTCTCTTATATTGCAAAAAACACCTAGCCATGACCCAACTTCCATGTGGAATGCTTTAGCTGTTAACATGAAATTTTTTGCCAGAATTTGGAAAGTGACTAGATGGACACAGTGTTGCTTGAGGAATGTCTTGTCGTGCGTTACTCTAAACTAGATTACCTCTGAGTATTCATCGAGAAAATCCTTAGGAATCCTTTCAGTGACCCTCATGACCACTAGCATTTGAAGATACCACTCGATCAAGGATGTGTCATTGATATATTTGCTATTGGGGTTCCCTGGTGTTCACCATTGCATGTACTTGAGAGAGTAGGGCTGGTCTTCAGAGATCTGTCCCAAGTCCCTTCATGGTAGAGGGCACCACTTCCACATTACTAGGGTCATGATTAGATAGCCAAAAATAAAATAAGTGCTTCTTTTGTACACATCCTCACATGCCTCGAACAGTTCATTCAACAGTAATCTAGACCAATTTAGTGATTCCGCTTCTACACAATGATCTGCAACTTAGATGGTGTCCATAGTACATTCATTTCTTGAAAAGTTCCACATCACTTTCCGAATGATGAAATGATAGGAAAATATAATGTGTTCTTTATTGATTAAGTCGATATATTCTCCCTTCCCACCTCGCTTGGTGTCATATTTGTTATAATAGTCATTATCTCCTTCCTTCTTTGCTTGTTTCAATGTTGTCTGAAATTATATTGGGACTACATTCACCATGATCAATAACCTCGTAAGCCGCTGAATATAATGTACATGAATTGGGTATTCTCTGTCTAGACAAAGTGACCCCTCGCACATCCTACTGATTAACAGTTTCATGCATTGCATCACAGCCAAAGTTGCGCCGAACATAGGAAAGCTTCTCAAGTTTATCACTGTTGATCACTGAATTCCATTGAATTCCACCTTGGATTTGGTCACCTTTGTCCCATATTCCTTTGTAATTGTATTTGTGTACACTTCCCACTTCAGTGTTTGGAATTTGAAGCAATCTGATAGGTCATCGTCCACCAGCGTTGCCTTGTCATATTTTCCATATAGTGGCTATGTGATTGTAATTCTTTCATCCACCCCTTCATTAGGAACTAAAATTATTGGCTTCGTCATCTTGTAGCACCGCTGATAAACTAAAATCACTGGAGGCTGACAATGAATGCTTGGGAAAAAACACTGAGGATCATACTCTGACTCTGACTTGTACGATTCTACCTCCTGAACTTTAAACTCAAATAACTTCGACATCTACATGCAGATTAAGCAGACTAGCTTCAATATGATGTTTCTAAATAGACTTGTTAACTAATTATTACAACAACTTTGCCTATGCATACTCAAACGTGTTAACCCTCGGTTGGTTGATCTGTCCCTAACTTGGCTAACATATTTTAGGAAAAGACAAGGTGGAGTGGATGGGTAATAATGTTAGCATAATGGAATACGTTTAGGAGTTAATTCTTTCTATAATGGGAAAGATCCTATTAAAATTTGGACTAAGAGCGATATGACTGCCTAATTAGTATGGAAAAGACACTTGTATGTGTGGCTAACCTCCTCCCCGCAACCACAATCATTTGTGGTGTGGTGGCATGGATTCCACAACTAGAATTGATGCTCTGGGTTTGTTTTATTGAAAATAAACTAACTGATGAATTCACCGATTGACCCCTACTGAATTTTCCTAACCCTACCTATAGTCTCTCTGCAGAGACTTCATCAATGTTGAACATGAATGTTTGGTTGGCGGAAGGGTTTTAGGCATGTGCTATTCACCCAACCTGGTAGTAGTATCTTGTTCAGTTGTGCGAGATTCAGCACTCTAGACTCCCTGATATCCACAGCTATGAATGACCCTAACTAGTGAATCTATAGATTGGCCAAAAAAATTTGGAACTTGATGTCATATAACAAAACCTATCCCTCGACCGTGAATGATTTCTTCTTGATGTGTCTATCGTTCCACGCCTTCTGCCTTCATTACTCGACTGATTAGTGGAAGTCTACTAAGAACCTCACCTTGTATAGTTTTGATAGATCCTCTAGTGACTTATGTAGCGACTCCTCTTATGTCATCCCTGTGGCCTAGATGATCAAGATGCTACAAATTGCAAAATCTATAGGCACAACAACTTCTCGGCCATATACCAACTGGAATGGCTTCTTCTTGTGTAATCTCTTAACTGTTGTGCAATATGCCTAGAGCGTGGATGGAAACTTTTGATCCCAATCATCTCGATTTGTCAAAAAAACCTTGATCCAGGTGGATATTGCTAGCCACCCACCTATTCCACCCAGATCCCCTAGTCAGTTTCATCTATTTTCTTTAATTGTAGCACAATTTACTAGTTTTTTGATAGTTTTTTGGGTCCAGAACTTCTAGAGCCATTTTGAGGCCCTAAATGATGTTTTTTTGGTGAAATTCCTTTTTTTTTCTATAGCAATCACATTAGCAACTATAGTCCTCGGAGGCATCTTTCCAACGAGATATCATACACATCAAATGGAGATAATATGACCAAGTTACGACCTTGGGAAGTTGACTGCCCAACTAACCCCAACGGGGCCCATAAAATCTTGATGTTGCATCTCCTCGGGTTAGGGTTTTGGTTGTTTATGGTTTTCCCTTATTATTCAATAATAAAAAGGCCCTTGAGCCTCATTGAAACTCAGCTCAAAGGCATGTAGCTTCCACATCTCTTCTCAGATATAAGCTACCATTGCCTGAGCTATCTTATTTCCATTATGTTTGTAAGCATAGTTACGTATTTTTCTATTAAGGAAATGAAGTGTTTTTCTACTGCATCTCTATGTTTCTTATTATATTTTTAAGTTGTTGTGTTCCTGTTTAAGTTTGGATCAATGCTATCGGAGTGATATTCTCTTTCTTTGTTTTTCATTGCATGTCCCCAACGAGGTTAGGGTATAAGGAGTCAGGGCTCGATCTAGTTGAACCATTGCAAGATCATCCTCGGAAAACCTGATGGCCTCCCATGGCGGAAGAAAATAAAGATGTGGGGGCATGGGATCCTTTGAAAATGTTGCTCAAGGAAGACCTCAAGCGATAAAGGGACACGATGATGGATAACATTTCTTAGATCCTTCGACAGCTACCCATAGGCGATGCATCTTCATCCAGCAGCAACTCTGAAGGTGCCACTCCTTTTAAGGTACAAGTTAACTTCTATATTCCCATATTCAAAGGCCTGATAGATGTAGATGCATAGATAACTAGTTAAATATATTGGAAGGATATTTTTTAGTTCATGACTTTTCCAATCGATAAAAGATTACATTTTCACTTCCCAAAGCCACCCCACGCATCAAGGACTAGTGGGAAACCTACTGTGAACAAAAGGACGAGAGTGAACCCTCACTGTTTTCAGCTGTACCCACTTGGAATTCTTGCCGAGACACCATAAGGAATGGTATTAACCTGTCAGTAGCTATGAAGATAAATACATAAAGTGGACCACACTACGGTAGGGAAGGGACCAAGATGTGTTGGAGTTCCAAAATACTTTCCATACCCTTCGAACGAAGTTGGGTATCAAGGATACTGAGTGGCATTTGGTGCTCAAGTACTGCAATCGTCTACACAAGTACATCTAGGACAAGATGGAGTTCTTGAACATTTCCTCACTCGGAACAATGTACGGTATGCTATAAATATTGATCAAAAGTTTAAACAGAAGAAGTGAGATTTTGGATCTGTGAATACAAAGCAAGGAAAAGGTGCCCCCAAACAATAAAAAAGGGACAAAGGCAAGGCAGGGCCACCTACGACAACCTGCTTAAGCCACAAGCAAAGAACAACACGATGAATACGAAGAAGGACATGGGAAAATGGTGTGAGTTCCATAAGATATCCACTCACAATACAAGTGACTCTCGGGCCAAGTAGTCACTGTTGGCTGAGTTGAAGGCTTCCGAATTAGATGTAGGTTCTGACTCTGAATTAGAACTTGGTAAGGGGACTGACAAAGGGAAGCAGATCCTTGATGTGGAGCCTAGTGCCACTGTAGCCACCACAAAGATCCAGAAAATTGAGCCTGAAGATCTAGAGGAGGGGGAACGCCTCTTCCACTCATAGATGTGGGTGAAGGGTTCTCCATTGTCATTTATTGTCAAAAGAGGGAGCCAAAAGGAAATCATGCCAGTAGAAGTTGTGAAGTGGCTAGACCTAGAGACTATAGCACATCTATAGCTATACACCATCAAGTGGATTCACCAAGGACGAAATCTTCACATCAGCCAAAAGTGTCGCCTTTCCTACAACATCAAGCACTTCACGGATGAGGTACTGTGTGACGCTTCTCTTCTTGAATTTCAGGTGTATTGTTAGGAAAACCATATTTGTGGAAGTGACATGCTGTATATGAGTGTAGACCTCGCTCTGTGATTATTTCTTTGGCTGATAAGTGTTGGGCACCAAATTGACCTATATTTTCCCTGCATTTCCACTCCTCTTTTCATCCATTTTGCATCCATTTTCATATATTTACTATGTAACATTATGAGGTAATTCCCCTTTATGATCTCTTGGGATATTTAATTAATGATGTAGATTCATGAAGGTTTCTACCTACACAAACCACTAAAACTTGTGATGACCGCATATTATGGAACACATGTGTTGACCGCACAACATATCATAGCAATTCCACGATTCACAACAGTTGATCGACCATGACGAAGAAGCATAACTGATTGCGGCTGCTCTCAACCCATTTTTGACCATTCCTGTTCTTGCTTTCTCGGCTCTAGTGCTGCGATAGAACTGATGTATATATTTGGGCATATATTTTCTAGGTTTTGGGGAGAATTATTCTCCTTTGTATTGTATAAAAGATGCGTCATTCATGTATCAAGGGGTGAACCCTGTATGGTATTGTAATAGCATTATTCAGATTAATAAGATACAAAATGTTTTGCTGATCTCTTGCTTGCTATGAGTAACACATCCCTGATCAGAGAGCTAGGCACACTTTTCTGATAAGGTTCTGTGTGTTTCCTTGTGTTGTGTGTATTTTTGTTGTTGTGTTTAATTCTTGTCGCTGTCACAACTCTCTTAGATAACTGTGAATATGTTTTTATGTTCTGCAGTTGAGTTTTACTTCTATTTCAGTAATTTTTTGATTGTCAGTCACGAACCCTTGGTTGAGGGCAGATCATAACCTTGCCCTTGCATATACCCTGTGTGTTTCCTTGAAAAGAATACGCACCCGGATTGATACATTAATGTAGGAAAAGGAGTGGATAATTTGTTCATACTTGGACACCAACATTTTGGCGTCATTGTTGGGGAGGCTAACGAGGTGCAAGACATGATCTATGTTAACCAGAGGGTCAATCTCTCGTCCTAGGGAGAGAACGAGCTTTCTCACTCTGCTCTAGGTCCTCAGCACAGGTATTTTGTTTATTTTGAGCTTTTATTGTTTTCTTGTTTTAGTAGGGCCGATCTCTTGCCCTGGGGAGGGAGGAGTCCTTTGACACCCTGCTCCAGGCTTTGAGCTTAGATTTTTCCCTAACATTTTTAATTTGATTTCGAGAAACCCAATCTCTCGCCTTGGGGAGGGAAGGGTCCTCTGACCCCTTACTTCAGGTCTTGAAGTGTTAAGGTTTTCTCATGTGTGTGTTATTTATTGATTGGGGGTCGTGTTCCAGGGAGGGAGGAGTCTTTTGATGCCCTGCTCCAGGTCCTCAACCCTAGGTTCCTGTGTTTTTCTTTTCTTTTCTTTTCTTTCGTCAACTACTCTCTCTTCAACGTGATCTCTTGTCCTGGGGAGGGAATGGCCTTTTGACACCCTACTCAAGGCCTCTATCATTATGGTTTGATTTTTGTTTCCACATCAACTTGTATGAATAAACAACCAAATTAAAGGGGTAGAGGGAGAGCCCCAAAGAAGGGAAGACAAGATTTGGGAAGGAACACCTACTTCCAGCAAATCATTGCAAAAGTTGAGTCAGAGGTGTCTTCTCGTGTAGCCTTGAGGCCAGGTGCATGAACAAAATTAGAGGGACAATCTGTAGATCAACCAATATTGTTCACAACATCCCCTACCAGTTCAATACAACAGACCCTTCCAGCAGCCAGAGAGACAAGAAACATTATGGCTTCTAAAGAAATCTTGTTTCTTGTAACAAAAGAAGAAGAAGTTAGAAGTAAAGCATCCGAAGGAACTGTCCATCCCAGTAGGGAAGAAGAAATTGCAGAGGGAGATCTGAAGGGTCCAGCCATGGTGACAACGAGGAAGAGATTGTAGAAACGTTTCTATCACCAAAGGATAGAGGGAGCTCTATTAAGGAAACTTGAACACTTGTGATAAAAGCCCTTCTTGCGTAGCCAACTAAAATCCCTAGTGAGTATTGGAGGATATTCATGGCACCTTGTTACAGGGAAAAGTGTCTATGTAGAACCGCTAATCCCACTAAGGTGTGGTAGCTACCTTAGAAGCAAACAAAGTAAAACTACTTTCATTTTCCTTTATGAAAGATAGATGAGAGAAGAATAAAGGAGACCAACCTTTGTCTTGCGCTTGGTTCCTTGCTAGATTCCTCTCTCTTCTGATAGTCCTTTGCTACTTGCTTCCTTGTATATCCAGCTTCACAGAGTACCTGTAGAATCAAAGCAGCATAACACTATACAAGAACATGGATCTATTATCATAAACAATCTAGGATCAGATGTAAATTGACCATACAAATGCATGAAACATAAATGACACAAGAGTATGGAGGAAAACTTGAATAGCTTTATTGATAATCAAGAAAGAGCCAAGAGAGTTACAACCAGTTGTTCTGACCCAGCATCATCCTCTCAGCAAGTAAGCCCTTCTTGACCTCATGCAAAGCTTAGATCACCCAACACTTTGATGTTGCCTCAAGAAACCAACAACAATTCCTTACAAGATGCAAAATTCCAGCCTCTAGATCTCTGGGATGAGGGATCCATATATAGATGTCTGTAAGGGAGATGAGTCAGCTTGTGATTTGATTACTGTCTTCCCTCTGATAGTTCTTGCTTCCACTTGGAGATTGATGATCTCTTACTCATCCTTGGTCGAATTTAGAGAGGCAAGTGTCACAGGAGAAGTTTATGGAAGATTCCATTCCTCTCCACCTCGCGGATTGACACTGCCATTTGTCTCTTCTCGCCCATCGCACCCCATAGAAGGGCTTTTTGAAATGCAACGCACCCACTGAGTGTACTTAGGTGAGATGCAACACACTTTGCCTATAGAGCAGGTGAAATGATCCTGTTTTGACCAGTTCTGAGTAGTTTTTCATGGAGAACTTCTGGGAGAAGCTGTAATCATTTGACCTTGTTCCTTTAGGGGTTGGAACAACACTTTTAGGGACTTAGGAGCGCTTGGTTTATGGACATTTTATGCTTGGAAGTGCCCAAAAATGTCTATAACACACCTACAACCTCTACTATTGACTTCTCAATTGGGGATTTTGGGACTGGTGCACCAACAAAGCCCATCCCTTTAATAGCTTTATCTAGTTTCCATGCACTTACTTCAGAAGACCTTGGCACATTTTTGTTTGAATTTGACATTGTGTGTCGAGGGCAAGATTACATAACAGATGCTCAGAAATTGAAAATATTCCCTGCTACGCTAAAAGGGACAGCCCTGCGGTGGTTTATGGGTCTTGGGGGAAGGTCTATCACTACATGGGCAGCAATGAGAACTACTTTCTTGGAGAAATACCAATACTACTGTAAATCACGAGATATTAAAGAAGAACTTTTTAAATTTATACAGAAAGAGGATGAAAATATGAAAGACTGTGTGGAACGCTTTAAATACACATTGCAGAGGTTAGGTCACTCTGACCTAGATAAAGACATTTTGAAAATTATCCTTCTCCGGGTCTTCTGAGAAGACTCTTTGGAATTATTGAATATAGTCGGAAAGGGAGATATATCAAAGGAGGAATTTTATATCATCTGTGAGTTGTGTATTCAGTTCTCAAGAGGAGTCGCAAGAAATAAACAATGGATTCTATCAACAAAGGTATCTGGCGGAGCTGTTACAAAAGCAGCAATTGGGAACCTACTGGACAGCCTGAGGACTGATATCTTGAGTACCTTGTCTGAACAAATAGACACATTGTAGGTATAATAGAAAGAGCTGGAATTAGAAAGAACTATGGCTATATTTTTCCCCACATGCAGAAAGAAACACCCATAGAGGGAATGCCCGTTGAACTCTATAGAGGAGTGTGCAATCTATGAATTGAAGCACGCGACAAGTTCATGCCCATCTTTTCCAGGGCTAAAAGTGGTTTTTCAAGGGACAGTAGAAGATATGGAGTAGCTGTACTTTATGGGACCTAAAAAGCCATGGCAACCTTGGCTGTTAATGTGAAATCAAGATATGTTTCCACATCCATCTCAATATTTTAGCAATTTCAATATGGGTCTCCAGACTATGCCTTATCCGCCTGTATGGCCCCAATACCAGTTTCCACCTTGGCAGTAGTGGGCTCCTCAGGCTAGTTCAGGCTCCTTGTGGGCTCTGAATTGGCGGGGACCTTCCCTTACTAGTCATTTTTCCCAGTCAATGCCGCAACAACAACTTCAGTTTCCCTCTAATGTGCCCCTTGGTAATCAGCCTATTCATCCTGAAATCCCTATCCAACCCAATTCGAATCCTAACAATAAACGGGCTCAAAAAGCTGACACCCTCAACTTTCCTTCATACAGCATCTCCATTGCAGAATTCTATGAGATGCATTTACGATCTGGGTGGCCCGTAGGCGCTCAACCCTCACTAGTTATCATTGAGCAGATTGACAGTGAGGAGAAGGAACCAGAAATGGTTGGAGAGGAACCAAACTGAGTTAACAAAAGTCATACACCTCCTCAACCATTAGCTACTTAGAAACACCAAGCTAAACCACCTTATCCAGAAAGGTTGGCTGTGAGTAAACCAACCCCTCAAACTGAGTTTGACTTGTTAGGGGAGCTACAGAATTTATTTGTCAAGATTCCCTTGCTACAATCCATGAAGGATGTACCTATATATGCAAAGACTCTTAGGGAATATTGTGCTAAGAAGCCTAAAAAGAAATCAAGAGTTCCCCTCACCATTCACGTAATGGGGAAACTATTAGATTTCATGATGGGAAGGTCCATGCCTGTAAAGTATGGGGATCCCAGGAACCCAATTTTGACCGTGCACATTAGTGGGGTAGAAACTCCAAATGTAGTGGTAGATTTGGGCACTGCCATAAATGTCATCACTGCTAAACCGTGCATGCACTAGGACTTCGTAACTTAAAACATACACCTACGGTGTTAGAACTAGCAGATCGATCTACAGTAAAACTAGTAGGGAAATTAGAAGATATCACGATTTCAGTGGATTCATGGCACTACCCTGTGGACTTCCTGGTCTCTAGCTGGAGGCCGTCCCTTGATTCTGGGAAGACCATGGTTGGCAACCACAGACGCTTATATTGGGTCTCAGTCTAGGCATATGATCATCTCAAATGGACAAGACACTAAGAATCTAGTGTTATATCCTCCCGTAGAACCCAACCCATCAACAAAATCATAAATATGTACACATGAAAGAGTCTGAATTAGAAAATGAGGAGTGAATACTAGTTCTCACTATTGGGTAGGACCTCCAGTTGAAAGATGAAACAAAATATGATGAAATTACTACTTTTATCAGTTATCCGTGTTCTATTTTAGATTTGAATCTGCAAATCCTGGAGTCCATCTTAAGCTATGAGATTGAGGAAATTATTGGAGCAACATATGGATTCGAGGAGCTACCTAAAACTATGCCCCATGACAGTGTTTCGATGGAAATATAACCGGGAAAAACCTTGAATATAAATCCATCAGATTCCAAGAAAGAATAACTCCTGCATGTTCTTCAGAAACACAAAGAAGCCTTTGCCTGGGACTACTTAGATATGAAGGGAATTCCTACTAATTTTTGCACTCATCACATATACATTAAGGAGGATTGTCATCCTGTAAGGCTATCGTAGAGAATAATGAACCCTACCTTGAGAAACATTGTTAAGGAAGAGCTCCAAAAGCTACTGGACATTGGATTTATCTACCCCATTTCCAATAGCCAGTGGGTTTCCCTATTGGTAATGGTCCCTAAGAAAAATGGTAAATGGCGAATATGCGTGGACTACAGACAATTAAACAAGGCAACTTAGAAAGACCATTTTCCGTTACCATTCATTGACCAAGTCTTGGATACATTAGCGGGGAAGAATTTTTTTTCCTTCCTAAATGGATTTAGTGGGTACAACTAGATCCAGATAGCTCCTGAAGATTAGGATAAGACCACATTTACATGCCCCTGGGGAAAATTTGCATACAGAGTCCTCCCATTTGGTTTCTGTAATGCACCTGCAACTTTTTAGAGGGGAATTTTGAGGATTTTCTCTGATCTGATGGATGATAGTGTTGAAATCTACATGGACAATTTCACAACATATGGAGATTCATTCGAATAAGCATTGGGGAAGCTAGAAAAGGTTCTTGAAAGATGCAAGCAGGCACATGTCTCCTTAAGTACGAAAAAATGCCATATGATGATGAATGAAGGAATAGTCCTGGGACACTTTCTTTCGGCTGTAGGAATCCGGATGGATCTAGCCAAGATAAAGGTAATACAACATTTTCCAATACCTATAACACTCACTCAGGTATGTAGCTTTATCAGTTGTGCTGGTTATTACAGGTGCTTTATAGAAAATTTTGCTAAAACAACACATTTGCTTTTTCAATTACTAACAAAAGATGCAGATGACTGTGATGCATCCTTTGTGAAGATCAAGGAACTGGTCTATAGTGCTTTGATCCTTAGAGGACCAGATTGGGCATTACCATTCCATACTCATGCTGATGCTTCCCAAACAATAGTTGGGGCAGTTTTGGTGCAGCAGGTGGATAAGGTACCATATGCAGTTTACTATGTTAGCAAGAACTTGGCCTCTGCTAGGTTAAACTACACACTGATTGAAAAAAATTCCTCACTATCATCTGTGCCATCAACAAGTTCCGACACTATATCACTGGTTACCCCACCTTTGTACACACAGATCATGCAGCCATCAAGTATCTGATGAATAAACCTGTTACTCTTGGTCGTAGTACAAGATGGCTTTTTCTACTTCAAGGATTTGATATTACCATAGTACATAAAATAGGAAAGGAAAACGTGGTTACTGATTTTCTGTCTAGATTAGAAAACAATACCGAAGGTATACCTATTGATGATAGCTTTCTAGATGAATATCATTTTGCAATTTCCGCTAACACTCCATGGTATGCAGATATTGCTAACTATCCTGCTACAGGAAAGGTACCTCGTCATTTGTCATATAAGGACCGACGGAAAATTATTCATCATAGTACCCAATATTCATGGATGGCAGGATACCTCTTTCATACAGGGGTGGATCAACAGATTCGACGCTATGTATTAGAGGATGAAATCTATGAGATATTAAAGGGTTCCCATAGTGGGCCTTGTGGAGGACATTTTGCAGATAAAAGAACAGGCCACAAGGTGCTACAAATGGGATACTATTGGCCTTCTATCTTTCGAGATGCTAGAGATTATGTCCGAAGATGTGATAGTTGTCAATGGATGAGACAACCTGGAAAATCAGATGAAATGCCATTACAGCCCCAGATAGTCCTGGAACCTTTTGAGAAATGGGCCATTGATTTTGTTGGACTCATCAGCCCACCTTCCCATCAGTAGGTTCACATCTTGGTTTGTACTGATTATGTGACTAAGTGGGTGGAAGCCAGAGAAGTTGCGAAATCAATAGAACATGTGGTGGCATACTTCCTTTTTGAAGAGATTTTCTCCCGATATGGTACCTCGAGAGAAATTGTTTTAGATGGAGGAGCAAATTTTACATCCGACATGATAGAGAGGCTTATGCAGAAATATGGGGTGAAACACAGAGTGACAACTCCTTACCATCCCAAAGCAAATGGACAGGTAGAAAGTACAAACAAGGTATTGGAGAATATCTTGACAAAAACTGTAGCAAGGCATTGCCAGGATTGATCACAGAAACTTCCAAAAGCTCTTTGGGCATATAGGATGACATGGCGAAATACAACTGGATTTTCACTGCTTGAGCTAGTCTACGGGAAATATCCCTTGTTTTTGGTTGAATTCGAGATCAGTATGCTCAAAACAACTTTGGAAGTAGGATTGAACTTATCAAAGGCCCAGAAACACCAGCTAGAACAACTCAATGAGTTAGATGAGATTCGTTCAGTAGCTATCCAAAGAGATACTTCTGTCCAATAATAGAGAACGAAATGGCACAATAAATTTATCAAGAATAAGGTGTTTCATACAGGGGATTGGGCATTGTTATATGACTCCTGGTTCAAACATTTTAAAGGAAATCTCTGCACTCGTTGGATGGGACCCTATGAAGTGGACGCTGTATTTGCTAGTGGCACAGTCAGATTGGTTACAGTAGATGGAAATTGTACTTCCTTCCTAGTGAATGGACACCGTCTGAAGTTATACCACTGTCCAACATCTAAAGATGCCTTCGTAAAACATCTTTCTGATACATTTGGTTTGATGATTGTTGGTGCACATAATGCTCCCTCTGCCCTTAAAAAAATAAAAAATAAAACATTAATATTTTGTTACTACTTACTTGTTTGTCTTTTTGTAGGAATAAGAACTGAATTATGACAAGGAGAAACAAAGAAATTTTTCAAGTAACAATCATTGTTGTTACTCTGCTGGTGCTGTTACTCCACTGTTACTGTTACTCCATAGTACTGTTACTCCACTGTTGTTGTTACTCTGTTGGTGCTGTTACTCCACTATTGTTGTTACTCCATTGGTGTTGTTACTCCACTGTTGTTGTTACTCCACTGGTTGTTGTTACTCCGCTGGTGTTGTTACTCCACTGTTGTTGTTACTCCACTAGTTTTTGTTACCCCATCAATGTTGTTACTCCACTATTGTTGTTACTCCATTGGTGTTGTTCCTCTACCGGTGTTATTACTCCACTGTTTTTGTTACTCCGCTGGTGCTGTTACTTCGCCGGTGATGTTACTTTGCTCATGTTGTTACTCCACTGTTGTTGTTACTCCGTCGGTGCTGTTACTCCGTCGGTGCTATTACTCCACTTTTGCTATTACTCCAATGGTGCTCTTACTCTGCCATTGCTGTTACTTCGCTGTTGCTATTACTCCATCGGTGTTGTTACTCCATGGTTGTTGTTACTCCGCTATTGTGGTTACTCCACTGTGTTGTTACTCCACTGATGCTATTACTCTGTAGACGATGTTACTTCGCTATTGTGGTTACTCTGCTAGTTATCTTTGCTGCTACTCCACCGCTAGGTAGGTCACCAGGTATGCCTTCATTGACTCTTATGGATTTAGTTAAAATATTCCAAAAAGATACTAGTACATGCCATGGATGACCACATTTATGTTGGGGGGGTCCCGTCATAAAGAAACAACGGTGTACCTAAAATTGTAATCATATCACATCATTACCAAATCCAATGAAAACCAAAACCAAAAAATTGTGCGATTTTGTAGTCATGATTTCTATGCCTTAAAATTTAGAATCGTATGCCAAGAACTTTACTGTTCATTTCCCCAGTACGTTGTATTCAATTTCCATAATCATTCACATGTACTACCATACCCTTTCATTAATTGTTGTGTTTTTTTAGGTGTACCAATCATTATTATCATCCTTTCATCTCGCGGTCACCATGCTAATAATATTGCCATCATAAGTTTGGTTGTTGTTACTCTCCCCCTACCAATTGACTGTACCCATCGTGTTGATCCAATTCTTACAGCGATGGGTGGGCTGGCTGTGCACCATGAGCCAGAGGGCACGACAATGGTCGAAAACAATCTGGAGGTATGGTAGGTCTTCGAAAATGTAGGGTGGAATGTTTATTTTGACAGGTTGCAAGGATTTAAAAAGGTAATTGCAATTGAATTTTCACTCAATTTAGAAGAAGAGAGCTCTTAGGTCCGGGTGATAGAAATCCCTATTATAGAAGAAACCATTGCAGAGTTCAGCGGGCTACCCCAGCATGGGAAGAAATGGCTTTCACGAAGAACTGCCCTTCTGGAGTTCCCCGAAGCATTCTTAAAGGCTGGAGAAAATGTTGTTAAGAAGGGATGAGGGTACGACCGAAAGTCATTACCACACCCATGGGGTGATGTAGTAGGTTTTGTAATGAGATACATAACCTGTGAGGGGAGGTATACCACCATGTTTAAATACCATTTCAGAATATTGGATCACCTCTGGTTCCCACAGGTGGAAGCCTTCTCATTGAATATTCCTTTCTTCCTATTAAGAAGTCTCCAGCTGATGGCGCACTCTGCTCGGTGTTCGCGACAAGTGGCAGTAGTCATTACCAACCATGGCCTAGTCTGGCTACTAGTCATGCATGCAATTGGTCGATTTCAAATCCCATGGGAAACATTCTTGGATTATACAAAGGAAGAAATAACGGCTGCTAGAACTGCTAGAGAGGAAGAGTTGGAAGAGATGGAGTAAGGAACTGGAGTAGAGGATGAATACATAGATCAAGAGGAACCAGAGGGAATGGAGGTGGAACTTGAAGAGCATAAACAAAATCAGGAGCGTGAATCAGGGAGGACAGTCGAGGCTACTCCACAAGAACCAGCCTCAACCTTGGAACCAATGGAAGCAGAAGTGCTGCAGCAAGGGGCCAATATAGAAAGGGCCGCTAGCACCATGACCCAAGCTGTCCTTCAAGAATTGGCCTCGACTATAGATCCAGTAGAGCAAATCAGCAGCACTATAATAAGCAAAGAGGGACCACATCAGTCTGAGGTGGAGTAATTCATTAATATTGCAGCTGGGGTGTCCCACAAGAACCACCCTCGACTATAGAACCAATGGAGGAAGACGAACTAGAACGAGAAGGGCCTGAAGTTGAAAGAACTGTGGGCTAATAGAAGAAGAGGATAGGGGTTTAATGGACAGAATCGATGTGATTATGCAAGAATCCATCTGGATCAATGTCGAGCTAGAAGAAACAGTGCCAACATCATCTATTCAAGAAATGTTGGACATGGAAGGTGGTGTCCCACAAGAACCACCATCAACCTGTCTGACTTTGGAGACCACAGAGGAATTAAATGTCGGGATTGATGTTGTTCCACAGGAACAAGGGACTGCATAGGCAAGGGTTTTAACCCAGAGCGGAGATGCTACAGATAGAGGGAAAGAGCTTGAGACCACAAATGGCACTGAGATAGATTAGGTATGCGAATTCTTCCAATTTTCCTCTTACTTCTCCATTTTGAAAGGGGAAAGGGTGTGTTGCTCTACCTGTCATTCCACTGATTTTGAAATATGATGGGTCGAGGAAGGTACCAATTGCCACAGGGTTGTTGGCCACAGATCCCCACAGGTACCTCTCTCAAGAACCCAAAACAGAGGAAGAGGCAGATGTTTTGGAAACGAGGGAACCTAGAAGGGAATGTTTAGCTAAACCACCGATAGACATTCACCAAGTGAGCCTGCCACCTGTAAAGATAGCTTCACAATAGGGCGAGGTAGGAGACAGTAAGGAAATGGCTTCTCCCCAGGAAGAGAAACCAAGCAAAAAAGCCCCATCGAGTAACCCTGTGGATACTCCCTCGGGTAAATCACCACCTGTCGAACCAGCTATATTACTAGATGAGGCGGTGGTTAAACAAGAATGGGTGGAGTTGTGTGAACAACGAAGGCTGCCTATGAAGCAGAAATATTAGCTTCAGTTTAAAGAAATGATGCGACTCAAAATAGAGTGAAAGAGGCTAAGGAAACAGATGCAACAGTTGAAGAACCAAGTGAAGAAATATAAACAACGGGCTAAGAAGCCCAAAACCATGACGACTGAAGCAGGGATGCAGGTAGATGAAGTGGAAACAACTTATATTGCCACTCAGACAGACCCGATAGAATATTTGTTTGAAGGCCATGAGTTTCTTTTGTTGGGTGAGGTACAAACCTAGAAGTCCATCATGACGCGATATTGGAATGAAGCTAAGAAAACCCAAGAGCGAGCATCCATGACTATCTTTGAATATGTAGAGCACATTGATATAATGTGACTGAGGCATGCAAAGTAGCAATTCAAGGAGGAGTAGCTGGAAAGGCAAGTAGTAGAGTTAAAAACCAATAAAGAGAAGATGCTCCATTTAGCACAGGAAGCGATGGCATGTCACCCTCTTGCTTCTTGTTACTCTTTATTTTTGCATGACAGCTTTCTTTTCTTTTGTTTGGAAAGCATCCAGTTGAGGGCCCATGATGTGCCAACTCAGCACTTGATGTGCGAGCTTTATATGCATGGGTATCTCTTATGTGTTGAGAGAGAAGGCAGAAGGCTTCTGACACGTTCAAGTCAAATCAAGCCACGAAACCTTTTATGGTAAGAGGAGAACTTGAGAGATCAACGACTATGTATAATAATCACACTACATTTTTGGAAATTATGGGAAACAAGGAACAGATGCCGAGGACACAAAAGTGGTGCATAGATCTCTACATCAAACAATTGGTCATGTTTCAGGCTGAGGCCTTGGATAATTATTAGACGAGGTGGATGATGTCACCCACATCAGTCCGGAACAGAGAACCATTTGGAGCACAAAATTTTGCACGGGCACTTAGTAGGGTGCCAAGATATTTGGTGTCCATCCAAACATGTGGGGTCCGATGGATGGGAATTTGATTCTAGTACCCTATTCTATGGATACCAGCAGAAAACTACACCCTAGTCTATAATGTACCAAATGATTGGCGGAAGGAAGTTCTCTCAGAAGGGTTCAAGGTTCTAGGAATAGAAATGGCTGAGGAATATGATCTCGCCCGGCTTCAAGAAGCACATAGCCTATCCAACCCAGACCCGCAGAGATAGTGAGATACACAAGGGCGTGAAGAAGGATAGTTGGGGGGAGATGTTGGGCACCAAATTGTCCTATCTTTTCCATGCATTTCCACTCCACTTTTCATCCTTTTTGCATTCATTCGCATATATTTACTGTGTAATATTATGAGGTAATTCCCCTTTATTGTCTCTTGGTATATTTAATTAATGAAGTAGAGTCATGAAGGTTTCTACCTACACAAACCACTAAAACTTGTGATGACTGGAGATTATGGAGCACAAGTGTTGACCGTGCAGCATATCGCAGAAGTTTCGTGATCCACAGTAGCTGATTGACCATGAAAAAGCAACATAAATGATTGCAACTGCTCTCAACCCATTTTTTACCATTCTTGTTCTTACTTTCTCGGTGCTAGTATTGTGATACAACTTATGTATATCTTTGGGCATATAGTTTCTAGGTTTTGGGGAGAATTATTCTCCTTTGTATTGTATGAAAGATGGGTCATTCTTGTATCAAGGGGGGACCCCTGTATGGTATTGTAACAACATTATTAAGATTAGTAAGATAGAAACCCTTTGCTGATCTATCGCTCACTGTGAGTAACACAGCCTTGAACAGAGAGATGGGGCCGCTCTTCTGATCAGGTGCTGTGTGTTTCCTTGTGTTGTGTGTATTTTCTACTGCCGCATTTATTTCTTTTCATTGTTACAGATCTCTTAGATAACTGAATACCTTTTTATGTTCTGTAGTTGAGTTTTACTTCTATTTCAACAATGTTTTGATTGTCAATCACGAACCCTTGGTTGAGCGCAGATCGTAACCTTGCCCCTGCATATACCTTGAGTGTTGCCTTGAAAAGAATATGCACCTGGATTGATACATTAATGTAGGAAAAGGAGTGGATAATTTGTTCATACATGGACACCAACAATAAGTTTTACAGGTTACTGGAGGTAGCCCTGCCTACCACCATCTCTTTGAACACTGCGAAGCAATGCAGTAAGATCATTTCCCAGACCAGGAAATTTGTTTTCCTTGTAATTCACCCCCAAGGCAAGAACAAGGTTGTGGCCATAGCTTCGAGGTAGATCTCCTCCGCACAAAACACACATATGGACAAGGTCATGGAGGAGTACAAAAACATTTTCACCTCACCCACACGGGTGGCTCTACACTATAAGGTCAAGAACTCCATTGATCTAACTTCGGGTGCACCGTTGCCCAATGGACGAATCCATCGCTCTATTCTAGAGAATTATGAGATCAAGAGGAAGATTTAGGAACTACTACAAAAAGGGTACATCAGGCCAATCTCATCACCCTTTGGGAGCCCAATTGTTTTGGTACAGAAGAAGGATGGGACCCGGAGGCTCTATATTGACTATCGGGTGCTGAAAAAGATCACTTTCTGGAAAAATATGACCTTCTGGACCAACTCAAGGGGGCCAAATATCTCAACAAGATTGACATGAATCCAAGTTATCACTAAGTGCCTATCGAACCCTCCGATGTGTGGAAGACTATGGAAGACTGCCTTCAAATCAAAGGAGGGCCTTTTTGAATGGTTAGTTACGCTATTCAGATTGACGAACGCCCCTACAACCTTCAAGAGACTGATGGAAAACATCTTGCGGCCCTTCAACAATGCATTCATGGTGGTGTATTTAGATGAAATCTTCATCTTCAGCTAGAGTTGGGAAGAGCATATTGACCATATTTGACATGTCCTTCAAACCCTTCTACAACACAATATATGTGCTAATTTGGAGAAATGCACCTTTGTCCTAACCCAGGTTCAATATTTGAGGTACATCATTGATGAGTAGGGAGTACATGTGGACTCATCCAAGATAAAAGTCATTTAGGATTGGCTAGCCCCAACCACTCTAACAGAGGTCTGCAACTTTTTGGGTGTTTCCAATTTCTACATAGGTTCATGTTTGGGTTCTCTCATATCACTCGGCCTTTAAGTCAAGTTACCAAGGGTAGAGAGAAAGAAAAGTTCTTTTGGTCAGAAACGCAACAACGAGCATTCTCCAAGTTGAAGAATCACCTCTGTTCTATACCAGTGCTCACATTATGAGACTTGCAACAACCATTTGAGATTGAGACAAATGCCTTCGACTATGTCATTGGTGCAGTTCTTACTCAACAAGGGCATCCAATGGCTTACCATAGTGAGACACCTTTAGACAAAATATGAAAGTACCCCACTTATGATAAAGAAATGTATTCCATTGTGCAGGCCTGTTGTCAATGGAAGAATTACATTATGGGGAAGGAAACAGTCATCCACATAGACCACCGGCCTCTGCAGTTCATACAGACACAAGGGAAGTTGCAAAATGATTTCCATAAAAAATGGTCCACCTATCTGTAGCAGTTCCATTTGAACATTAAGTATAATAAAGGCAACACCAATAATGTCATTGATTGCCTCAGCCGACCACTAGTCATGATGTTAATCATTGTGCTTGACTCCTGTGGGCTAGATATTTACAAAAGCGATCCAAAATTTGGTAGCATATACCAGACACTCTTGGAAGGGAAGAAAGTTCCAAATTTGCACCTTTAGGATGCACTGTTATGACACTTGGGACATATTTGTGTTCCTTCAAGTGAGTGTGCCAAGATGATTTGGGAGGCCTACTACAGTCAGGTCACTGGACATTTCAGAGTAGAGAAAATATTGGCAGTATTGCAGAAGTATTTTTATTGGTTGAGACATCATGAGGATGTTGGAAAGTATATTAGATCCTACACGACTTGTGCCATTGCCAAACCAACCATCAAGAAGCATGGCCTGTATACTCCTCTACCTACTCCTAGTCAGCCTTGGGAATCTATCTCCATGGATTATATGTCAAGCCTTACCTCTACTAAGAACAACAACAATTGCGTTTTCATGGTCATCGAAATATTCTCTAAGATGGCTAACATGGCAGCCTGCAAGAAGAGTATCATAGTAGAGACCACTGTGAAGCTCTTCTTTGAGTAAGTGTGGGTACAATTTGGGATCCCACATTCCATTATGTCAGATCAGGACAGTAGATTCTTGAGTGCATTTTGGTCAAGTCTGTCATTGATGCTAGATACAAAACTCACTAAGTCTATGACTTTCCATCACTAAACTGATGGACAAACAGAGGCTTTCAACAGGATAAGCGTACACATTCTGTGCATGTACAACTCGAAGCATCCACGCACATAGGATGAAAATATCCCATATGTCCAACACAGCTACAACGGAGCTCTCCACGGTTCAACATGCCACAACCCCTTTCAGGTAATGCTGGGATTTCAGCCATTGTGCCCCATTGATGTGGCCATACCATTCGCAGCCACTCAGGTAGAGTCAGCTCACGTATAGTTCGAAGCTGAAAGGGCTAATAACTTCATTGAGTTCATTCAAAACATCTGCAGTAGGTCCATGCTACATTGGACAAATCCAATTTTAAGCACAAGCGGTGCCATGATTAGCATTGAGTGTTGCACAAGTTCCACGTGGGCAGCAAAGTTTGGCTTCATTTGCAGAAAGAGTGCCTTGCTGGACCCCACCACAAGCTTCTCTCACTCTGATATGGGCCATACACCATCACCAAGGCCATCGGTGGCAATTTCTTCCAGGTTAGGATCACACCGTTCCTCGGTCTTCACCCAGTGTTCAAAGTAGATCGCCTTCAACCATACTTTCCACCATTGTTGGACACATCTGACATTGCATAACAACTCACACCAATAGAGCTCAACCCGGACTGCATGGAATAGGCCACAACTGATTAGATCATGGACACATAGGTCTAGAACACTCAACAACAGAGGATACAACTATATCAAGTTATCAAAGTAGGCCAACTCCGTCACTAGGGCAGGTGGTTCCCCAAGGGCCAGGTTCAACATAAATTTCCTCACCTCATGGAGTCTCTGCACGCAATGGGCACCATTGCTTCCTAAGGGGGAGGAATGATCCAGGTGGATATTGGTGGCCACCCGCCTATTCCACCTAAACCCCCCAGCCAGTTTCATATGTTTCCTTAATTGTAGCACAATTTACTATTTATGGCAGTTTTTCAGGTTCTAAACTTCCAGAGCCATTTTGAGGCCCTAAATGACTTTTTTTTGGTAAAATTCCTCGGGCGATAAATATGGCAATCACAGTAGTAGCTATAGTCCTCAGAGATATATTTCCAATAAAATATCTTAGATGTCAAAGAAAGATAATATGACCAAGTTACGACCCCAAGAAGTTGGCTACAAAACTAACCCCAATGAGGCCCATAAACTCTTGGTGTTACATCTCCTCAAGTTAGGGTTTTGGTTGTTTATGGTTTTCCCTTATTGTTCAATAATAAAAAGACCCTTGAGCCTCATTGTAACTTAGTTCAGAGGCATGTAGCTACCACATCTCTTCTCAGAGATAAGCTACCATCGCCCGATCTATCTTATTTCCATTCTGTTTGTAAGCATAGTTCAGTATTTTTCTATTAATGAAATAAAGTGTTTTTCTGTTGCATCTCTATGTTTATGGTTATATCTATAAGTTGTTTCATTCATGTTTAAGTTTGGATCACACCTTGGTTAAGCCCTTTTCAAGTATCTTGTTAAATGCATCTACGGTTATATTATCCTCTAGATGATATGGGCTTCCCTTGTGGTGTTGGGCCAGGAAGTTTTGCAACAGAGAAGTGATCATTTCATTAATGAAGTGAGCTCCTTGTTCGCTTGTGAGGCTTCTTAGGCAACCAAACCTTGAGATTATATTTTCAAAAATGAACCTTATGGTTGTGTCTGATGTATAATCTTTCACTAGTGCCACATCAGCCTATCTCGTGAGATACTCAGTCATCGTGATGATGTACCTGGCTTGGGTATGACGTGCCAGTGGATTGATCGGATCGATGAAATCAATTTTCCACTTTACAAATATTTGCAAGGCACGTACTTGCTGTAGCAGGAGTTCATTGTGATGCGATGGTTACCCAACCCTATGACACACATTGCATCCTTTAGCATACTCCTTAGCATCATTGCATACTATTGACCACCAGAGCCCCAGTTGCAAAAAATTCCTTGTAGTCGCCTTCCCCGTTATGTGGTCACCCGCAACTTCGAAGTGACACTCCCATAGAACTTCCTGACACTCGTGTTACAGGACACATTGCTGCAACACTTGATCCAACCCCAACTTGTACAAATGTCATGCGATAAGCTAATAGTTAGCTTCTTGCAAAACCATGTATCTTCTTTGCATCACTGTGTACTCCTATGGACATTTCCCTATGGCCATGAATGTTGTGATCACTTCTAAGTATTCAAGTATTTCTTCCACTCTAAACAAATCAATATTAGGTAATTGGTCGTCCAGGGAGCCCCCACTTTCCATCGATTCTAGTCTATACAGGTGATTAGGCCCAATGTTCAATTGACCTAGTTTGATGATTACCTTGAGTGTGATGATTACCTTGAATGTGAATTCCTGGAACAATAGCAACCATATGCATACCCTCCCTTCAAATACTGGCTTGTTGACTAGGTATTTCAATGCCGAGTGAGTTGTGAAGAAATTGAATGCCCCCCCAAGAAAGTAGTACCTAAATGCTTGTAACGAATACACCATGGCTAATTCTTCTCTCTTGGTCATGGTGTAGCTTTTCTCTACATTGGACAACTTCCTGCCAAAAAAAGTAGATGCAATGGTCCAAGTTCCCTTCTCGTTGTTGCACTAACATAGCCTCAAGATAGTTGCATCAATATGTACATGGAACTACTTATTCCAATCAGGATATACTAAAATTGGATCACTTACCAGCTTCTCCTTCAGTATATTTAATGCAGCCTGACAATCCTCCAACCATGTGAATGCTTATGCTTTCTTGAGCATCTTTTCCATTGGGGCAGTGATGGAAGTGTAGTTATGAATGAATCTACAATAGTACCCTGTGTGGCCCAACGTCTATCACACCTACTTCACATTGGCTGGTGGGTCCATGTTTATAGTTACCATAACCTTGGAAGGGTCCATGTCGACTCCGTCCTTGCATACAATGTGGCCTAGCAGTGTGCCGAATGGAACTTCAAATATACACTTCTTCAGGTTCAAGGAGACCTTTAATTGCTGGCAATGATTAAACATTACTCTGAGTAGGCTAGTGTGCTTCTTCAATAGGTTGTATACTCTCTAGTCATTCGTGTATATCTCCAGGAATATGTGAATGTAATCTCTAAATGTGGTGATGAAAACATGAGAGAATATAATAGGCACATTCTTGAGGCAAAATGGCATCACGTGGTAAGCATATGACCCCCACTTTCTCATGAAAGTGGTCTTCATATTTTCCTCTTCATCTATTCTGACATGATGGTACCCTCAAAACCCATCCATGAAGGAGTATGCTTCATTCCCCGCAATGTTGTCTAGGAACTCATCATTGAAGGGTGTGGGAAATGGGTCATGCATGTAAGCATTGTTAAGGATGTGATAGTATACGTAGAATCTTATCTCTGTGGCATCTTTCTTATTCTGTATCACTATTGGGCTGGCTTGTTCTTCCACATCCATCAAAAAAATAAGTCCTGCTTCCAACATCTTGTCTATTTATTTCTTCACCTTCTCCTTTACTCTTAGGTTCAACCTGTATGGTCTGTGCTTCACAGGCTTGGAATTAGGTTTCATTAAAATATTCATTTCCCCGATTTCATCCTTAATTCCTTTTAACTCTGCAACTGAAGCTGGGAACAAATCCACATACTCCTGTAAGAGATCAAAAACTTCCCTTGTCGTGTGCTCATCCCATTAGTCCCGTATTGACGCCATCTTAGGTTTATCCTCCATGCCAATGTTGGGCTTCTACCAGTTTACTAGGAGCAAGTGCAGAGCATATGTTACAAGTCCTTCCTGGATATCCCCCTCCCCTTTAGTCTCATGAAATGCAAGGTGCCTCAACCCTTCTAGGTCATCCTCCTATGGATATGCGTTCACCTTCCCACATGCCATGGCCTATGGGTATCCTGACTCATAAAAGTACTGCAGGAACCTCTTATCGATGCATCCTTCCCATAATTGGCCTCAGTTGAAGAGGATCATTTTAATGGCATATAGAGCCTTAGTTAGTTGTGTGTCACTATATTTAAATGAGAAACTGTTACTAAATTGTTCTGCTAGGGTGTCCCAATCCCCTATTTGTCTTCATATGTCTTTCTATATGTACCACACTTGAGGGACTATGCCTAAGGTGTGTATGAACATTATTTGTCTTCGTATCTCTTTCAGTATGTACCACGCTTCAGGGACTATGCCTAATGTGTGTATGAACATGTGTATCTATAGTTACTTTGGAACTCTTTCTCTGTTCCATCTCTTTATGTAGTTCTCTAGGTGTTGTCGGGGATTTGAGCTCCCCCTGTATTTTGTGATCTCTTACTGGCAATCCCCCACCTAATTGAATCCCCTCATGACCCTCTTGATTCTTCCCCAGTCCTAGAGGTTGTTGCGGTGTACTCCCCACCAAAGTGCGGGGGTTGCTTGCATCACAATGTCTAGCAATGATTTTTTGTGGCTTTCCCTTAGAGTTTTGTCAACCTTACTGAGAAATAAATCTATTGAATATATGCCATGGAAAGTGGGAAAATCCCTTATCTCTATTCCAATCCATTTGGTGTGGCATATCGTAGCATATTGTCTAGTATCAACTTCATATCAGTCTTGCTGCCAAGTATCCCATGCTGCCTCAGAGCCAAGTTCTTCGCTCGGTATACTCCTCCAACTGACCGATCCTTCTGCTGTGGGGTTGATGTAATATTCTCTCTTTCCTACTGTCAACTGGTATAACTAGTCTAACATCCTTGGGTCAAGTCTGTCATCTACCATTTCTGTGAATCTAGATCCCTGGTATGGGTCCAGTGGCTTGATGACTCGTACTCCTTCCACTTCAAATATCATCAATTTCTTCTTTAGGTTGATAACATCGTAGTTCTCATAGCCCCAGTCAATATCTAGCAGTGTTGAGTAAGGATATTTATCTCCCATGATATATACCACCTCAAAATCTGCATGTTTCTTCACCCCCCCACATCTACTTCTATTTCCTCCAGTCTCCCAATCGGAATTATACATTATTGGTTGGCCATCAACAATTGAATTGGTGAGAACTTCAATTGCGGTTTTTCTAGTGCCTCCCATGACTTCCATGGTAAGATATTGACGTCCAAACCCACGTCTAACATAGTATATTTAATTTGAAACCCCACAACCTACGCATTAATCCTGAACTCCCTCCCCATTCTCTTATTATTTCTCCTCACTTGCCTTGTGTGTTTCTCAGGAAAGTTCATCAAGACATTCCCTTCTCCAGTTTCCTCCTCTGGTAGGATTTCTTTCAAGCTTCTACACAACTCCCCTAGCATCTAGTCGTTGTTGAAAATTTGTAAGAACAACCTAAACCATTCCTTAGTCAGCCGACCATAGTGGCTTTTTTAAGGTCGGGCATATTATCCTTCTGAGAGTCTCTCAAATTTTCAAGTAGTTTTTCTGCCTCTTGGTAGTATTGCTTCTATTGTCTAGAGTTGTATAACCGCTTTGGTGAAGCCACCCAAATGAGTGTTGGATGGTCTATGGCACCTTAGTCAGCCCTTGTATTCTTACTACCATGGGTGACTATGTTTATGTTGGAAGGTGGGGCTATCTCGGTAATCCTTGGTTCTGCATTGATTAGTTTCGTCCCCCGTTGTCTAGTTCGTTCTTCCCACCTTGAGATAAGCTTAGGGAAATCCTCCACTAAGTGGATGTTGACCCTTCATTGTGAGCACCAGGGTCTTCTTGGTAGGGGGCGTACTGAGCGACATGTCCCTCTTGACCATAGTTATAGCAAAACCTAGGCCACCTGCCTTGTGTTCTACCTCCTCTTGTTCCTCCTCCTCCTCGCCCACTTCGTGCAGTTTCATTTACCCTAAACGTTGACCAGTCTAGCCAATTAGCTAGCACATCTTGCTTTCAAAACTAGTCAGTATAGTGAGTTGTATATGCGTAGAACTCACAATAGTTATTATTTGGGACATTCTAATATTTCTACATTATCAGGCATAAGCGCAACGAGTGTCCATATGTCCTACACACTTCATAGTATTCTGGTGGGTAATGACCCATGAATGCACCTTGCCATCCTACTGCCGTGATCCCTTCCATAGTTGGGGCCCCTGATGGTCCCACTGGCCCCAATGTGCTACCCATGCCCCTCAACCTTGGGCACTCTGTTACGACATGACCCTCCACTCGACAGTTGGCACACCACACGTTCAATCTCGTAGGCTGGGATGGCTGTAGATCTTTCAACTTCTCTATTAAGCTAGCAATATTGTGTTGTAGACCCAAGATGGAGGGATCATGTGATGTGGACCCCTCGTGGTAGTCTTGTGGATATCCCGCCATAGCCTTTATGTGGGTCACATACTCTATGGAATCCTGTAGTGTCTTTATATTTTGTTGTGTCAATAGCGTCCAGGTGAGGGGTAAAAGTGCCTTGATGAACCAATCCCTTTGATGATTTGGATGGATAGTCTAGTTGAGCTTGCCAATTACATATTTGAACCTCTGTGTTAGCTCCTAGGCATTTTCTCCCTCCCACTACTTGATCTCCCACAACTTCGACAACCCTTGTTGATCCGTTTGGGGGAGTTTGAACTCTTGTACAAAGTTCCTCTTAATCTCATCTACGGTCAGGTTCTGGTGTAACTCCGCCCATTTTATAAACCACCGTAGGGCTCGTTCCTAGAGATTTTTGTGGAAATTTATCATCCTCACATTATCAGGAATCTAAAAAACCCTCCATATAGCCTCACATAGGTACTAGTTTTGTTCTATGTCTTCATTCCCTCTGCCACAGAATTCTATATCTCTTGTAAATGATCCCGCCATATTGGACTATGTTCATGATAGAAGCACAAAGCCTTGGGTTCCCGGCTGTTCAAATCCTTGTAATCCCATATTAATATTTATATTATTTTCACTACTATTAGAAGTACTAGTCCTATATTTAACATGCACACTATTCACTCTTATCACCTTAAGCAACTTAGTAACAAATTTACTAGGGTTATTGTAGAGTACCAGGGGAAGGTTGGGGGGAACACTACCTGAGCCTCAGTGGTTTCGATCTTTGATTCTTTTAGATGCAACATCATCCTAAAACAATCTTCCCATCATGAAGCACATCTCATCCTCCATGTCTTCCTCGGGGTTACCATGACCATCTGCATCTAACCCCTCCCTCACAACTGGGGAGGGAGGGATCATATCTCCCTTTGGACTTCTGGTTGTCCTTGCTGTCTCTATCCTTCTTGTCATATTATTCTCCCTTCTGTCTCTCTCCTATGGACTCTTAAATACTTATCTTGCTTGGTGTAGTCCCTCTGGTTGCCTTGTGATAGCCTGCATGGCTCTTTCTTTCCACTTCTCTTGTATCTACTCTCTCCTCAACACTCTTACCTCCCTAGCCCTCCGTGAATATTCTCCATCCATCCCTCTAACAGCATCTTGGTCACCCGCTCTGTAGAATTTCTCCCCTTAGGTCCTCTCCCCTGTACTAGGGGTTTACAGTGCCATGCTTCACCCTTGGAAAGGACTCAAGCCTTCTTCTATCATTAAAACCTTAATCCAGAGAGGTATTTCTTTCAGTAGCTTCCCTCTTAGCCCAGTTTGGAACACAATGTCAGCCTTTAAGAAGGGTTGGTAGCTTTCTGCTACGATCTCGACCACGTATCCTTCTAGGGTAGCTTTCACCAAAAATTCTACCGCTCTCATCATATCCATGTGAGACAGTGGAGCGCCACAAGATCTATGGGAATCCAATCATGATGACATAATTTCTATCCTCCCATTTGACCCTTCATGTGTAGTCGCCACAACCAGTTGTATAGTTCCTCTCAGAACTTACCCTAAAGTATCTCGTACTAATCACTTGTAGCTTCTGAATATAAAATTTCTTCCTTCACTTTAGCAATAGATCAGTTACAAAGTATGATTTGCTGGGATACAAACTAATCCACTTGGTCATCCCACCAGTTTCGTATCTCCTTCTTAAAATCCTTGATGCCATATTTTGAACCCCCATTTTTTATTTCAAGTCCCAACAATAGAACCATCTGTTTGCACGAAAATGACAACATGGTATAGGCCTTGGGTTCAGGAAGAAGGGGCCAACAAGGCTTCACTCTAGTCCAGAGAAACACGTCATTTTCACCTTACCCATAAAGGGTAAGGAGTCTCACTCGAGGCATGCCACGTCTAAAGTAAGATAGCTTGACTAAGGCACCAAGGGAATCACAAGAAGCGGAAAATATTGATTCATAAAAATCAATCATCCTCCTTAATCTAACCATACAATTCTACTCATATCATCTTAGGAAACCATGCGGCCTATAGACACAAATTCAAAAATTTTAAAGAACCAACACAGAACTCAAGAATACATTGTTGATCCGATTTGTCTCTTTCATTAATCTTAACATAATGTAATAGATAAGTAATTAACCCATAGGCATAGAGATAGATAGGGTGAGGAGTGATTCAGGCCTTTCTGCAACTTAGGAAGTCTCTACTGATCCCTAGCTCACTTAACTGATCAACAACCATTCGCTTCTTTCCCTCCCTTCTACCTTTTATCTTCTGCCCTACACTCAAACTGCTAGTTCCTCTTATCTTGTGATTGATTGACTTTATCCTTTATTGACTTTCCTCTCCCCTTGCTCATCTTCTCCTACTCCTCAACACCACCTTCCCACAACTACTGGTTCTTGTTCCCCACTCTGTTTTCATCGCCGCTATTGGGTGTGGAGCCTGATTATCTTCTGTATTCAAAGGTTTCAGTCAAATGTATATCCCAATAAGACTATACACCCCTCCATGCGGGGGGGGGGGGGGGGGGGTGTGGGGGGGGCCTTGTCCCCCCCACGGGGGTTCGGGGGGGCTAATCCCCCCCGCTTGGGGGGTCCGAGGGCCAGCGGTCCTCGATGGGGGTTCAGGGGCACCACCCCTGAAGCTAAAAATAGATGTAAAATTGCCTTGTAAAGGTCTAGTAATTTCTAGTCAATCTAGGTCGTTCATTAGGCGGATGATCTAACAGTAGAAGTTATGTTTAATTTAGGGTTTTTTGCCCTAGAAGGCAACCCCTGACTATATATGAGGGAATTGTATTGCGTCTATGTATATCTATATTTTGAGTAAGGAAGAGAGAGGAGATTGAGAGCGAAGAGGGTGTTACAGCAGATTTGTTGTAGGTTGTATCTCTTCAGTTTGTTGGATAATATAATAAAAGAAGGACTGGATGTTTCTCCATGGATGTAGCCCAAACTAGGTGAACCACGTATATCTATGTCTCTCTTGTTTTATGTGTTTTCTATGTTTATATTTCTACAATATTTAATGTGTTCCATTGCTTTGTAATATATAATTTTTCTAACATTCGCAACCCTAATGGTCACCACTGCCACCTGTCCCTGGCTCTTCTTTCCACAAAAACTCAAAATGAAATCCCCAATAGGACCATATAACTACATATCATGGCCAAGGGCGGGTGATTGGGCTCAAATGGATGGTGAGGTTTGACTTATAGGATCGATAGTCAAAGCCTTCGAGGGGCTTCCCTCGTGTGACATTAGTGAGGGGAGGGGGGAGTCCCACCTTAATCACATCCATTGATTATGTTGAGGGACATTAATAACCAAGAAATCACTAGGGTCTCCCTTCTATGACATTAGTGAGGAGAGGGTGATGTGTCAAAAAACATCAAATGAATTAGTTGATGGTGGAATGTTGGATGCCCACCTAGAACTATGCACAAAACAAAACAATGTGACACCCCCACACACCCCCCCCCCATTCAATGATGTTAGCAAAGGGTGGGGATGGTGCTATTGCATGTGATCCACCAGATGAGTCAAGCTATGAGGAGTCATTGGATCACAACCACGAAATAATGAAATGGAACCCAAATAGAGATGCCCCCCCAATGTTGTCAATAAGGGAGGGGAGTGGCATGTTTAACTCCCACTGTTGTTCGAATGTGTTAATGCAGGCCGTCATATGGTCGGAGGCTTTATATATATCTATATATATATATATATATATATATATATATATATATATATATATATATATATATATATATATATATATATATATATATATATATAGATAGATATAGATATAGATATAAATATGCTTCACCCACCTATAAGGATGGGGAGAAACCAAAGAATAAGGTATCGGGACATGCCATGTTGGAACCACGTGGACGAAAAGGCGAGGTGATACACTTAAATTAATCAAACTTTAGAAGAACCTAATTTGCAATCCTAGAGTCCAAATTGGACAAAATTTATATCACTAGAAAATTCTTGATAAGACAAACATGATGTTGACATCAAAATTGAGGTTTGGAAATTTCGAAGAAAGTCAAAAGATTTTTTTTTTAACCCCAATTCTCTAACTGTACAAGGTAAGTTGGCTTAGCATATTAAATACACTTCAAAGGGTAACTAAGTGTGTGTATAATGAATTTGAAGAAAAATTGGGGAATTTGGTCAACTTAGCAACACACACTCTCTGTTTTTCCTCTTTTCCATATCATACCAAGTCCTATGTTCTTTCTAATGTATCACTGTTATGAAGGTTAGTGAAACTATAATATTAAGAGGTTACCTCCTTTTTCACTCATATACTTAAGAAAAAATTAAGGTACCATATCACTTTCAATCCTCACATTTCTAATCCCTTTCTCCCTCTTATGATATTAAAGCCATCAATTGGAGGAGGATATAACATAGAAATCCTTCAAGGTTTGAGACAAAGTATGGTTCTAGCTCAACAAGGAGAGGCTATAGGGTCTGAATAAGAGACTCAAGGCTCTATAGTATGGTCCATTTGAGATACTATAAAATGTTGGAGATAAGACATATAGGCTCATTCTACCCCCATACATGTGCATTTAATCAGTGGTGAATGTAGAGAATATGACACTCTATGAGCCTTTCATGCTAAGTTAGGGAGATGAATATGTATTACCTTTTGTATGGGATTTGGAAAGAGATGCTCAAGAATGGTTGACAAAGGATATAGTTCTCTAGAAAGATGAAAAAAAAAAATATAGGGGAAACATGAACTTTTGTAAATTGGGTTGAAAATACAACTTCGAGGCAAGGCGAAATGGTACACCCATGAGAAGTTGGAGGAAAATTTTCCTTACCTCATTCAGTAGAAGATTTTTGGGAAACAAATCCTCCCAAAATGGAAAGGTGTGATCTAGATTGTATCATTGTATTTTTTTTCATGCATCTCTATAGTTTTAGAGTGGAAAAAGTGGAGGAATTAACTCAAAGGACGACTTTTATCGATGGTACCTACTTTGGCAAATTGGGGTCAACAACCTTCTGGGCGTAGTTTGAGGAATAAAATATATTATTTTTAGTGTAAACATTTGTTTCTTAGGTTTCCTCCTATTATACAGATATATACCTTTCCACTGGTGCAAGAATAACCTCAATTGGGGTCTGTATGTTCATGCAACTCAAGCATTTACCTTCCTGTTTTGACGACCATAATTTGAGAGGATTCCATGTAACAATGGAAGCCTTGTTTACTCATGGAAAAGGGGATAATAATGTGACCACTATGGAGGATACTCTAGAAGAGTCAATATTGTAAATTTAATTAAGTGTTGGAGGAGTCACAGTTAACCACTATTAGGCTATTAGGATGTGTTATAACCTAACCACTACAGCAGAAAGGGGTTTCATTCTATTTGAGTGCTTTTTGGTTCATAGATGTGAAAGTAGCTGAGAGAGATAGGGAAAGAGAAAAAAAAAAGTATTTTTGCACTATATCATCCCACTAGCCACATGCCTCACTTCCTTGTACTCACATCCATTTTTTATTTAGTGAAAGAGAGGAGAGCATCCTAACCTTCCAACTAGGTTTTCTCTTAAAAGGGTTTCCCATGATATATATTGTGTCAATTGTGGTTTTTAAGTTTTATTTAATTTTACTCTATTTTTTCATAAATTTAATTTGCATGTATATACAATAAATAATAATTTACAGATCTAAAGATGTAAGGAGAATTAAACCATCACAGTGTATATTTTAAATTTTAAACATAAATTTTATTAGATCTGTTATGATGAAATGTCCAGTGTAATATCCACAATAAATTAAGGATCAACTGGGAGGAATCAAATCTCTTAGGTTGCAAACATTTCCTCGCGTTTTGCAGTCAAACAGAGGTTTGCATCTTGAAATATTTTATCCCTCTCGTCGCATGGTAGGTATGGAATTAAGATGAATCTATACTGATTTATATAGAGTCCAATATCTCATAAAAAACTAACTATACATCTTTTAATTATAAGTTTAATGTTTAAGAGAATATCCATAATAAACAAATAAAATTAAAATATACTATATGTTTATTAAAAATAGCAAAAATACATTTACTATATAATAGGATTATTTTTAATATATATTTTTTATTTTAACATTGTAATTCATTATGATAATTTATTATTAAAGTAAGTTTTAATGATTTCACAATTACGAACCAGGTAAATTTTTTACCTCTTTTTTGTGAAGTAGATATTTCACATTACTTGAGATCAAGGATTACATCCTATGTCACTGAATTTTGACCTAGTTAGTTATTGGGAAGACTATTCCAAAATTTGGTATTTTCAAAAGAGAAAAGGACAAATTTTTGTTTGTAGTTTCAAAAACAAAAAAACATATAGTGGAAGTGATACCTCTTGGGCCCTTTTTACACTAATAAATACATAATGGAAACATAAAAATGTAAGGAATGTTAGAAAATTATATATTACAGAGAAATGGAACACATAAAATATATTGCAGAAATCTAAACACAGAAAACACATAAAATGAGAGAGACACACATATACGTGGTTCAACCAATTTGGGCTACGTCCACGGAGAAACAACCAGTCCTTCCTTTTATATAATCTAGCAAACTAAAGAGATACAACCTACAATAGAACCATTGTAATTCCCTCTTCGCTGTCACACAATCTCCTCTCTCTATCTTGCTCAGAATACAGATCTACATAGATGCAATACAATTCCCTCATATATAGAGAGGGGTTGCCTTTTAGGGACAAAAACCCTAAAGTAAACATAAATTCTACCATTAGATATCCGCCTAATGAACGGCCTAGATTTATTACGAGATTACAACATTTTACAAGGAAACTTTACATCTATTTTTAGCTTCGGGAGCGTTGCCCCCGATCCCTGGCCGGGGGGGCTCCAAATAATTTCCATCACCCCCCCTGGTGATGTACATTTTACGGGCGACTTTTCTGCCACATTAGGAACTAGGGTCCAATGCGGCAATGCCTCTGAATCAAGAATATAATCAGGCTCCACACCCAACAAGGAGAAGAAACAAGGAGATAGTTAAGAGGATTTATCTTAATCTATAGCTTCAATAGGTATGGGTTCCTTATTGTCACATGGGTAGTAGCTGGATTTAGGAGGGATTCTCGTATGTTTCTCAATGCATCCTAGTCTACAATCCCAAGTTATTAATTGTTGGTGCATGTGATTTGAAGAGGAGAATTTCCTCTCAGCTCTCATTTTTGCCCACCAAAACCTGACCAAGAAGGAACTTGAGATGCCAATAGATTTCCACTGTATACATGTATAGATTATAACACCCATGAGTGTTCTTGACATTAGGAATATATTCAATAAATTTAGCTAATACTTTAGTATTTGCAAGCGTGTGTCTATATTTTTCCAATTCTCGCTCAACATGAGTAATTTTCTCTTGAACAAGTTGAGGAGTTAGTTCTCTGACTTTTGCAACAAAACTTTCAGCCCTTACATGCACACGAGTGCACACTTTTTCTTGGTAATGAACCTCCCTTTGGTACACCTAAGACCTTTAGCATGGAATATTGATATAACTTAAAGAGATTCAAGCCTAGTGAAGGATCCCCCATACTTAGGATAGAAATTAGAGAGAATGAAAGACCCTTGAAGTGTGGTCCCCGGGGGTACCCTTATACATTACAAGAGGCTAAGGGGCCATGCCTAGAGACCCTAAATAGACAATTTCAAGATGGGGAAGGGACTCATGAATAGGAACGAGACTTCTTCCCTCTCTTTTACCTATAACACTATCTGACACCAAACAATGGAAGATAAACAAGTTAAGGGAATGCATAGAGAGAGTATATGTCAATCTAAACTAACTACCACCAAGATGGCTTGCATGTAGAGAATTGGACCAAACAAGATGGGCATGCAAGTTCAACATTTGATTGGACAAAAATTCTACATGTAAGTCAAGAATGAAAAAGATCCACAATAATATGGTGTAGGAATTAGAGCCTAGGGTGGTGAGGGAAATAGTAGTAACTTCCATGCTTTTCCTGAGAGCCTCCCCCAATTTGGAGCCAAAAATAATATCTTATCAATCTATATTGGAGGAAAAATCACCACTCACATGGAGAAAATAAATAGAATACCTACACCATGAGAAAATTTTCGATTCTTTGACCCCATGCTAATGCCTTGAAGCGCGGGGAGGAGCATAGAATCACTAGGTTAACAATGTCAATTAAAACAACTTAACAACATGTTGTTGCAGACTTTCCCTACTTGATAATCATTGATATCCCCTTTATTGAGCTATTGTGGTGATACAAGCACACTAAGAGGGAAGATTTCCTAAGGGGATTTGCAATCATTTTTAGCCATATGTGAATCCATGATATAACATTTAGAATGGGTGAAAGATGCTCCATATTAGTTGCAGGATGGCAGGATGGGTGGCTTCGATGCCTCTTGCATGTTATCATTGAGACCATTATGAGGGTATGTTTCAATGTCCTATTGGCATGTGGCCCTAGTGGGATAATGAAAGCCCGACCCCCATACTCTATCACTTTAGGCATCCCATTCGAGAAAGAATTTGGTTACTTTACTTTATTCTTTCTATTTTTTCAATCTAATTAAACATAATATTGTTTAAAAAAAATTAAATAAAAATTCTAATATTAATATTATTAATTTCTTTTCGAGGTAAAATATGTTTATATTAATAACTAATTAAACATAAATATTTTCCATTTGTTTTATATGAAATCAAATTAATTTATGAACGTTAATAATGAAAAATAAATGTGAAACACTCCTTTTAAACAAGTGTGAAACTCCAATTTGAAATAAAATATTGTCGAGAAATGTTGTTATGTTTTTATTTGGATTGAATTTTTACATGTAAATTTATTGAATTTAGAATAAATACGTTTATAATGATTTTTAACCTTCATATATAATAATTTTTTGAAAACAAAAATATATATATATTTTTTATATACAATTTAATATTTCTCATGTAAAAAAATACATTTATGATTATATTATTATAAAAACTATAATACAAAATATAAAAATTAATTTAATTTTATAATTAAATAAAATTATATTTTTATTTTAAATTATCAAAAAAAATTACACAGATGGAAAATAAATTAAAAAATGGAAAATAAATTAAAAAAATTACCTTCTAATACTTAAATCATTAAAAACAAAACCACTAAACTTCCAACATATTATATCAGCAAATTTCAACCATCAAAAACAAAACACATTTACCGCTGTTAGTCGTTTTTGGTATGATGTATTTTCGTACTCACTAAAGTGAAAAGTAATTTCAAAGTTGAAAAGTAAGTGCCAAGTTTGTACAAACTCAAATATAAGCCTCACCAAATTAATTCATGACCTTTTAAATTCAATTCAATGTTTCACTTTACTTTCTTTATTTCATTTCGGGATTTAGTATTTGTTTCAAAAGTCATCACCTTTTAAATTCAATGTTTCACTTTAGTTTCTTTATTTCATTTCAAATTCGATGTTTCACTTTACTCTCTTATTCATTTCAAGCTTTAGTAATTGTTTCAAAATTTAGGAATTTTCTTGTTTCATAAAATTTACCTGGTTTGTGAATTTACTCTAAATATATAATTTCATTTATATGTAAAATTTCAGAATAATTTATAAAGGTGTAGGCTACCTAGCATTTAAATGATTTTATTTTCTTTGAGCTTTGATTTTTAATAAGTTAAAGTTGTTTTCATTTATATTTTTTTCGTATGAGCTTTCTTTGTTTTTTAATAAGTTTAAGTTTTTTTTTTCATTTATATCTTTTATATGAAAGGTTCGTAATATTGTCCCCAATAGGGCGGTAGTTGAATAAATGTTTAAAGTGATGGAAAATGGGGTTGTTCCCGCATCCTCTTTGTTGGGTTGTGTTATATTCTTTGCATGACTAGCCCCAGGAGATAAACGAGGGGTTCCCCTCTACCCGGGAAACTTTTTTTTTGGACCCTATTTTCGCTGGCCGAACCTACCTATGGTTTTGTGCATGGTTTTCGCACATGGTTTTGGATGCGATGGTTTTGGACCCATGGTATTTTGTAGATCCGATCAAGGGAACTACGGTTATGTTCTAATCCAGGGTTAACGGATTGGGGTGTCTTGATGCTTCGACATGTATATATATATATATATATATATATATATATATATATATATATATATATATATATATATATATATATATATATATATATATATATATATATATATATATATATATATCTATATGTGTATTGTAACATTGAAAGGAATATAATGAAAAATCAATTTGGTTGTCCTGGTTTTGGGATCGAGGGGAAAATCTCTATGTATATTTGTTTTATGTGTTATGCTCTCTAATGAGCCCCCAAATTGGGTAACCTATTGGGGTCATTTTGCCTAATTGTCCTTGTTCAATCCTCCATTTTTCATAGATTATGCATGTTTTTTTAGTGTGTTTATGTTCTTTGAGCAAATAAGGGTGGTCACTCTACCTAGGAGGCTAATACGTGGTTATTTCAGGATTTTTGGACAAATTTTGGAGCAAAACCAAGCAATCATGGGTCAACTGACAGCCAAGCTTGAGGTGAGGATTAGTAGGGAGGTTGTCTCTTGCATTAAATGGCCTTCCTCGAAATCTCCATCCTCAACACTGAGCTCCACAGGCCACCAAAACGAGTTTTAAAGGCAGCCAAGCAGTTTTTGGAGGAGTGACTGTTCACTAGCAGTTGGGATAGCCGAGTCCCTTGAATCTAGGAGGGTTGCTAGCCCCCTCGTATTGTACAAATAGGAAGGCCTCAGCCTTCGTAGTTTACTTTTGGAACTATTGTTATTTTTGCACTATAGTGCTGTCCTTTTGCTTAGCCTGTTTTATTTTAGCTACTGCTGTACAACTTTCATATGATGGTTATTTTTGAATAATGAGAAGCAACTTTACTTGGCATCAGATCTGAGTTCTTTATAGGAGCCTGCAGCTCTTGGGGTTGGGCCCAACCCGAGTGCTAAGGCCTCCTCTATGTATTGTTAGTTGTTCTTTATGCATTTGCAAAAACATTTCTGTTAAGTAGATTAAAGTTTGTTGATTAACTAGGTCATTGTTAATGGTTAGAAAGACTTTTTGAATGCTCAGATTTAGTTGATAGGTTGTTAACAGAAAAAGCTTCAAGAAAAGGGCCATCAAACATCTCTGGTTTCACCTCTCCTTCAGTAGGATCTGGAGCTGGGATCAGGATAACTTTGCTGCCCACAAAAACACTGATTTTGCTTTGCCATGCAATCACTAGTGTTTGATTTTCATGTGTAGAAGTTGGTTACAAGTTCAGACTTTCGTTTTCTTAGTTGCATGAGTTAAAATACACGGTTTCATTGCAGGTCACACTTATGTTCATTCTCTTTACTGGCAGCTAGCAGATTAGGTCATCGTAGTTAGGTTTTTGAATTTACAAGTCTTCGTTGGATCAGTTGGAAAACGCCTTACAGAGCACCTGTACCACTCCTTCATCTATTTATTCTCCATCAACACCATCCACTCCGCCCTCTACTTAGCATCCTTGCCTCCCGTTCGCCATTTGCTCCCATAACCCTAGTTTTGTGTGTAACATTGCTTCAGTCTTCTTTGAACCAAATCCAGCCATCTACACCTATCCACAACTCCATCCACCGAGTCCTAGACCATCTCCAGCCCTCACCCTACCTCCACACTCACTCCTTCACCTTTCCCTCTCCATTCATCCACCAAAAACCTCATTTCTGAACATCCTGTAGAAAGTTACAGACATCCTGTAGAAAATCGCAAACATCCTGTAGAACCCCTGCAGACTTCCTATAGAGGCTCACGAATGAGGTTTCTTGATAGCCAAACTCGGTGAAACTCTATGGAAGGGTGTTAGGGACCCCTTAGGCCCTCTGTGAACCTTCTTGACCTCCTCCAAGCATTTCCTCTCGCCCATCCACCTCTGCATAGCCAAAAACAGTCAAATCATATGCATAATAACTCTGGCAACTTATTCAAAAGTACAGAAAGATGTTTTTCTCGGATGTTACTGTAGAAGTAACTTAGATACATGTATTTACCTTCCTAGAAGTCAATGGCATTTCTTTCAGTAGCTTGCATCCTCTTTCTTGCATCAGTAGGGTTAGCTGGTAGAATTAGGGATTGCTAGGGTTTACGTTTTCTTTTAGCTTTTCAATGTCTTTCTGCAAGTAGATCAGCCTTCTTTAAATTAGCTTTCGTCCATCGGTTAAAAAGCTTCTTCTCAGAGCTCATAGAAGTTGGCTTGAGCCCCTAGCGGACTTGTGCCAGCTGACTAAGTGACAGCTGCGACAAGAGCTAGTACTTGTGCATACAGCATCGTCGCTTCCAAGTTTGTTACGAACTACCGGGTTGATAAAAGTAAAGAAGGGAGTCCCAGGAGTTGTAGCATTATTGCTGCAATGCTTGAGCTCACCACTCTCGCCATTATTTATTTTCTATTTTTTTAATTCGTATGCAAGTAATTTTTGTACAGGGTTAAAACCTACACTCCCGAAGCCACTATATATTAATGGCTTGAATGGGTGCAACACCAATCTATTTAAGGATGCATGTAGATGAAAACTGGTATGGAGAGGTTGGTTTCTTTATTTGAGTGCTTTATTGGCTGTTTTATTGTTTGTAGGAGTATGTTGGGATGGAGGTGAGGGTCCGATGTCAACCTCCCTTTCCTAATTGTTTCTCTATTTAATGAATAATACGACATTAGCTTATAGGGGACTCAATTATGTTGATATTTTCTCACATTTCAGGCGTGGTTTTATTCTGGTTTACTTAGTTGGGTATGTTCGAGGTTAGACAATTTTAGAGGTTCTCAGGTTGGGTCGATATTTTATTAAGGCATTCAATGTAAAAAATTTGTGTCACTTGTTTAATTGTGAGTTAGTTTACCCTGAACACTGTTTCTAGGATATTGAGTTATATGTTGGTAGAGTTGCATGTTTAATTGTGTTGATTTCTAAGGTGTTTGTTGAAGGAGGAGAATATCCATCTCTTCCTCCTGTAGTTTTAGTTGGCTCATATATAATTGCAAGGAGTTTGGGGGATGATTTGGTGTTTTTAGGGCTAGGGTGTAAAGTTGGTGTGTCTTGCTCCCTCTCTTGCTCTTTTGCAAGTCATAATTGTTTGCAGTGTCCTTTAAGAACTTCAGTGATGCGTCCTAGACAACAAATGCACTGTAGATGAGGAGGATTTAGTTATGTTTCTGTGGGATAGAGAAGGGTCAGACCCTTTACCTATGTTTCTGTAACTTCTTATTTCAATGTTATTCCACCAAAATTGAGAGAGGAAATAAACGAGTTGGACTCTCTAGACGGGGAGAAACAAAAAATTCATTCGTATTCGGAGTTGATAGATATGGTTTCGAAGATGATTCATAGTCTTGAACTCTGTAGGTGTAGTTGTAGGAAGAAACAATTTATGTCCTCAACAACTTTGCATTAGAAAATGCTCACCCTGTTAAGTCTAGTTCACAAAGATAAGTAGGAAGAGAACTATAATATCTTTTCCTTCCTGGAAGATGTCAAAAAAATGCTTTGCAATCAATGATTTTTCTTGGAAAACTTGGATTCTCATCTAGCTTTTGCTGAGGGCTATATTGTGAGTGACTCAGTGACTGCAGACCTTTCAGACCCCCAGGTTCCACTGCGCAAGGGCATGGAACTATTTCTTCATTAAAGAATGGATAGAGTTGTAGAGGATTGGGTGCATTTGGAGGAAACTCTTGTTTTTTGATATTCATGTTGATTGGTCTAAAATGTGTAGTTGTTGTTAAGGTTGGTGGAGTTTATAAATATGATATTCTAGTTACCACTGTAGTGGTGTGATGTTGGTGGATTTTTCTACTTCAGGTCTTAGTCTCCTTTCCTAGATTTCTCTATTGAGAAAGCATTTTGGTGTCTTATGTTAAATACTAGTTGTAATATAGTGTTCATGAATTATAAGTGTGATACATCGGTGGTATTTGGACCTCTTTCATTTGATGTAGTTCTGATGCCATTTTCTCAATGAAAATCTTCTGGGATAACATGGTAATGGAATTTATATTTGGCACTGGGTGTTTGTAGTGACATTTGTATTGGTGTTGTATGGAGTTTGTAATGGCTTTGGCTTGGGCACATGGTGGGATTTGTTTGTCTTGACCCTTTTGGATTCTTAGTTATATCTTTATGTGGTATGTGATTTGTCTATGGCGATTGTTACAATGAACCTCTCAATGCAACATTCTAACTTGCTATTGTAAAAACTATTCTTTGTTTAATATAAATTGATTTAGTTTACACAAAAATAAATAAAAATTATTAATCTTGGTTATTTTAAGCTTAGCCCTTATAATATAAATTGAATTGTAACTTCTGGCTTAGTTCCAACTAGATATAGGATTAAAATTAATCTGAAAGGTAGATATAGGACCAAATTTAATCATAAAATGGAGGCAAGGTGAGAGTTGTTTAACACAAGTTGTTTTCATATTACGATTTTTTTAAATTTAATTTAAAATTTAAATAAATTATTTTGAAAATGAAAAATTGGCATGGGTGAAAAAGTTCAAACAATATTGTAACCACCTGCCTTCCACCCCCTTAAAGGTTCCTAGGTTGAGGAAGATGTTACTTGTTGTTAACCCAATCCTCAAGATCCATAGTGAAGATGGAGTTAGCGAAATTCTTAGCTTTTGCAAGTTAACATAATTAATTTCTGATATTTCCATTGCATTCAACTCATTAAGAGATTTCTGAAGATACTAGTTTTACCTTAATCTAATTCCTATATCAAAAGTTACACTTGATCAAATTTCAGCCTACTAGAAGAGGCCATGTTCACAACCTGACCATGTGGCAACCACATGGTTCCCACATTGCCTCCACACAACTCTAATGGGTCAACTTGGTGGGTCCTACTACCAGGACCATGTTATACCACTATGGTTATCACTCCCCACAATGTTTGAAATCAACAAGGAGAAGATGTTGGTGGGTGGTGTGTGGTGGTAAGGTTCACTTGAGACTTTTGCCTTGTATCAGTCGCATTCCACGAGGAAGTGGGATAGTATGGGTGGTTTCCTTTGTCAGTTTTCCCATTCTAACTTCACTATCTGTCAACACATGTCAGTCCTTGGTTTAGGTGGTAGTCAAGGACATTTATTGAGGTTTTTTTGATGGCCAAAGTTGACCATATCAAGATTCGAGAAATCACTTGGTGAGGATACCAATTAGAATATTTTCCATTTGGTATAGAAATTTCAATTGGTATGTGGGGATGATTGCTACTCAAGATTTTTTCTCCAACAAATGGGGACTTATTGCAAGGATTATGAATTAAAAGGAGCTATAAGGAAAAAATGTAAATAATCTCATAATTCTATCATAATGAAATGAATATAAATAATTAATATATCACTACTTCTATCTACCTATGCTAATTATATACTAAGTATTATAATTTTTGTATGTGAAACAAAATGATCAGGAATAAGTTGGTAATACGGATCTACACATTTATTAGCTAAAAGAAATTAACTGTAAATGAAACTAGAATCCACTTAAATAGTTAACTAAATCATACTCACTCACAACATTCACATACATATTCCTTTATTGAATGCATAAATAATAATGAAAGCTATCAGTAAATAGTAACTAATTTCAATCATATAATATCAAATCAATAAAGTAGAATAAATAGTTTCAATTTTGATGTAAAATGAACAAGTAAATTAGATAAATAGTACCATAATCACTTGAACTCATTAAAACTTTAAATATTGGTGGTATAGAATAATATTAAAGAAGAGATCAACTTTACAGTAGTGTAGAGTTTATTTTCTTGGAGAAATTACAACCCTTTGTTTATGTCATGTTGTAGCTACTTCAACATGCTCCAAAATTTTGGCTTGCACCCAATTTCATAACCTTACTGGGTATTTTCATTATTGTTTCAAATGTGAAAACTCATTTCATGAATGTTGTAGTGCTTTGGTCCCTTTGGCGTGTGAGTTAACTGTAATATTTCAGCATGTTTCGTTGTCATGCAATGATTTCGAGCCTTTTTTAATGGTTTTGAAGGTTGGCCTTTGTGTACATGAGTTTTCCTAACCATGTAAGCATTTTTCACATCCATACACAGAGTCTTGAGCACTCTCGCACAAGTGTCACCACGGTCGTCCTAAACCCTATCTTAAGTGTCGCACTTGTCGTATCTTGTGATGAGGTAGTCACACAGAAGGGAATGCTTTCTTCATGTGTTCTAGTGATCTATGTTGTCATGTTTTAAAAGTAACCTAAGTGTGTGATCACATTCAAGGTTCATCACAGGTCATCACCCATCCCACACTCAGCCATTTTAGGAGAATCCTCCTCACCGAGCAACTTAACTTCACTGGGGCCCAACTGAACTGTGCACTATGCAGTCCCAACCCTCTAAGATGCAACCTTGTTTCTTGGAACTACATAATGTGTAGTCCCTGTCCCCTAGGGCTACTATTATGTAAAATTCCTATGCCCAGCTCTCGATCTTGACCCCCAAAATTGTTCAGTTGTGTCTCACAGTTTTCCTTGAATTGCACACTTCACATCTTCAACCCTCAAACTTTTACCGTTTCCACTATAATTGTGCAATGCTTAGAAGCCAAACCTTCCTTCACATCCAAAACTATGCAGATGGTCCTCCCAGTGTCATTTGCCTCAACTAGAACCCATTGCCTCCAGAAACTGCGCAGTTCCACCCTTCATGCCTCTCTGAGCTGGGCATTGTGTAGTATCAGAGCCCAATATCCCCCCCTGACTATGAGAAATGCACGATGCATAGTGACTGAGCCCCTCTCCCCAATATTTCACTTGTCTCGAGCTGAGTTGATGCATAAGAATATATCATCTTAGAGTAGGGGGTTTACAGATTGATGTCATCCCATCATGAGTGAATTTTAGGAACACGTATACTATCATGTCATGGCAAGATGTTGAAGAAGGATAACAACGAGGGAAGCATGCCTAAAGACTATCTTATAGCTGAGCTCACATGTGGACCAATCAATTGAAATGAAAGGGACACATGTTTGAAACTGCCATCCAAGACCAAATATCATTGAAGGGTCTGCATCACCAAGCCATGTGGAGGTGAAGATAAATCATATCCAAGAAGACATCTAGCACTCAGTAGCAATAGTGACTTGAAATTTCCACATCACCAATCAATCTATGTGAGCAATGTCATGTCATGTCATGTCATGAGTGGTCATATGGCAGATCAATATTGTGCATCATGTATATTGTATTCAAATGTATTGTAAAGTGGAAGTCCAAAGGACACACATGCAATGCAAAGAGTCATGTAAGTTGAAAAGTCATAGGAAGTCAAAAATTCATGAGGGTAGTAAAAGAGTCACCCTTGGTTATATATACTCCCTCATTGTATCAGAAAAACACTTTTCACCTTAGCTCCTCCTACAAGGCATTAGATAGATCAAATAGTACTTTGAGGAGCAAGGAGTGGATCAAATGTCCCACTGTTGGGGCTACTGATGTACATTGTAAACATGTGTCTTGGAACTTCCACTTAATAAAAAAATCCTTTAAGGCTAGCATGTTCTTCATGCATGGACTATGAATGTTTGTAAGACTATTCTTTGGATGTTTGTATTTCATGTTTCCTTTAACATGTGCTAAGATAGTTGAACTATTTTGGTTATTTTAGTGCTTATCTTATTGAGAATGTGTTGTAATGGTTGTTATTGTTGTCCCATCCTTGTGGACCATTTGTTGGACATTTGATGGTGTATGGGTGGCTATGATAGATTTTGCATTGATGTCAAACAAGGGTCAGCATGATGATTATGTGTTTGGGAGGAATCCCATGATATCTGCAGGATTCTTGTAGAAAATCATGATAGTAGCAGGTTTACTAAAGAAGCCATAAAATGATCACCATGGTGGTCATGAGGTTAGTAGTTCAAAGAGTCAATGAGAAGAGAATTTTTCAGTCATCTTCCAAGAAGAGAAGGAATCAAAACCTACATCAGAACCTCTCCATTGGAAAGTGCTCTGAACAAGATTTCCAGTGATATGCCTAAGTTAAAAAGTGGACTCATGGATCAAAATATATGGTTTGCTGAAGTTCACGGATTTGAAGCCTTAGGAAGGAAGGAATATTAGCATATCAGAGATTGGAATGTCAGAGGTCCAGCATATTGGTGCATCGGAATATCGGAGGTCAGCGTATCGGTGGATCAGCACAACGTTATATCAAAATATCGGAGGATCGGTTCATTGGAGCAAGCTATATTGGAGGTTGGAGTATATAAGAACCCCAAAGATCAACACATCAAAACATCGACATATCTGGTATTAGAGTATCGAAACTTATTAAAGTGAGGAGACTTTAAAAGTTGTGATATCGATAAAGTGTCGACAACATTAAGAAGTGATGAGGAATGCTGATCAATATTAACAAAGTATTTTTTGCAAAAAAAAAAGGTTGACAGGCCCTCTTCTCTCTCCTCTAGCAGGACACATGGTAGCATATTATTGGCTCCGATAAGCTACAATGGCTTCTGAGGTCAGCATGATGTCAAAGTATGATAAGACACATGGTAGGCATATTCAACCTTATTGATTAGTATAATGAGCCAGAACTAGGCAGCACATGTCACCTCTAAGGAGTCACCATGTGGAATGATGACGTCATATCAAAGGTCGACATATCGGTGATTGAAGATGTTGAAACTCTAGACAGTTGGTGTTTGGAAACGTTTTGATAAAGGGAGCTTCCGACACTGAGATTGGCACATGGTCATGAGAGTTCAAAGAACTAATGACGCAGAGTAGTTAACAAAGGAAGAATGGCCCCTGGGAGGACTATGAATGCTTAACACCTTAATGCTAAGAGACAGGTCATAACACTCAGTCCCATGGAGGAGAAATGCTCAAGGAGCTCAATGACATAGGAGCTAAAGATATCGAAACTGAGGAGTATTGGAGCATTGCAATGATGTTGAATTTCTCTGATAAGACAATATAGAGAGTTAAAGGCGTATGGGGTAGAAACTGTGAGATTGAATGCAAGAACATAGGAGTTGGTGTTTTGAAAGGGGTTGTACCTGTAGAAGACTCTGTAACAAGAAATCAAAGACAACATTTTTAGCAAATATAAATTCGAGAGAAGGAAAGAAGCGATTGACTGCTTCATGTGCACAAATGACTATATTAAATGAGAACAAAGAGGTAACCTTCGTTATCTGTGAAATATCTGTGGAGAGATAAATGATATTGGGACTCTCAGAGAAGTGTGCAGGTCACCTGAGAATTAATTTCTCAGGATGAGAGCTCTACATAGTGAGACTATGTAGAACTACAAGGACCACCTCTATTTTGGCGTACTATGAAAAGAAAACACCAAAAGGTGCAAGAGAGGCAAGGGGATCCATGCCTAGGTACAACTGGGTAGATATAGGAGAGAAAGGAAAGACTTCCTTGCACAGAGTGCCCCAGTTTAACAAAAACCATCATCGGCAACAAAGAAGATGGGGAGTTGAGGAAATGAGTGAGTGTGGTGTGCTATGAGTGAAGCGCATCATGACAGAGAGGTTGAAGCACCTGAGAGTACTCTATCTAATAGAGCAGTGAGAGCAACGAGAGGGTTGTGTGAAGAATTGCAAGGGTAGTGCTGAAGAGCACTCAGTGAAGAGCCCTTGACAATGAAGGCAAAGTGCAAAGGAAGTGTTGTTGTGAGCAGCAAGAGGAGATCTACTAAAAGTGAGCACAAAAGGCAGAGTCCAGAAGTTGAATATGCAAACAACCATTTATTGGTATTTTACTTATCTCATTATATGCTTCTATTTTCAGTTTGAAAGTTGTATGAAATAGTAGAATAGTGGCAAGGGAAGGTTAATGCCCGCATACTAAAGAGGTTGATGCCTCTTGGAAAGTTGGTGCTTGCTAACCAAATGGGGTCAGTGCTTCTTGTGAGTGGGTTCTCATGAATAAACGTATGTAATTAAGTGGGTGATTAATTTACATCATAAACAAACAAAAATTTGGTGGTTTTTTTCCCTCTTGGTTTCCACGTTAAAAACGACGTGTCAAATGTGTGATGCTCATGTGATTGTTGTTTAAATATGTGTGTTTGAAATATTGTTGGTTCACTATTTTTTGAATGAATTCTCTCACAAGTTAAAGAATATAAGAACAGACTGTAAGCATAATAAGAAAAAGAAAAAGAGTTTCTTAATCATTGATTCACCCCCCCTAGCAATTTCTTATTTCAACACTATTCCACGGGATACTAGAGAGATCTTCTTTCATTTATTGGTTGTAACAAACGTCACATCTGTTGTGGACTATTATGCTAGATGTTAGACGGATCCTTCTAGTTCATGTGTGTCTCTTTGTTATGCTCTTGACCTACGAGAAGATACCAGAATACAAAATATGTGAAGAAATATACCTAGAACACAAAACAATAAGAAATAACAACATTTATTTTATTATTCAGAAAGGAAAGCAATGTTCACTTGCCTCTTCGAGGGGGAAACCTCCAATAGAGCTGCGCTCAATTACAAAATAATACACGATGCTCATCAAGGGGAGTCTCTATCCTTTATATAGGATTCATACATGCAATAACATGGGTCAGTACCATGGTTCTTATTAATACCATCGCCCATTTGCAACTAATTGTGGTCCCTTCTTTAAATGCGGGTCAACCACTTACAATTATTAATATGGGCTTTATTGACTCTTTAACTAACTATAACTATGACTTGACCCTATTACATAATTAAGGGGGTTAGGGTTGGACCCTAACATGCCCTCCCCCATAAAAATAGCCTTATCCTCATGGCTGAAGCTGTGGAAATTGCTAAAGAACAGTGGCTAGTTCTCAGGTCGCATCTTCTGGAGAGGTGTCTTTCCACTTGACGAGGACCTCCTTGATCGTGCGGCCACACAAGTGTCATTCTCGTGTGTCAAGAACCTATTTAGGTTGGAGCAAGATTGAACCTTCTTCATCCAATTCCGGTACATTGGTTTGAATTCTACAATGGTTCCCAACCACTTTTGTGAGACATGAGACATGGAAGACGGGATGGATATTTGCAGTGGGTGGCAAGGCTAACTTGTAGGCTACTTCTCCTAAGCGCTGAAGTATTTGATACGGTCCGTAGAATTTTGGAGATAATTTCTAACAACCCTTGTCTTTGAGTGATGTTTTCTTATATGGTTGCAGCCTCAAGAATACCTGATCCCCTTCTTGAAATTTTCACTCTGAATGATAATGGTCTACTTGTTGCTTCATGCAATTTTGAGCTTGATGGAGATTCTCTTTGAGGTGGGCCAGCATGGTTGCACAGTTCTGCAGGAGTTGATCCACTGCTTGTACCTTCGAGCATCCCTAGATATAAGAGGTAGGTGAAGGAGGGATTGTTAAGGGATAAATTCCCCTAGGGTCTTGGGTTGATACCCTAGCAGATCGAAGGTTATCTATATAGAGAAACACACATTCCATACAGCCATAATGCTAATATAATCAAACTATACGATAAGGGGCGTACCTGGGTGTCCTTCATTTGAGAAGATCCTGCCAGGATCCAAACATCATAAACATCATAAAGAAATCATCTTCATAATATATTGAAAGGTAGTTAGTTATGCAATTAAACAACCATTCATATATGAATCATAACATGGATATCATAAACATGAAGAAGATTTATATCAGGAACAAAGACAAGTGTTTCTTTTATTATAGACAAATAAAGTACAGAAAGGAATAATTTCACCTAATTCGTCCTTAAGCAGCCTCCAAGCGGAACCCTCCTCCGGATTCGTCCAGTCTCAAGCCTTTAACAAACTCCTTCCATGACTTACTCCATGATATCTCAAGTAGTAGATAGACATCATCACACAAGGAAACAAGGGTTTCCTGTAAATGGGGGAAGTGCAGGAGGCACTAGGATCTTTAGACCTCGTCAGGGAAATCTCAGCATAGTAACCTTTCTCTCTCTTCTCTCCTCCCTTAGGCCTTCCCATTGAAGCCTTTTTATACTTCTCCCAAAATATTTTTCTAGTTGGGAATTCGTTGGCAACAATTGGGCCATGGGCACTAATAGGTAATCAACAGGTAAAACCCAGAATCTCCGCCCGAAATTAAGGAGTTTTAATTTTTTTTAAGTGTTTTAAGACATATATGTGGGTTGGGTATACATAGACCCGCGTACACACGCGTTTAGCTTAGGGAAATGTCGTGTATAGGGAATAAAACACTTTTTTTTAAATTTTGGACCAGGTCTGGAAGGAGGGGTTGCCCTAGGCCATGAGTGCAGCATCACAAACATCAAGAGTGAGGTTTGGAGCTATAACAGATGCCCCTAATATATGAGGTCAGAAGGGGTACATGATGGCCGAAATGTATTAAGCAAGTTCACGGAAAGGAAATCTGCCAAAAACTGAGAAGGACTTCACTAGAGTTCAGCCTGCCAAGCCACAAAATGAGATAAGAAAGAAACACTATCTAAGGTGGGCATACCCATGCTTAGAGAAAGTAAAGCATGTCCGCATATCAAGTACAAGAAGATCCACTAAGTATACAAGTATATAGAACTGGAAAATACATAATGGATCATCTGATCACTGATATCAAAGACTGATCAAAAAAGGTACCAAATGAACATGATGGAATAGGATGGTACTACACTGTAAACTCAGGTGCTAGCATATAAAATGTCACCATGACTGATTGCAACATATAAGGTGGAATGGTATCAACTAGTAGCAACAGGAGCAACTGTCAAGTGAACTAATGAATGCTGATACAACCTGAGGTCTTCATCGACTGCTATGGTACATTTCTACACCATGGGAATAAATGATCTGAAGTCGACCATGTGAGAAATCATTTGATTACTGATCATTGATGTATACCATTAACAAACGCGAGACTACTCACTGATAATGATAATGAGTGTCAAGGTACCCAGTACAATCTAACAAGTGTGAATGGATAAGCTGAAGTCGAACACTTGTAAGAATCTATCAATCAGGAGACAATGATGGTTTCCCACTATCGATAGCGAAGGATCTGCCACTAATGACTGCAAACCTCAAGGTACTACCAAATGGACTCTAGATCTTTGCCCCAGAGCAATGAGTCAAAGTCGATAGGGAAAGATCCGCTAGAAGGAAGGCATTACGGAATCCTTCATCAATCTAGCGCGAGTGTAACCCGTAGGCCAATAATGTGGAAGGAATTGGATGAATAAAGACGTAGTAACCCAACCAAAGTACGTTTCCAGTGTACACAAGATGTGACTAGCGCACAATAGAAACCCTCTGAACCAACCAATAATGAAAGTTGACACAGAGGCGAGGTATCCACCAATAGGGTCAAATGGAAACCAAGGTACTGCACAAATCCCAATGTGTGATAATGTAATATGATGTCGAACATAAGGGAAACCACTCAGTCAAAGACCCATGATACTGATCGATGCTAAGCACAAGGTGACCTATCAATAATGAAAATAGGGCTAGGGTGCAGCTCTAGGCCTGTCCTCAGAGCAAGATGTCGTCGTCGATAAGGACAAGACCCGCCAGCAAGAAGTCAATGGAGACCTTCTCAAACCGGCACGAGTAAAGGACCAATATAGCTGATGTGATGATAGACATGATACTGACAACCAAGGATGGCTGACTAAAAAATGAGTCAAGAGACACCGCAAAGAGGCTGACTCAGGCTAACTTCCCTTGAACAAAAGCACGACTCAATGTGACTATGTGGCAGCATATGATGACTCTGTATAAGTTCATCATGCAGGAGGCACGAACGAACCCTCCATATTATTGGAAGAGATAACCAATCAGGGGAGAACTGACTCAAAAACAAGGTTAAGGCGTACTTAAGTCAAACTAAATCTCGCCCAAATGGAGGAGAATTTGTTTTTGAGTGCTTTGTTCAAGGGCGACATGACTGACTCTAGCTGCCACCAATAAATGGAAATATTGTCTCGTTCCCGCTCTTTTTCGAATATATAATTTTTTTGTCTTTTTCTTTTAAGCTAGAAAAAGAATAAAAGAATGCTATAGTATAGTGGAAAGAACGAGTGTCAGTGAAACAGAGGATCTAGTTCCTGGGATTGGAACAATCCTATGCTCATTGCAGCGAGGTGAAAACTGGTCAAAGACACTCAAAGGTGTGTTCCTTCCACAGATCAAGGTGTGTCAAGTTGCAGAAGGCAAGGGCATGCAAGTTTGATTTCGCAGTAGTCATGGTCAAAAGTTGGCTTAAACATGAGTCCAAGTGAAGCTGGCTTAAGGCCAAAAGGTGCAAATGGTCAAAATTCAATGCAGTAGTACAACTCAACACAAAGGAGCCTCCAGGGTATAAGGCTAGAATGAAGTGAAGAAGCAAAGAGGAATGAGTCTTCAGCACATAAGTCATGGCAGGACTAAAGAGGACTCTCAAGCCTAGCGACAAAACATCAACATAAGTGCCAAGTGACAACAAGGTACTAACTAGGGCACCCATGATAAGGTAGGCTCTACCACACAAGTCATGATACTTCTAAGCAATGAGAAGGTTCTACACCATAACTTGGTGGGGTCGATCCTAAGGCCAAAATGGGAAAGGAAACTGATAAGTGCACAATGCAGGTGGAAAAACCTAACCTATATACCAGTTTCGAGAACAAATACCTGTCAGAACGGACCAACCATAAACTTTCAAAGGAGAAATCTCACAAGTTCTTATATATACAATATGGTACAGGGAACCACGCAACCTTGTGGCTTACGTATAAAAGCTCTTCTGGACAAACCCCTTGCAGGGATCGGACCAAGGACTCCTTTGATAGTCAAAACTCATGGCTTCAAAGAGTTCCTCCTATGAAGGAAAATCAAGTTCTAAGAAATCATGAGAACTATAAGGATCAAAAGAGGGAATTAAAGGGTCCCATGTCCCTATAGGAAGAATCTCTTGGTCCACTGCCAGGACTAAGTCCCAAGAAGGAGAATAATAAGTCAAAAGATCCTTCTCAGAGGCATTTGAACATTGAGGATTCAATGCCACATAATTGACCTGTGGTGGGGTAGAGTCTACTTGAAGACTTGGAACAAACCAAGGGGTATTCTGCAGTAAAGTCGAATTAGGGTGGTAATTATCAGATGAAAGCTGATCAATAGTGACAATATTCCCATTATGAGGAAAGCACATTACTCGAAAGAGTGAAGACACCACAGCATTCATAGCATAGACATAATCATGCCCAAGTAGCATATTAAAGTCTAAAGGGCTATCAACCACCATCATATTGATTAAGATAGTCTTCCCACCTAAAGTGATAGGCAATTGAGGAAGAACACCCATAGATTCACCAGGTCTTCTATCATAGGCTAACAACTGACTCTGAGCTGTCAACAACTTTGGGGAACCCAAAGCTTTCCAAGTCAAAGAGGATATAATACCTGCAGAGGATCCTTCATCCACCATACATTGATAGACATTTGTGGAATTAACCCTGACCTTTATTTGGAAAGGTGCAACAAAAGGAAGACGAGGCTCGACAAGACTATCCCAATCAAAGGAGACACTCCTATAAGTTGGAGGGGGAGCATTCGAAGCAGCTGGAATGCCCCCTATACCAGAAGACTCTGCACTAGAGATCAAACAGAATCTTTTGTTAGGCACTTCACCCCCCAAAAATCGGCTAGAGATTGCACTGGCTCAACCACATTATCAACCAATGGTTGGTGGGATTGATGAGAAACCATATCAGATCTAGGAGTAGAAGTACTTTCAAACTCGGACCATATCCTTTGAACCTCTGGAATACCAGGGCATAAATGAGTAAGATGGTCTCCCTTGCATATCTTACAATGGAACTTAGGTTTAAAACTTTTACATCCAGGTTTCTTATCAACCTCCAATATGCCAACGTGACTAGTAATGGTTTGCAGAGAGTCCTGAACATGACTTGCAGAGGTCGGTGACTCTTTGCTAGTATGACTTGCAGTGACTAGACTCATGCCCCCAGCATGACTTGTAGCAGCTGAAGACTCATCTTTAACATGACTCGTAGAGGTTGATGATGAAATGCTAGTATGACTTGTAGTGACTAGACTCGTGCCCCCAGCATGACTTGTAGCGGTTGAAGGATCATCTTCAACATGACTCGCAGAGGTTGATGATGAAGTTCTAGTATGACTTGCAGTGACTAGACTTGTACCCCCAGCATGACTTGCAGTAGCTAAGGCTCATCTTCAACATGACTCGCAGAGGTTGAAGATGAATGGATAGAATTATTCTTCTTCTTTGACTTCCTCTTTCTCCTCTTTTTAGATTTCTTATTACAAGAAGGAGGAGAAAAAGGAATCCCATATTTCTCTTTTAAAGAAGACGAACAATTAACACCCATGTGATGCCCCTGAAATAAAGCATTCATATGAGAAGCTTCAAGAGCATTTGGAATATTCGGAGTGGACCACAGCCAAACAGGTAGTCCAACATTCAACCCAGGAATATTCAAAGTGGCCATCAAGGGAGTACCAACGTTTCCAAAGAAAGGAAAAGCACAAGGATCCGCTTTTGGAAGGGTACCTTGGTTGGTTTCTATAGGAATATTGGCCATATCTAACTGATTCGCAGACCCTTCCCTTACAGGAATGTAGAAATTACTTTTCAAGGAAGATGGATATGCAATCAAAACCTTTGCCCTTGAGGAGGCAACTCCATAACTTCCGAAAGAATGACCAAAAGCCTTTCAAGATTAGCGGAGTGGCGAGTCAGTCACTCAGGATACAAAGTCCAAAAAGTGACTAGACAAAAATACCTAAAGCCAACTATATACAAGGAGCAAAGAGCACTAAACTATAAATTCCCTAAAAGATGTCAGCCAGTCAAACAATTTTCGAGTATTTCCACTTCGGGTGATGAGGATCGGACACCAAAATACAAGAAAGTGAAGTAAAGGGACCTTCCGAAGATATTCTGGGATAATCATGGCCCAGTCCTACCAGCGAAGGTAACAGAGGAAGTTATGTTGACCTCCTAACAACAGCCTGCGCCGGTGCAAGCCCCCAAGCTTTGCAAGGGTGCCCTCCAGTAGTACCATTGAGACTGATTCAATGTCGACCTCAGGTGCCACGAGATTCCCCTCCACAGCCACCTATGTAGATCCCTAGGAGTAGCAACTAAGGTTACCAACTCGTATCAGAAGCTAGGCGGAAAAACCTTGAGGTTAGATCCGACAAGTAGGAGAGGGGGTATCTCTCTTCCTTATCTTCAAAAACCCTCGTGCTTAACTCCTAGATCCGGAGCTTTCCTGGTCTCCCTAATGCTATTGGATTTTCGCTCACTATTCAAACTCCTATGTTTGACAGTTGAAATGGCCTTGGAGAGTTTTCTCTCCACTCGCCTAATCCAAGGCCCTAAAATATCCTAAAACTTGTTGGTGTGTCTAACTTGACAATTATGAAAAGTTCTAGTATATTTTAATTAGCGCTTGTTTTTAAATGGGTTGTTCTTAAGTCAAGGGATAAGTGGAAATAAAACTTGTGGTGTTTTGACGCAAAATAAATTAATAAAAACCAAACTACATGCAAATTCACTTGTTTTGTTCTTTGATGAATGAAATTTCTACTAGGTTTAGAGGAACTTCAAAGAAAGCAACAAATTTTTCTTTTATTTTCTTTTACTCATGCTTCACACTCACAAAAATTAACAAAACTATGGATGCCTAAAAAGATGCACAAATTTATCCTAATGCAATAAGTACATGCTGATGCAAAACTCAAAACTACTCTTAAATCAAGAAATGAAAGTTACTTGTTTATCAATTTTCAATTTGCCACTTAAAATGATTAGATAGAATATGAGTTGTTATTGTTCATTTCGTCTAAACACTCAAAGCAAGTTTCAAGACAAACAAAAATGCACTTTCATTCATAAAAAGGAAACTAAATCAAAACCAAGTTCAAGAAAGCAAGACCAAGTTTCAAGAAGTTTTCTTCAAAAGCAAAACAAAAATGACTTTTCAAAAGTTCTCTAAACAAGACTGAAATTTTATGATCGAAGAATAGGAAATGAAACACTTTGCAAGTTTGCAACACAAAACAAGTGAGAACTCAACAAAAATGTGCTTCAAAATGCTCTTAACAATAAAAAAGCAGCAACAAGAGCTTTGCAATAAAGACCAAAAGATTGAAAAGACAACTTTCAAGAAAGTGTGAACCAACAACTTTCAGAAAGCAAGAAAAGTAGATGGTCATAAAGATATAGTTTTGACATGCAAACAAAAAAGTCACCAAAACAAAACTTGACACAAAGATTGAAATCAATCTTTCTACCCTGAAAACACAGAGCAGCCAAGATTCCTAGCAAGAAATCTTGTGTGCTTAAGAAAAAACGATGACGTTTGCAAGAAAAACAAATAAGACCAACACTTTCCACATTCAAAGAGAATTTGAAATCAGATACTTGCTATAAAACTAAAGACTGACATAGAAAAGTAACTGTTCAGGACTGAACCAGACTAGCAGATAGACCTTCAGAAACAAAAAGATTTGAAAAATCTTGAAAATTACAAGATATACACGACTGTATTGATGTACATCTGCGTATACGTCATTGAGCCTAAGTAAACTTGCGTATACACAGGTTAACTTAAGGAAACATGTGTATATACGCCTCTGTAAATAGGAAAAACAACGTATATAAAAGATTTCAAGAAAAAACAAGAAATAGTTTGAAGAAACTGATCAAACTTACAATTCAAGTTCCTACAGGAACAAACTACACAGTAACAGCAAGCAAACAGACAGCTGAGCCCTGATTGGCTTGAATAAACCCAAACTAGGAACAACAATACTGTTGTCCCCAGTGGAGTCACCAATTCTGTTAAGGGATAAATTCCCCTAGGGTCTTGGGTTGATACCCTAGTAGATCGGAGGTTATCTATATAGAGAAACACACATTCCATACAGCCATAATGCTAATATAAGCAAACTATATGATAAGGGGCGTACCTGGGGGTCCTTCATTTGAGAAGATCCTACCAGGGTCCAAACCCTCTTGGAGTTCCTTTTGCTCCTTCAACCTGCAAAACAATCAATTCAAGAAAGTACAACAGTATATGGACTAAACATCATAAAGAAATCATCTTCATAATATATTGAAAGGTAGTTAGTTATGCAATTAAACAACCATTCATATATGAATCATAACATGGATATCATAAACATGAAGAAGATTTATATCAGGAACAAAGACAAGTGTTTCTTTTATTATAGACAAATAAAGTACAGAAAGGAATAATTTCACCTGATTCGTCCTTTTGCAGGCTCCAAGTGGAACTATCCTCTGGATTTGTCTAGTCTCAAGCCTTTAACAAACTTCTTCCATGACTTACTCCATGATATCTCAAGTAGTAGATAGACATCATCACACAAGGAAACAAGGGTTTCCTATAAATGGGGGAAGTGCAGGAGGCACTAGGATCTTCAGACCTGGCCAGGGAAATCTCAGCATAGTAACCTTTCTCTCTCTTCTCTCCTCCCTTAGGCCTTCCCATTGAAGCCTTTTTATACTTCTCCCAAAGTAGTTTTTTAGTTGGGAATTCGTTGGGAACAGTTGGGCCACAGGCACTAATAGGTAATCAACAGGTAAAACCCGCGATCTCTGCCCGAAATTAAGGAGTTTTAAATTTTTTTTTAAGTCTTTTAAGACAATACACGGGTTGGGTATACACAGACCCCCGTACACACGCGTTTAGCTTAGGGCAATGTCACGTATAGGGAATAAAACACTATTTTTTAAATTTTGGACCAGGTCTGGAAGCAGGGGTTGCCCTAGGCCATGAGTGCAGCATCACAAACATCAAGAGTGAGGTTTGGAGCTATAACAGGGATTTGACCATAAACTGCTTCATATGGAGTCATTTTGGTGGTGGCATGATAGTTAGTATTATACCAATATTGAGCTAGAGGTAACCACTATACCCATAGATGTTGCTTTTCTAAAGTGAAGCACCTGAGGTAGGTCTCCAGACATTTGTTGACTACTTCAGTTTGACCATCAGTTTGGGGATGATAGGAAGTACTAAGTTGTATTTGGGTACCTTGTAGCCTGAAGAGTTCTTGCCAAAAGTTACTAGTGAAGATCAGGTCACGATCAGACACAATGGAAGTGGGCATGCCCTGCAATTTGAATATTTGGTCGATGAAATATTGAGCCGCCAAAGCTGGTGTGAATGGGTGGGGTAGGGCACAAAAATGAGCATACTTAGAAAGTTTGTCCACAACCACCATGATGACTGACTTGTTGCCTCATTTCGGAAGACCCGTAATGAAATTCATAGAAACGTCCGTCTAGATTGAGGCAGGGATGGGCAATGGTTGTAATGTGCCTGGGGATTTGACTGCTTCTCCTTTGTGGCGCTGACACACATCACACTCAGCTACAAAAGTAAGAATGTCCTTTTTCATTCCTGCCCAAAAGAATGAATGTTGAGTGCGAGCATAAGTCTTCTGAAAGCCTGAATGGCATGGAGCGGGAGATGAGTGCAACTCTGCCAAAATGTGACTTTTAAGGGTGGATGTTGGTGATATCACTACTTTGTCCTTGTAGTGAAGAATCTCATCCTGCCAAGAGTAGCTCACTGTGGAATTTGGATCCACCTGCAATTTATTAATGAGTTGGGAGAGCAAAGGATGTGAAAACCATTCCTTGCTAGGCTCTTCAATACACTCTGGAATGGGAATAGAGATTTCTAGCAGGGTGCTTTCCTCCTCAAATTGGTGTGATAAAGCATCCACTATGACATTTTCTCGCCCTTTCTTGTAAATTATCTCATAATCATATCCCAACATTTTGGCTAGCCATTTATCTTGTTGTGGCAAGGATAGGCGTTGCTCCAAAAAATATTTAAGGCTTTGATTGTCTATGCGGATTTGGAAATGCCACCCCAATAAGTATGGTCGACAGGTATCCACTACATGTAAGATGGCCATCATCTCCTTCTCATATGTAGATTGTCCCAGATTTTTCCCACATAGTTGTTGGCTAGTGAAGGTGAAGGGTCGACCTTCCTGCATTAAGACAACCCCAATACCCGTACCTTAAGCATCACATTCAATCACAAAAGGTTTGGTGAAGTCTGGTAGTGCCAATATGGGAGTGGAACACATGGCATGTTTGAGAGCTATAAATGCTTGTTGCGCTTCATCATTCCAAAGGAATGAATTTTTATTGAGAAGGTGAGTGAGGGGTTTAGCAATGTGACCATAATTGTGGACAAATTTGTGATAGTAGCTGGTGAGACACAAAAATCCTCTCAAGCTCTTCAAGGTCTTTGGTTGAGGCCAATCCCGCATTGCCTGGATCTTTTTGGGATCCACCCTGACACCTTCACGCCCCACAATGTGGCCCGAATACTCAACTTCTTCCATGCCAAAAGAGAATTTGGACAATTTGAAAAACAATTTATGCTTCTAGAGAAAATGCAAGAGTAGATCTACATGCTGAAGTTGTTTTTCCCAAGTGAGGCTGTAGATGAGGTTGTCATCAAAGAAAACAAGGACAAATTTTCTAAGATATGGTTTGAGCAGGTGATTCATGAGGCTCTAAAAAGTGGATGGGGCATTACAGAGACCAAATGACATGACCAGGAATTCATAATGGCCTTCATGAGTTCATAAAGTAGTCTTTGGAATGTTTACTTCTTTCATGCAAATTTTGTGATAGCTCGAGCGAAGGTTGAGCTTAGTAAAGAATTGAGCCCCATTTAGTTCATCCAGCAAATCATCAACAACTGGGATGGGTAATTTATCTTTGACCATTAGCTTGTTGAGGGCCTTGAAGTCTTGACACATATGCCATTCCCCATATTTCTTGAGCAACATTACCATAGGTGATGAATAAGGACTAATGCTAGGATGAATGACATCGACTCTCAGGAGTTCCTTGATGATTTTTTCAATTTCGTTCTTTTGGGCAAAAGGATATCTATATGGGTGCATATTTGGTGGGTGTGCCCCTGGGACCAAAGTAATGCTATGATCATGTTCCCCTCTCAAGGGTGGAACCTCATGAGGCTTGTCAAAGACCTGTAGATGGTTGTTTAAGACCTGTTGCATCTCAGGATGAATATGAAGAGAAGTGGGTTTGAAGGCTTGGATGGCATTAAATTGGGCTATAACTCCATGGTGGCCCTTTTTTAACAATTTTTCCATCCTATGTGAGTTGATGATAGAAGGAGCACTTGCCTGGAGTCCGCAGAGGGTATGTGTTTGGTTATTCTGCTTGAAGCTCATATATAACTCCTGGAAATCCATTGTGATTGGGTCGAGTGTGTGGAGCCATTCAGCACCCAAAACAATGTCACACCCACCCTTATTGATGGCAAACATGTGGGTCTTTAGGCGATAATCCCCCATTTGAATTTTGACATTTTCATAGCGGCCTTCACATTTCATTGTCCCCCCATCAGCAATTTGGACCTAGAAATTAGAGACTGCTCTAACAAAATAATGCATTGCTTCAGCAACTCTTTGATAGATAAAGTTATGTGTACTGCCACTATCAATCACAACTACTACAGGGAGATGCTTAATAAAACCTCTGATTTTGAGAGTTTGGGGAGAAGAAATTCCTACCAAAGAATGAAGAAAGATAACTGGTTCTTCAGGTGTAGCTAGGAGCTCATTGTCTCGCTGGTCGTCCTCATCTTCCTCCTCTAGTCCCTCCAATGGTGGTGCTTCCTCAGATGAATTGTGATCAGTAGCATCAATTTGAAAGAATTTAGGTTCCTTGCATTTATGCCCCAGAGAGTATTTCTCATCATAGTAGTAACACAATCCTTGCTTTCTTCTTTCTACCATTTCTGCTGGAGACACCTTTTGCACCTTAAGTGTTTGGGTAATGCTTGGAGCCTGGGTGGGGCATCCCTTGGCTATGAAATTTGGACGAGTCGACTCGGCTGCCAACGTGTGTTCTACTTCACGAGCTATCTTGCAAGTTGCCAGCCATGAGACTGGGTGTTGTAGTCAAATGTGGGCTTGTATGGCGTCTTTGAGACCACTGATAAAACATTCCAAGTAGAATTCATCTGCTAGACCTCCTGTGTGGAAGGCTAATGCTTCAAAGGCTTTAATATATTCTTGCACTATGCCTATCTGTCAAAGCTTAGTAAGATGACTGAAAGAGTTAGATTCATGGTCAAAGCGATCAGAAAGGGCTTTTGAGAATATCTGCCAAGTCAGTGGCATTGCATAACAGCATTGATGCCACTACCACCATTGCCATGTTTCTTGGTCCAAGTATAGGCTTACCACACTTACTTAGTTGCATCATCTTTGATGTGATTCAAAGTGAAATATTGCTCCATTTTTTCTAGCCATATGGCTAGATGAGAGCCATCAAATTTATACATGTCTAGCTTGGGTGGTCAAAGTTGGGATTATTGGTGGTTTCCATAGAAGTGAAGAGAATGCCTAGACTCACCCTCAAGGTGTTCATTAAAATCATATGCCTCCGATTGTTCCCCCGACTTTCCCTTTGTGATTGTGTCATTTAAGGTCTGGATCTGCTTTGTTAATGCCTCCAACTTTTGTTCAAGGGTGTCGATCTTTTCATTGGCCATAGCTTGAGCTCTGGTTTGTACCATGCACCGATCCAGTGTACTAGTTGTTACTGTGAAAAAAATTTGGGAGCACCTGAAATTTTGATGCTGATAAGTGAATGGTACCAGCTTGCTTAGCCCGTTGACCTGATTCTTATGGGCTAAGTCTCCTATAAGCATCCTGGGAGGGTCTCAGGATTTTTTTTTTTGTACTCCGAAAGGAGTTTTACTCCTCGCTTAGGAATACTCAAGTAGTCGATTCCTAGAAAAGTTAATTCTACCCAATTTCCTATGAGAATCACGCCCAGGTATAGGAGCCACACAAATAGTCAGATCTATCGGTGAAACCCTCAACTTCAGAGTATGAGTAGGAATGTGGTAGTGATCGAACCCTGGCTACTAGATCTAAATGACAGATCTGATTGTTGCGACTATTATAGAACCCAAACTGCTAGATCTGAATGGCGGATTTGATAGATTTGATTGGTAGATCTGATAGATCTGAATGGAGGATCTGATAGATCTGAATGGCGGACTGATTGTTGCAGCTGTAAGAGAACCCAACCTATTAGATCTAATCTAGCAAAGATGATGTGCGATCTAGAGAGAGACAAGGGAACTATGGTCTCAAGGAGTGTCAGGTGCTATAGATCGCAATATAGATAAGGGTCTGATAGTAGTACTCAGCCCAATATTTTAGGGCACTAAGAAAAGAGGATCAATCGTACCCTTAGATGTACAACTTGACTACCCTATCGTACGTGCAAGTAATCTCCCCGAGTGCTGTTCTCAGTGTATTGTAGTAGCAAGACAACGAATAGTTTATCTATGGCAAGGTTTCAAAGAGAGCCTAGTGGGCTTCCGACATACCTAGAGCGTACATGGAAGACAGTCCGTGCACGGTTCTCTCTAATGTGATACTACTTGAAGGGGTACCCACAGGGGTTACAAGGGAGTCCAACAAGCATGACCACCTCTTGTATTTCTTGTGTGCATGCCTCACCAAACCTATAGGTTTATGTGCTCAATGACAAATCCCGTGGTTTAAAGACTCGAGAACACGTCTCTAGCCAAAAAAACATTCTACTAAAAATGGAAATCCCACCAGCCCTGGAATGTGCTCTGATACCACTTTTTATGCTCTTGACCTACGAAAAGATACCAGAATACCAAATAGGCGAAGAAATATACCCAAAACATAGAGAAATAAGAAATAACAACATGTATTTTATTATTCAAAAAGGAAAGCAATGTTCACTTGCCTCTTCGAGGGGGAAACCTCCAATAGAGATGGGCTCAATTACAAAATAAGACACAATGCTCCTCAAGGGGAGTCTCTATCCTTTATATAGGATTCATACATGCAATACCATGGGTCAGTACCATGGTTCATATTAATACAATCTATCTAATACCATGGCCCATTTGAAACTAACTGTGGTGCCTTCTTTAAATGCGGTCAACCACTTACAATTATTAATATGGGCTTTATTGACTCTTTAGCTAACTATAACTATGACTCGACCCTATTACATAAATAAGGGGGTTAGGATTGGAACCTAACACTCTTCTTGGGTGGTAATATTACCTGTCACTTAGAGGCTCATTTTTCTCCCCGTCATTAGAAGAAGAACCTCAACACTGTTGCAACTGAACACGCACACCCCCTTTCCTTTTAAAGATACCATTTCATCCCTCTTTTGTACTACTAGCTAGAGCCTAATAAAATCTTTAAGGATTTGGAAACCATGCCTTTATACCAGATGGGACTCCTACACCAAACAGTGTGAGGTTTAACTGGGACTTCATATCGAGGGGATCCCCTTAATGTTGGTGGGTACAGTACCGTCAACATTTCTGGTACTAGAAGGAGGGCAACCCGTATTTTATGGCTGATAAAACTATTGACCCCATAATTCCATCTTTTGGTAAAGGCAAAAATGTTCATTTCACCTCACTTACTTGTACTTCTGAAGATGGTGACTCTTCTCAAACCAAGTCTAAACATGAAATTTTGTATGATTAGATTGGAGCCATCTGTCCCATAACCTGTCAATTTGCAAAATCTGTTGGATTGGTCTTGGGAGTAATCAATCTTCCATGTTCTCCAAAGAAGAAAAAGACCACCTCCACAAGGATAGTAGTTTCGAATCTTGAGGATGTAGTTCTTGCCACTCTTGAAGAGTTATAAAACTCTGTGGAAAAACAAGAAGAGCTTGCACTCTTTCACAGTGGTGACAGATGCCATATTATTCTCTTAGATGCAAATTTTGGCGGGACAGGTGAAGAATAAGAGGAGGAAGAAGATCCATCAAATTCTGCAAAAGACGAGGAGGACAGCAAAGAAGAATACATGGCAGACCAAAATATGGACTCGATGACTTAGGGCCCACTCACACTTCCAAGTGTTTTACACAAGATGCTAATGCATTCAAAGGAGGTCTTAACAAAGTATGACCCTGATAAGATAGTGAAGGATGAAGACCATATGGACACCTTTTACCTGCTTCTGCAAATAATGAGGTATGTTATGATGATGTTGCATGTATAACTTTCTTGTGTACCTTGGATGGTAGAGCAGTTGTATGGTACCACAACCTTCCTCCAAACTCCATCCAGAATTGGAGGAGGTTTAAGAGGATCTTCCCTGAAAATCTGTTGATGATAAGACCCCCGCCATGTTATTAAAAGAGCTTGGTAATATTAGGAAGGAGCGAAAGGAAAAAGTGAAAGATTTCAACTAGAGGTTCAATCACATTTTGAACAAATTTTCGGAAGACACAAAACCTCATGACTGCATCACCATATATTAATACACCTCTACCTTGCCAACAAGCATTGCGTAGTTTATGAATCGAACTGAGAAACAAACACCAAAATAAAATTATGAAGAGGCTATCACTATTCAAAAGGAATTGTGTGCTATCTGATTCATCTCAAATGGTGAACCAACAAAAGAATCGAAGGACATGGGTAATAGGTCTCAGGGTTGTTTTAGTAGGGCTAAAAGAAAGAACCATCTGATCTACAAAACTTGACTCATCTTGTCAAGTCTCTGTCTAATGAAATGGTAGAGCTCAAATAAAGGTCAAGTGATACCACCATGAGTAGTAAGACTCGTAGATTTAACCTATTAAGAAGGACTGCAGCTTCTAGCAATATCAGCAACCAACCGAAAAAGTCTTCACAAGGCTCCAATGTTGTGTTGAACATTGAGAAGATGGGCATAGATCAATATTGCAATTTTAATCAAGAACGTCATTCAAATAAGACGCTCCCACAATGGAATCAATTCGTGAGCATGGCCTTTATGCAACTTGTTTATTCAGTAATTGCTGAAGAGCAGAATGAGCCTATTGAAGAAAAATAAGAAGCTACAATAGTTGATGAGACTCCAAGTTTGTTGAAAAATGTGCAACAAGAAATGTTAAATTTAGAATGTGCTAAAAATAAGACTCCTAAAAATAGCATGTCTAAAAATAGAAGTTTGGCCAGTGAGGTCATTGGCCACTTTGGGTGAGAGGTGAAACCGCTAAAAATAGAAAGTTCTAAAAATAGCATTTATGGGTCCCTTCTTATTTATAGAAGTCCCCGGTCTATCAATAGGAAGTAAAAACGAATTTGGTCTTAACAATAGTTTAAAATATTAATTAATTAATCTCCATGAGTTAATTATTTAAGGAAAAACAAACTTGAAGTCTATGTGAGGACATGCAACATTTTATCTATTAATTGGTGAATTTATCCAATGATGAGTTAAAGAGATAAGGATGAGTTGTAATTAGTTGGCTCAGTTAACTGAGTCGAGTCCAGTTAGATTAATTTAACAAGTTGTTAAATTAATGAGATTCAGTTTGTTAATGCTTGCATGCATGTAACAACTGGTATTTTTAGATAACTGAATATTATAGCTTAAATAACTCATGCATGTCATTTCAGACAAAGACCCAGTTGAGATCAGAGAAGGGACAGTGTACTATCAGTTGGATGAATATTTTTACTATAAAGGAAGCTAATCCATGATGAGGATTTATCTCCTTCAGGTTTGTGCAGTTATTTCAGAGGGCAATGTTGTGTGTGAGGTGAGAATCACACAGGTTGTAGCTGGAGGACCCAGGAAAAACTGTGCATAGAAATAAGAGGCTTGGAGGGCATAGGAGAAGGTTTGTGAGAAGCCTTTGACTATCTATGAGCAGCAGAGGGATTGTACTAAGAGATGGATAGCTTCTGAGCTAAGGCTTTGTGTAATCTGGACATATTTCCACTTGTATGATAATATAGAGATGGGGTTTTAAGCAGGTGCTTTCCTTGGGTAAATTATTCTGTGTTATGTATGATTGATTCCTTCTTATCAGTTATATGTGTTCTTATTGATGTTGGTCATGGTTGATTAAGCTTCCACTAAGTTGTTTGTAGAAGTAGATCAAGTGTTTTTCTTTAGTACATTGCATTACCAGGTTGATCTATAGGTGGGAAATTTCTACATGGTATTAGAGCTAGCTAATTTGTAGAAAAAGTTCTACATGGTATCAGAGCTAGCTGATGTGTAGAAAAATTCTACAAAATTCTACATGGTATTGGATCACAGGTGATCAAGCAAGAACAATATACTGAGAGGAGATTTCAAAGTTTTGAGTTTTGGGCTAAGAGTTTGTAGAGAAGATCTGAAAATTTCTATACAAAATTTTTAGAAATAAATAGCAGATTTGGATTCCTTGCAAAAAAATACCTAAACGAAAAAAAAAATCGGCTAAATCAGAGTTCGGATGAGGCAGATATCGCTGATTTAAAATCAGCTCCTTTTTTAGAAGATTTCATTGATCCGAATTTGATCCACAAAATATTGTCAAGAACCTTGACTGTATTGAGTTGAACAAATCCTTGAAAATTCCAAAACAACGATCAAAAATGCCTTGAACCAGTGGCAATGGCTGCCAACGTAGAACGACGAGGACCTCGATCAAAGTGCGCTGACCAAGGCCCATGGAGATTGCACAGGAGGTCAAAGTAGCCCCTGGGAGCCCCGGATCAGGAAAAGGAGGTGATTTTAATCGTGCTAAGCTGGGCAAACAGGGCTAAAGTGTAAAAGCCTTAAGCACTCGGTTGCATTGGGAGCCGAAGAACCGCAGGTGGAGAAAAAAAAACCACTAAAGGACAAAGGCAGGACCCGCGCTCTAGAAAATTGGTGTTATTGATTGGGGCACCCTTGAATGGTAAGAGGTTTTGGAAGAGAGTGGAGTGATCCCACTCAGCGATCGACGAGTGGTAGCGGAGGTGAGAGAAAAACTGTCATGATCACGTGCTATCAGTCGAGCAAGTCAACCGCGCTTGACGTGCGTATGACATTAGATCTGGAGGAGCCCAGATCAGACGGCTAACATTGCGCCCGATGGAGGAAGCAGAATCGACAGGGGATTAAGCTGTGTTATAAAGGGATTTGGAGTCTGTTTGACCGCTACAGTGGAGAAAGAATGCATACGTGATGTAACGGAAGAAACGAACCGACGAAGCATGCTGGCACCAGTTAGATGGAGACACATGGCCACTTCCCGAGCGTTCATGCTAACGCCAAACAGGGAACTCCAAGCGCAGCTGTAGAAGGTGAATCGACGTAGGTGGGAGAGGAATCAAACAGGCATAGGGATCGAATGAATAAAGCCATGAATAGAGACAGTCGGAAGAAGATCAAGTGGTAAGAGACAGAGAGAAGAGAAGAGTTAATTGGAAACCCGAATTGAGAGGAGTCTAAGCAACTAAGAGAGATAGTGAACACAGAGAGCAGTAAAGCCAAGCAGAGGAGACAGAGGGCCGAGCTGACCACAGGCAGCATCGAGCACCAGAGAGCTTGAAGATTCAAGCCTTCCCATAGAGGAATCTGTCCAGATCGAGCATCACAGTTGGCTCTTTCCACTGTAGACCAAGGGTCACAGAGCTGGTAGGAAGAACAAGAGTTTGTGTACTCTGAGTGGCTTGGGGAATCCAAGAACCACCCTGCCAAGCAAACCTGTTTCAGGAGAACTCGCATTGAGTCCCTATATTTTTAATTCTCTTCTTAGAGACACAATAAAAAAAGGCCACCACTGAAGCTAGATTGGAGATGTAGTCCTGGAGAATAGGGTGAACTCCTTATTAAAACTATTTGTGTCATTGTGTTGCTTACTGTATTTCTCTGCTGTCTTTCCACTTATTTTCTGTGTATTGGCAATCTGATCGATCCGTTTCTTAAATAACATAGAACACACACCATCACATGAGTCTGTAATACCTTTTGTTTTAATAAATCTTTAACTGATGGTACTCATAGAGTGATTATCATATCAAGTGGTATCAGAGCTCTAGGCTGTAAGGTTAGACAAGCTTGTGTTGGTTTAGTTGTGAATGCTCACTAGATCAAAGATCAAGTTAGGAGAAGGAGAGTTGGTGGAAACTAATCCTGAAATTGGGAGAGTCTATTTTCGGAAGACAATGTCAGAGGAAGGTTCTATAGGGCTAGACCCTTAATTCATAGAAAGTTTCCTAGCTATAAAGTCTATGGTAGAGGAAATGTATAGAGACTTTAGAAAGCATAAGGATGAATATTCATTAGGCTCTAAGCAAGATAAAGAAGAAGATGAGTCTCATCTCCATGACCACTCCAAAGGAAAGGGGAAAGAGGAAAGCTTTCTCACACCTCCTAATAGCCCTGTGCATAATAAGAAAGCATCTTTAATTAAGTTAGATGTTAAATTTGATTTGCCTATATATGATGGAGAGCTAAATGTTGAAAAGTTGGACAAGTGGATTAGACGAATTGATGTGTATTGCAGAGTACAGAACATAGACTCAGACAAGAGTAAGATTCAGCTGCCAAGCCTACGCCTAGGAGACACTGCCTTGGTTTGGTGGGAAGGCAGAACCCAAGCTGATATGAAGAAGCATGGTAAGACCATCTCTGTCTAGAGTGAATTTTTTGTAATCAAAAAGAAGTTCTATCCATTGACCTACATGCAACAATCCATGATGAGTTGGCAAACTCTTTGGCAGTTGAAAGGGAAAAGTGTACAAGGGTATACTCAAGAGTTCAGAAAGAGAGCATTGATGTTGGGTATCTCATTAGACTCACCAGAGACTCTTTTGAAGTACATTGGTGGTCTACACAGCTACAGGAGGCATACCATCCTCATGTTTAATCCCACTAGTATAGATGAGGTATCTATACAAGCTACTCATCTAGAAGCTAGAGGAAAGAATGGAAATCAAGAAGTTGGGGGACCATCCCAACCCACTGTAAGCAAGAACAAGGAGAAAAGAAAGCAGAAGTGGAAAGCAAGGAAGGCTAACACTGCACAGAAAGGCAAAGCTTCATGCACTCACTGTAAAAAGGAGGGGCATGATGATGAGCACTGTTGGATTCTGCATCCAGAGCTAAGACCTAAGAAGTATGAGGGCAAGAAGAAGAAGACTGCTACAGCTATTCAGAAAGATTTGGGGTCAAACTCAGGAGATGAAACAATCATTGCAGCCACAGGTATAAAAGGTAAGAATTATGAAGCATCTACTAGTAATTCTGTTCAATCTGTTATTGATGAAGAACATGAGAGAAAAAGTCATGAGCTTTTCCATATTCGAGTTGTTTCCAAAAATCAAAAGATTGATACTTTTTTTGATAGTGGCTCAAAAGTAAATCTGATTTTTGAAGCAATTGTAAAAAAATTGGGATTAGCAACTACACCTCATAAGAAGCCATACCCATTAGGATGGTTGAATGATAAAGCACAACTACAAGTGACTAGACAGTGCAAACTCAAGTTTTCTTTTGGGTCAGCATTTGTAGATGAGGTTGAGTTAGATGTAATTCCTTTGGATATATGTGGAATTGTTTTAGGAAGTCCTTACTTGTATGATATAAAGGCTAATTTCTATAGAGTTGAGAACAAGTATCTACTTGTTAAAGATGGAATCGAATACTTTGTAAGAGCTCGTAAGCTCAAGAATAATTATACTCTCATAAACTCAGGACAGATGAAGAGAATGATAAATTCATGCAAATAGTTCTTACTAATGGTTGTAAAGGAAAAGAAATTTGATAAAACCAACGTATTTGGGGGCTGTAATACTAATCAGCAAGTTGATATAGAAAAGATTGTTTCAGAGTATGATGTCTTATTTCAAGAACCACAAGGTCTGCCACCCAAAAAGGGAATAGTACATGATATTATTTTGCAGTAAGATGTTCCTTTGCCTAACATTGGGATGTACAGGTTGTCTGCTTTAGAGAATGTTGAAATCAAGAGGCAGGTGCAAGAGTTGCTCGAGAAAGGGTTCATCAGGCCTAGCACATCACCATGTGGGTCACCCATCGTCTTGGTGAGAAAGAAAGATGGCTCGTGGAGAATGTGCATTGACTACCGAGCACTAAATAAGATAACAATAAAAAATCGTTATCCCCTTCCTCGCATAGATGATCTTTTAGATCAATTGAAGGAAGCTATTTATTTCACCAAGATGGATTTTCACAGTGGATACCATCAGGTCAGAGTTGTAGAGCAAGATGCATGGAAGACTGCTTTCAAAACAAAGCAAAGATGATATGAATGGCTGGTTATGCCTTTTGGCCTAACTAATGCTCCTGCTACTTTCATGAGATTAATGAATGATGTACTCAGACCTTTTCTTGATGATTTTGTTATTGTGTATCTGGATGACATTCTGATTTTTAGTAAAACATGGGAAGAACATTTAAAGCATGTTAAGCAGACATTAGATGTTTTGAGAAGAGAAAAACTTTATGTTAAACTCTCCAAATGTGAATTTGGAAAAACCTCTCTAAATTATTTGGGTCACATAGTAGGGGGAGGTGAATTGAAAATAGATCCCTCTAAAGTGGCAGTCATTGTAAACTGGCCTAAACCCCAGTCTGCTACAGAAGTGAGAAGCTTCTTAGGAGCAGCACAATATTGGAGGAAGTTCATTTCAAATTTTTCCTCAATTGCAGCTCCCTTACATGCTTTGACAGGATTGAACAAGGTGTTTCAATGGGGAGGAAAACAACAGAAAGCCTTCGACACCTTGAAAGAAAAGATTAGTACAACACCTGTACTAGCACTGCCAGATCTACAAAGACCATTTGAGATATAAACTGATGCCAGTGACTATGCCATGGGAGCAGTGTTGACACAACATGGTAAACCCATATGTTATCATTATGAGACTTTTAATCCTGCAGTAGTTAACTATCCTACCTATGATAAAGAATTGTATGCATTAGTTCAGAGTGTGAAAAAGTGGAAACATTACTTAATGGGCAAAGAAATAGTAATACACACTGATCATCAGCCACTTCAATATCTACACTCCCAAACTAAGTTGCAACAATCAAGACATTACAGATGGATGGGTTTTCTACAACAGTTTCATTTAGTCATCATATATAAAAAGGGCATACATAACAAGGTTGCAGATATGTTATCGAGACCCATTACAAATTCATCTACCATACTTAAGCATAATTCTGTGCTGCGTGAAAGCTACATAGAACAGTATGCTCAGGACATGGACTTTCAAGATGTATATGAAACTTTGAGTCAAGGCAAAAGAATAGAAGAATTGGACTATCATATGAAGGACCGACTCTTATATCATTGTGGGAAACTCTGCATTCCACAAACTTAGAGAGTAAAGATAATTAGGGAAGCACATACTTCTCTGACATCAGGTCACTTTGGGGTAAGTAAAATAGTTGCACAGCTGCAAAGGTTCTGCTATTGGCCGAAAATGAATGAGACAGTTTCTAGATATGTAAAGGGATGTGCTGTGTGTGCTAAAAGCAAGCCCAGTAACAGAAAACTAGGCTTATACACTCCATTACCAGTTCCTTCTCACCCTTGGGAAAGCATTTCCATGGATTTTGTTGGAGGACTGCCTAAATCTAGGAAAGGTCATGATTATCTGTATGTTGTTGTGGATAGATTCAGCAAAATGTGTATTTTGATACCCTGTAGTAAACATATTACAGCTAAACAAACTGCATAATTATTCTTTGAACATGTATGGGTTCATTTCGGATTACCCACTTTTATTGTATCTGATCGAGACACCTGATTTGTGGGGAAGTTTTGGTCAAGTCTGTGGGAACTAATGGAAACCAAGTTAAAGAAAAGCATAGCTTTTCATCCACAAACAGATGGCCAGACAAAAGTAGTTAACAGGATGGTGATCTAGTTACTGAGAGGATATTGCAGCAAACACCCTAAGCTTTGGGATGAACACTTGTGTTATGTGCAGCATGCTTACAATAGAGCCAAACACTCTTCTACACAAAGATCTCCTTTTGAGACCTGCTTTGGTTTCATAACAAGGTCTCCTTTGGATTTTGTCTTTGGTAAAGATACCATGGTTGATAGACATAGTGATGTGGACAAGGCAACTAGGTTCATTGAATAGATCCAGGAGATCCATTAGGCGGTACAGGAACAACTAGAAAAGATCCAGGCCAAGTACAAGGCTAGGCATGATAAGCATCGGATGGAGCATAGTTTTCAAGTTGGAGACCAAGTTTGGCTGCATATCAGCAAGGACAGGATGCAAGGTGAAGGTAAAAAGCTAAAACCTATCAGGTATGGACCCTTCAGGATACTTGAGAAGATTGGTGAAAATGCTTTTCACCTTGAGCTACCAGCTTACATGCACATCTACTCAGTCGTAAATGCAGACTGTTTGAGGTTGTTTGAACCTTCAATGATTGAGGACCCGGAAGAGCAGAGTCAATTACCTTCTGTTGACGACCTGCTACCTGAATATCTTAAAGAGTTGCAGGAAGACACAGTGCTAGACAGGAAGGTAAGGACGATGCATAGTGGATAGGTGGAATACCTTAGGATTGGGCTTAAAGGTTCGAAGCCGAGCAGTGCAAAGTGGATTGAGATTGGGCAGGTGAGACAAAAATTTCCTCACTTAGTTGATGCTTGAAGAAAACCAACTTTTGGTGGTCCAAAATCTTTTTCAGTAGGGAGGCCGTGATCTGAATCGAATCCACAAAAGACTGTCAAGAACCTTGACTGTATCGAGCTGAACAAATCCTTGAAAATTCCAAAATAGCGATAAAAAACACCTTGAACCAGTGGCAATGGCCACCAACGTAGAACGACAAGGACCTCGGTCAAAACGCACTGACCGAGGCCCATGGAGATTGCACAGGAGGTCAAAGTAGCCCCTGGAAACCCCGGATCGGGAAAAGGTGGCGATTTTGATGCGCGATTAGCACTAATCACGCATCCCTAGGAAAACAAGGCTAAAGTGGAAAAGCCTTAAGCACTCGGTCGCGTTGGGAGCTGGAGAACCGCGGGCGGAGAAACCAAAAGCACTAAAGGACAAAGGTGGGACCCGTGCTCTGGAAAATGGCGGTATTGATCGGGGCGCCCTTGAACAGTAAGAGGTTTTGGAAGAGAGCAGAGCGATCCCACTCAGCGATCGACGTGTGGCAGTGGAGATGAGAGAAAAACTACCGTGATCACGCGTTATCGGTCGAGCAAGTCAACCGCGCTTGATGTGCATATGACGTTGGATATGGAGGAGCCCAGATCGGACGGCTGAGATTGCGCCCAATGGAGGAAGTGTAATCAACAGGGGATTAAGCCGCGTTCTAAAGGGATTTGGAGTCCGTTTGACCACCATGGTGGAGAAAGAATGCATACCCGGCGTAATGGAAGAAACGAACCGACGAAGCATGCTGGCACTAGTTAGATGAAGACACGTGGCCACTTCTCAAGCGTTCATGTTGACACCGAACAGAGAACTCCAAGAGCAGCTGCAGAAGGTGAATCGACGCAAGCGAGAGAGGAACTGAATAGGCATAGGGATCAAATGACTAAAGCCATGAACAGAGACAGTCAGAAGAAGATCAAGTGGTAAGAGACATAGAGAAGAGAAGAGTTAATTGGAAACCCAAATTGAGAGGAGTCGAAGCAACTAAGAGAGACAATGAACACAGAGAGCAGTAAAGCCAAGCAGAGGAGACAGAGGGCCGAGCTGACCACAGGCAGCATCGAGAACTAGAGAGCTTGAAGATTCAAGCCTTCCCATAGAGGAATCTGTCCAAATCGAGCATCACAGTTGGCTCTTTCCACTGTAGATCAAGGGTCACAGAGCTGGTAGGAAGAACAAGAATCTGTGTACTCCGAGTGGCTTGGGGAATCTAAGAACCACCCTACCAAGCAAACCTGTTTCAAGAGAACTCACATTGAGTCCCTGTATTTGTAATTCTCTGCTTAAAGACACTATAAAACAAGGCCACCACTGAAGCTGGACCGGAGACGTAGCCCTGGAGAATAGGGTGAACTCCTTATTAAAACTATTTGTGTCTTTGTGTTGCTTCACTGTATTTCTCTGCTGTCTTTCCACTTATTTTATGTGTATTGGCAATCTAATCGATCCATTGCTTAAATAACATAGAACAAACACCAGCACATGAGTCTGTAATACCTTTTTTTTAATAAATCTTTAACTGATGGCACTCATAGAGTGATTATCAAATCATTCATGACGATAGAAAAGTGGAAATAGATTGGTCTGCTAGCCAAGAACCTGTATGCACTTGAGGTACAAGATGCATGCAAAGCCTTGAGGAGCAAGGCAAAGGTTAGAGACTTGGTGGTTGAGAGGGAGGGTATATTACCTCTCAACATGCAGTGCCAGAAGAAGTCTCAGACAATTGTGGAGAAGCCACGATTGGTGCAGCAGCTTCAGGAGTTTGTGAAGCAGCTACAACAGGGGTAGCTGAGTGGAGATCGAGTACAAGCATCTACTCATGGAGAGACCTCCAGTAGGGGGAAACTTCGAGCCAGGTGGGCAGAGGTATCACATGCAACCATACCTCTAGGTAGGAGGTGGGGTGATATAGAGTGATTGTCCCGAGGAGGAGGGGTAGGATCCTTCAGGTACCCAACCTCTTGGATGAAACCTTGCTATGGGAGCCCCAATGTGGAGTAGCAGGAACTGACTGATTGGGTAGAGACAGATGCGGATGGAGTGCTAGAAAGAGCTATAGTGTAGGGAATCCCAGGACAGCGCATAGCTAGCAAGCTGTAGCAATGCGAGAGGCACAAGTGTTTTGCACAGTGCTAGGTGGCACAGAGAGGTGTGCAATGGTGTGAGATGCATGGAGATGTTGCAGTAGTGCAGATGTCAGAGAGGGAGCACTTGTCAGCAGCAGGTAGAGCTTCAGCATCAGAGTATGTTGCTAGCCTAACAGAGTGGTCAATTGGGATTTTTTTTGTTCCAAGTGTTGTTGGAGCAATTGGACCGGGTAGATGTGTTGCATGTAGAACATTCCAAAGTTACAAGATCAAGTTCAAGAGGAATATTTTCTTGTTGAGAGAGTGTGTTGAAAAATGTGCAACAAGAAATGTTAAATTTAGAATGTGTTAAAAATAGGATTCCTAAAAATATCATGTCTAAAAATAACAGTTTGACCAGTGAGGTCATTGGCCACCTTGGGTGAGAGGTGAAACTGCTAAATATAGAAAGTTCTAAAAATAGCATTTCTAGGTCCCTTCCTATTTATAGTAGTCCCTGGTCTATCAATAGGAAGTAAAAACGAATTTTGTCTTAACAACAATTTAAAATATTAATTAATTAATCTCCATGAGTTAATTAGTTAAGGAAAAACAAACGTGAAGTCTATGTGAGGACGTGCAATAGTTTATCTATTAATTGGTGCATTTATCCATCAGTTAAAGAGATAAGGATAAGTTGTAATTATGAGTTGTAATTAGTTGGCTCAGTTAACTGAGTCAAGTCCAGTTAGATTAATTTAACAAGTTGTTAAATTAATGAGATTCAGTTTGTTAATGCTTGCATGCATGTAACAACTGGTATTTTCATATAACTGAATATTATAGCTTAAATAACTCATGCATGTCAGTTCAGACAAAGACCCAGTTGAGATCAGAGAAGGGATAGTGTACTATTAGTTGGATGAATATTTTTTCTATAAAGGAAGCTCATCCATGATGAGGATTTATCTCCTTCAGGTTTGTGCAGTTATTTCAGAGGTCAGTGTTGTGTGTTAGGTGAGAATCACACAGGTTGCAGCTGGAGGACCCAGGAAAAACTATGCATAGAAATAAGAGGCTTGGAGGGCAGAGGAGAAGGTTTGTGAGAAGCCTTTGATTGTATATGAGCAGTAGAGGGATTGTAATGAGAGCTGGATATCTTCCGAGCTAAGGTTTTGTGTAATCTAGACATATTTCCACTTGTATGATAATACAGAAATGGGGTTTTAGGCAGGTGCTTTCCCCAGGTAAATTCTTCTGTGTTATGTGTGATTGATTCCTTCTTATCAGTTATATGTGTTCTTATTGATGTTGCTCATGGTTGATTAAGCTTCTACTAAATTGTTTTTAGAAGTAGATCAAGTGTTTTTCTTTAGTACATTGCATTACCAGGTTGATCTACAGGTGGGAAATTTCTACATGGTATTAGAGCTAGCTGATTTGTAGAAAAAGTTCTACATGGTATCAGAGCTAGCTGATGTGTAGAAAAATTCTACATGGGCATGCAGTGAACATGCTTAATTGTATACTCACAATCGAAAAGAGTATTACCAATAAGAATCTTCTGAGTGACGGTCCAACCCAGAAGCAAAACAATCAGTACAACTTCAAAAGCCAAGGGCTATCTACTACAATTGACTTCTCGAAGTGAAAATACAAAGAAAACCTATTAAGGAAAATCAACCCATCAACTAACTTAGTGCAAAACATTCAGAGAAAGTCTGGAAATAAGTCTAACGAAAAGTGTTTCCTACAACAGTAAGGACAAAACCATCACTTTGGAAACCAAAAATTAAGTTACGTACCTAGACACCTCGAGTAGTCTTCCCACTATGGACTATAACATAATCGATGACATGAAGAAGATTCAAGAAAATATCTCATTGTTTGAATTAACAAAGATCATGAGCTAGCAGGAAATTCTCCTACAGGCACTTGGGAAAACCTCCACATGTACCACTACCTCTTCAGACAAGGGATCTGGTAAGTGTCCTAGTTCTCTCGAATATGTACTCAATTCACTTACGATGGATGTGAATACACTCTACCCACCTTTCTTGTTAACTTTTGAAATATTGAATTTCAATGTACATAATTGATTGGTTGATTCCAGTGCATTGATGAATGTAATGCCATTATCTATTGCCAAGAAAACCAATGCTAAATAATAAAAAAATAGATGCAAAAATTATTCAGTTGGGCATGACTCATGTTGAGGGAATTGGTGAATTCAAAGATATCATCCTCTGCATATCATCCAATGGACTAGTTCACCAATGTATCAACATAGTGATTGTGGACATTCCGGAAGACTACAGAGTAATGTTGAGCAGAGACTGGTCTAACAAGCTACAAGGGTAATTTTCCACATATTGGTCACACTTATGGCTTCCATGCAAAGGTAGAACTAATTGGATCTCGGTAGAATTAGAGAGATTAATGAAACACACTGTCACTTACTTGAATGGGCATAATGAACTGATGGCGTTTGCAGAATTAATTTTTGGTAATTTCTTCCTTGAAACTCAATTGGGGTGTTATCTTACACAACCATCCTGAGTTCCACCAGATGCATAGTGTGATCTCCTTCCTTGTCTGACTGGTGATAATGAACGTTATATAGTTAGTAGTAGTTGAAGTAGTACTATTGTAGTTCCCAGTCCCTATACATATGATGCTTTGACTATGTACTTCAATGGTTCCAAAACGCATGAGGGATTTAGAGTTGGTTGTGTTTTAATAGACCCGCTTTAGAGAAAGCATTTGATCTCTAGCATCTTGGAATTAGAGTGCACGAACAACACCGCAGAGTATGAGGCACTCATCTTGGGATTGCAAAAGGCCATTGACCTCAATTTTTCCATCCTAAACATGGTAGGTGACTCAGAAATTTTGGTACAATAGATACAATGTTTCATGGAGAATGTTGACATATTCAAAGACACAATGATCAATGAGGACGAGCACGAAAAATATTTGCAGGATGCAACCAATGCAAGTAAAGGAAAGATCATTCTCAAGGGTATGCTATCATTGGAAAAGTTGTATGACCTACAGAATCACTTCCGGGGACCTATCAATGCCAAGACCCACAGTTCCACATTGTCGCATAAGCAGATTAACTTGGTAACAAATAAGGATCTGAACTATGTCAATCTCGATACTTGTTGCACACTACAAGAGCGACAAGCCTTCATCCGCTTATTCGAGCAATACCATGATGTATTCACATGGATGTACAATGAACTCAATACATATGACACACAAACCATCCAAAATGTGATACCAATTAAGGAAGGGGCCAAGCCATTCCAATAGAAGCTAAGGAAAGTACGTCTAATGCTTGAGCCTCTTATTCAGAAAAAGTTGAGAAAATTGTTGGATGCCCGGATCATATTAGTGTGAGACACTCAATGTGGGTGTCCAATTTGGTCTTGGTAAGGAAGAAGTATGGGGAAATATGCCTGTGTGTAGATGTCCAAAATCTCAACTGTGCCTTGGAAAAAGGCAATATTGCATGTCATCCATGGAACAAATATTGAAAATAGTATCAGGTTTTGAAATGTTTTCTCTATTATATGAGTATTATGGATATAACTAGGGTCTTGTTCAAGAGCCTGACATACTTAGGAATACATTCAGAACAAGGTGGGGCACATTCACATTCATATGAATTTTTTTTGGGCTAATCAATGCTGGTGCAACATGCCAACATGTTATGGACATTGCTTTTCATGGACTCAATGGGCAGAGTGTAGTGGTCTATCTTGATGATGTAACGATCTTCTCCAAATATAGGTCAGAGCACATATGCCAGTTGAATAATATTTTTTAGTGATGTTGCATGTACAGGATATCCTTAAATCCAAAGAAAAGTATCTTCGCAGTGTTCGAGGGTAATATCTTGGGCCACATTATTACTAAGAGTGGGATTAAGGTTGACCTAGATAGGGTCAGGACAATCACGTAGATTTCCTTCCCAGCAAATAAGAAATCCATGCCTAGATTGTCAAATCAACACAAGAGATAGTGAAGAAAGATGTGGTCTACAAATGGGATAAAAAGGAAAAGGATGTGTTTTCCCATATTAAGCAAGCTATAACAGAAGAACCCGCATTGTACAACCCAAACTTTGATAAATATTTCTTGCTCCACACTTTTTCTTTTGATACCTCTCTTGTTGTTGTACTCACTTAGAAGGATGAATTAAACAATGAGCGAACTATCTCCTTCATGTGCACAAGTCTGTAAAGACTAGAGCTTAACTACTGTGCCATGGAAAAACAACCTTATGCAGTATACAAGGAGGTAAATAATTTCAGGCCCTATCTATTAAAGAACCACTGTGTTATCTTTTTCCCTCACATAGTAGTTAGGTCACTACTTGTCCAACAAGAGTTGGGTGAAAGTAGAGTAAACTAGATGACAGGGTTGCAAGAGTATGATCTAGAAATCAAGCTTGTTCACACAATCAAGGGCCATGGTATTTTCTAATTAGCAGTAAATGCGAAGGAGGAGGAAGAAGAGATTTCAATATGGGAGCAATAATTTGAGATGTATAATGTTGAACGAGCCTTCCCTACCTTGAGCACGACACAATTCTCTCCCACTTTTCCACATGATAGAAGAGGCAACTAAGAATTAAAGAATTATCATATCATTTGGCACATGGGGTGTTGCTCAGAAAGAGCCATAATAGAGTACTACTAAGGTGTTTGGAGGCACATGATTCAAAAAGGTATTGCGTGATGTCCAAGATAGACGATTCAGGGGACACTTTGGAGGAAAGACTACAACACATATGGTTATGTGGGTCGGCTTCTACTCACCCACATTATTCAGAGATGCTTAAGCTTATGTCGGCAAGTGCCCAATCTGTCAAAGGTGTGCCAACATAAACAATAACTCATCCACCCTGCTGCAGCCCATTGTAATGGAAGAACCTTTTAAACAGTGGGGCTTGGACATTATTGGGGAAATTTTCCCACACTCGTAGTAGAAGCACTGCTACACATTAACTACTACATATTACTGCACGTGGTGGAAAAAAGTAGCTCGGATCAAGTAGGTTAGTGATCAGGAAGTCATCAACTTTCTGCAACAGAACATCATTTCCAGGTTCAACATTCCTACTTCACTTGTTTTTGATATTGTAACATACTTTTCATCATTAATACTCTACGATTTTGCATTAGAAGATGGTATCATATTGAAACATTCAGCTAATTACTATCCACAGGGTAATGGTCTTACTAAATCCACCAACAATAACCTTATTTGCATTATAAAAAAGACCATATTCTTTGAACAACGAAACCTGACACTCTACTTTGGTGAATGCCTTATGGGCTAACCGAGTCACACCAAAACCTTCCTTGAACACCTCCCTTTACTTTATGGTGTAGGGAAAATAATCCATCCTCTTGCCAAACATCTACTTGCCTACTCTTCAACTAACACAAGAATCCCAAGGTAAGCCATTTCTATTAGTTCAACATAGGATGGACACTCTTGATAAGCTACAAGAAGAAATGTTGAAAGATAAAGAAAAAATTTCACTTCACTAGAGTCATATGAGAGGTGGTTTGACAAGAAGAATGTAGGGAAAAAAAGCTTTAGTATGGGTGACATAGTCTTAAAGTGGGATAAATCCCACAAGGACAAATGCAAACACACTAAGTTTCAATCCCTGTGGATTGGGCCATTCACGGTGCACATAATGATTGGATAGCTTAGTTATCACCTTTAATCACTTGGCGGGAAGATTGAATTTCTCCTTGTCAACGGCCAAGACTTGGAACAATATTTTCAATGAAAACTCGGGTTCTGCCCTACACTGTGTACATAGTATTTTATTTTGTTGTTTTTTTGCTTGTTTGAATTTCCTTTTGGTCTTCATTATGTAAATACATGTTGTGCATGGATATATTGTGGCTTCTAAGTATGTGTGTGGCAAAACTATAAAGAGTCTTGTGACTTCAGCATTTGGCTAGCCTATTCTCCCTCTTCCTTGTGTTGGTTACATCTTTTGGCCAATGAAGTCCCGATGGAAAATACGATCCATCAGTAAGGAGGGTTTTGGTCCAACCATGAACCCATGTTTAGTCTGTAAATGTCATGCCTATACTAGGTATTTATAGTTTTGTTGTCTTCAATATTATCCTACTGGTAGAAATGGAGAAGGGGATAAATATAAATGAGCAAACCTAAATCAAAGGTCTCTATATGCTTCTCTAAAGGAACAACCTCTTATTCTCTCAATAAATCAGGATCCCTCTTCTACCCCAAAATAAATAAGTGCCAATGCACAGTTCTATTTAAATAAATAAATAAAGGTAAAAGAAGAGAAAGGCTTCATGTCCATAGAGGTGAAGATCGAGGTATTCTCTAGGATCGTTGGAAGTGGAGAAATGTTTGTGTTCCTACATGACTGCGCCGGGGTATTGTCCAGGCCTCCTGGCAGTGGATCAACACCAGAGATGACAAATTATACTCTGAAAATCTTAAGCTCGCGAGCTACACTACCCTTCCCAACTCGAAACATTGTGATTATGGTGAATCTTATGTTGTGTCCAACTAAGAAGATATATATGGGACCATGTATATTCGTGGGGTAAGTGGGTAGGCCAAAGTAATCTGCATGAGGAATCCATACTCCCTGAAGAACCAAGGCCCTGCACATAAGAAATTAACCAAAACAAAGAAGTTAGAGTTCAAATAGTGTGTCGCCAAGTGTTGTAGATGTTGCAACACCCTCCAAAATTTTGGCTTGCACCCAATTTTGAAGCCTTCCTTGGTCTTTTCATTGTTGTTTCAAATGCTAGAGCTCATTTCATGAGTGTTCTTATAGTGCTTTGGTCCCTTTGGCATGTTAGGTTAACTATATTCTTTTGACAGGTTTGGTTGTCGTGCAATGTTTGCGAGCCTTTTCTAATGGTTTCAAAGGTAGAACTTTGTGTATGTGATCTTTCCCAACCATGTAAGAATCTGTCTCATCCATACAAAAAGTCTTGAACAATGTTGCACAAGTGTCTCCACAGTCATCCTAAAGCCTATCTTAAGTGTCGCACTTGTCATATCTTGTTGTGAGGTAGTCACATGGAGGAAAATGCTTTGTTCATGTGTTCAAATGATCTATGTTTTTATGTCATCAAAGTATGCTAAGTGTGTGATCACAGTAAAGGTTCATCACAGTTCATCACCCATCCCACACTTATCCATTTTTGGAGAATCCTCTTGACTGAGCAACTTAGCTTCACCGGTACCCAACTGAAATGTGCACTACGTACTATCAACCCTCTAAGTTGTGACCTTAGTTCTTAGAACTACACAATGCATAGTTCCTATCCCCTAGGGATGTTTCTCTACGCAATTCATGTGGCCAACTCTTGATCTTGACCCCTAGAGTTGCATAGTTATGTATCCTAGTCTTCCTTGAACTGTGCACTTCGCATCCTCAACCCTCAAGCTTTTCTCTTTTCAGTTGGGACTACACAAGGTGCGGAAGCCCAAATTCCCTTGAAACAAAAAACTGTGTAGATGGTTCTCCCAATATTCTTTCCCTCAGCCAAACCCCACCGCCTCCAAAAACTGCCCAGATTTTCCCTTCAAGCCTCTTTGATCTGCACATTGCACAGTCTCGGAGCCCAAGCTCTCACCCTGACTGCTAGAACTGTGAAATGTGTTGGTAGGCTAAATTGCTTCATTTTTAACCCCTTTTCCCTTCAAAACCATAACCTTAGACCTCTGTTTTAACCTTGTAAACCTACCTATTCATGCACTAGTCCAAGAATCATGCATTTTCCTACACTAGATTTATATTTCATGTTTAAGGGTTACGAATGTGCTTAATTAATCGTTTTCATAGATTTTGTACCTTTAATAATATTTGGAACTAATATTTATTTTCCTAAAGTATTTGATATGCAATGTATTGATCATCCCGTTAGCATGGTTGAGTGTAGGTAGGATTCATGCACCGCTGGCGAATCCTTAACTATTGTGACAGCGCACCACCTAATGCAGACACCTTGTTCCAGAATAGTCAACTCGAGTTGGGCTCGAAGTGGTGAAAAGTCAAGCATATGGTGGAGATTGGGCCACCAGCCAAATACTTAGATTAGAGTTTTGTTATAGCCGAAAGGCTTAATATGAATTGTTATTGTTATTTTGTTATAGCCAAAAGGCTCAGATTGGAATGCTTGATGTAATTTGGTTATGGTTGTAGGCCTGAATGAATGTATAAAATATAGGATTCAGATAGAAAATGGTAGTGAGCGATAGCTATAGCAAGGATATTGTAATTTTGTTCTTCTATAATTTTTCTAGTATCGCCCTCATTCTGGGCTGGATTCGAACTCATGATGTACATTTGTTGATTATTAATAGAAAGGGACTGTGCCATGATTTCTCAATCTTATGTTGTAATTCTATGTTGATGCATTGATTAAGAGCTGAATCTTTACGTTTCATAAGTAGGGAAACGAGCTGGTTTGCTAGGGCCAAGCCAACCCAACTCATTCTCCCTCATATTCTTCTTTTTTGATTAAAGTGTGTTGATTTCGTTTAATGCAAAGTGTGAATTAAATAGATGCTTTTATTCTTCTGCAAAGTTTAGATTTGATTTCATCAATGTGTGATGGATCCATGGTGTGCATGCTTGACTGAGTTTAATTTTATGATTTCTTTTCTTCAAATTTTAATATCATTTATGCCTGGATCGTGCACGCACACATTCCTGCATCAGTGCATTTACAGTTTTGCAGATTGATTCCTGATGAGCCCCAAAAATGGATAATTATATGGGCTCATTCAGCGTCCTAATTCGACTTAATCCACCATTCTCATTAGTTTATTTCAGTTTTTTGATTATATTTATGCTAATAGAGTGAATTGGGTTAGTCATTATGCCAACAAGTCTAATGTGTGCTTTGTGCAGTTTTTTGGTCAATTTTGAGACAAAATCAAAGGTTTTAATGAGCACTTGATAGCCAAATTCATGGAAGAACAAGGAAGAGGATTTGTAGGAAGGTTTCCCCTTCATTTATGGGCTCTTGCCTCGAATTTTCCACCATCAGCTCAGAGTTCAAGGGCCACCACATCAATTATCCCAAGGGAACCTGAGCAAGGGCTAGTAAAGTTGTTGTTAACTACAAGTTTTGGCAGCCGAGTTCCTAAAGTTTAGGAGGGATGTTGGGGTCCTCAATTTGTATAAATAAGAGGGCTTAGGGCCTCATTTCGGTTGGCAGAAGTTAGCTAGTTGGCAGTTCGATTTTAGTCATTTTTTAGGCAGTAGGTTAGCTCTACATTTCAGCACATTTTCGAGCTTTTCCTTGTGGACAGTTTTTGGAATGTAACTATTATTTTGATCAATAAAGATGAATCCATCTTTGCACCAGCTCTAATCTCTCTTAGGAGGTTGTAGCTCTTGGGGTTGGGCCCAACCCAAGTGCCCAGTACCTCCTTTGTTTACTTTTATGTGTTTTTGCTGCATTCTTAGAATAAAATATGTTATTTAGATTTAAATCTTGTTTTGTTGTTTAGGTTTCTTTTGATGATTAAAAAGGCTTTTCATGTTTAGATTGATTTGATAGGTTAATAACAGAGAAGATCTTCAGAAAAAGGCTATCAAGCACCTCTGATCTCACCTCTCCCTCAGTGGGACCATGAGCTAGGACCAAGGTGTCCTTGTTGCCACCAAAAACACTGTTTTTGCTTCATCATGTAATTATTAGTGTTAGATTCTCATTTGCAGAAGTTGATACGAGTTGCGATTACATGCTCAGGCTCATGATTGATTAGTTTGCATAGCTACTTCACATGATTTTGTTGCAAATAATCTGCTGTTCATTTTCTTTGCTGTTATTTAGGACAGATTAGGTTAAAGTAGCTAGGTCCTTGATTTTCCGAGTCTTTGTTTGTTCAGTTTGAGAAATAACTTACAGAGCACCTGTGATACCTCCTCATATATCCTTACCCCATCCATGCAACCTGATTCATCCTCTAACTCGGATTCTTGCCTTACATTTGCCACATTCTCTCGCTTTGCCCTAATTTCTACATTCTTGTGCATCATTTCTCCCTCCATCCTTGAACCAAATCCAATCGCTCCTTAGCCTCATGCACCAGGTCCTAGACCCCTTAACATCCTTATCCAACCTCCATGTCCACTTTCCCACCGTTTTTCCTCCATCAACCCTCCAAAATCCTCTTTTCAGAACATCCTGTAGAAATTATAGAACATCCTGTAGAAATTTCAGAACATCCTGTAGAACCCCTGCAGACTTCCTGTAGAAGCTCACGAAAGCAGTTTCTTGAGATTCGATCACTGTGAAACTCTCTGTAAGGGTGCTAGGGACCCCTTAGGCCCTCTTCTAACCTTCCCAACCTCGTGCAAGCATTTCCTTTCACCAATCCACCTCTGCACAGTAAAAAACAGTTAAAGCACATGCACAATAATTCTGCCAACTTACTCAAAAATACAAAAAGATGTTCCTTTTCAGATTTCACTTCAGAAGTAGCTTAGTCACATGAATTTCACCTTTCTAAGAGTCAATGGCATTCCTTTCTGTATCTTTCATCATTTTTCTTGCACCAGTAGGGTTAGTCGGTAAAACTAAGGTTTGCTAGGGTTTGCATTTCCTTTCTGCTTTCCACTTCTTTCTGCAAGTAGATTAGCCTCCTTTGAGTTAGCTTTCATCCATCAGTTAAAAAGATCCTTCTAAGAGCTCATAGAAGTTGGCATAAGCTCCTAGCGGACTTGTGCCAACTGATCAAGTGACAGCCGCGGCAAGAGCTAGTACTTATGCATACAACACCATCACTTCCAAGTTTGTTACGAACTATCGGGTTGATAAAAGTAAAGAAGGGAGCCCGAGGAGTTGCAGCATTATTGCTACAATACTAGGGCCCACCAGCTTTTTGGCGCCGTTGCCGGGGAAGCGTCAGAGTATTGTTGATTGCTACTTTTCTTCTATTTTTCTATTACAACCTTCTGCTAAGTAGTTTATTTCATTTCCATTCTGTAATTTCATTTCCGCAAAAGTAGATTAGACATTTCCTGCTTTCATAGATTAGCATTTCAATTCCGCAATTTCATTTCTGCAAGCATAGATTAGCATTTCAATTCCACAATTTCAATTCTGCAAGCGTAGATTAGCATTTCAATTCTGCAAGCGTAGCCTAGCATTTCATTCCTGCAATTTCATTTCAGCAAGATAGATTTTAGTTAGTTGCAGTTCAATCTATTTCAGTTTTGCAGGTATAAGCAGAAAAAAGAAAAAATCAACCAAAAAGATTTCCTTTCCTGCCTTGTAGGAGTAGAGATAAGTCAGAAAAATGTTTGCACAACACCCCCCACTGCTTCACACAGCCAACCTTCTCCCTTCTTCGATGGCTGTGAGTAAGAGCAACCCCTAGGTGGACATCAAGACATATTTGAAGAACATCCAGGGGAGAAGAAGAAGGAAACATTCCTCTGGAGCAAATGGCTGAAAGCAGAAATGTTGGGAGTAGTACCTTATCCAAAAATGAATTTTCAAATCAGATGGAAGATTTCAAGAGCGAGATGAGGCAGTTTCTTGCCATGCAAATAGATACCTTATAGATCCAAAGGAAGCAAGAGGAAGCCAAGAGGGCTTTGGACATCTTTTGTCCTAGGTGCACTAGAAAGCATCCTAGGAACAAATGTCCAATGAACTCCCTAGAAGTGTGTTTTGTCTATGAAGAATACCATCCTACGAATCGGTGCCCTTCCTTGCCTAGACTTAAAGCTGCATATCAGAGAGCCAAAGGAGCCACTGAATCGCTCTATTATACGAACCATAGGAGGCCACATGGACCCATACCCTACCAGCAGGGAATGCAAGGGACATCCCAGACTTATTACGACCCCTATCAAGCCACTTCCATTCCTTCTTGGGGTCCCCCTGCTCATCCTTCCTGGTCCACACCCCCTCCTTGGTCGTATCCTCCTCAATACCATGCTTCTCTAGTTGCTCATTTGCTTCACTCTTATGCTCAGCCACAACCTCAGTGGAATGCACCTCATCAGGGGTGGAGGCCCCAGTACAACTCTCCTCCCGCTCATTTTCCTCCACCACCTGCCCATCCACATCCATCTCAAATATACACCCCCACTCAACTACCCGTACCACCATTTCCAAACCCACACATTGGAATAGCTCAACCCAATTGCAAAGCTGAGGCACAACATGTCCAAATGAATCCTCTTGAGTTCAATGATCTTCACCATAGCTCAGGAAAAGTATTGCAAGAAAGAGATTATATTGACAACATTGAAGGACCACATCCAGCAAAAGAAGATTCAAAAGAGGAGATCAAAGAACCATGGGCTGCACTTGATGAAGAGGAGACATCAGAATCAAAGATCGAGAGTGCTCCCTCATGGTTACCATCAAATCCTCCATGTATTCCAGAGAAAAATCAACAAAAAGAGGAAGATGAGAAGGTCATGATAGAAGGTGACATGAAGAATGATCCAGATCGGCAAAAGGACCAAGGATATCAAAGTTATATTGAGATATGGTTCTAGACGGTCACTAGGTTGCAGCAGTACTCTCTTCCTCAGCTATGCTTGACCCCTTCAAATTCAAATCATTTGGTCTCTAAAATCTTGATACCTGTCAAAGCATGCATTTCGAGCCTCCACCTCATTTTGTCTCTAATCTCGGTGTGCACATGGCTCCATTGGAAGTATTCTTATACTTGAAAATGATTTTTTTTTTTCAAGTAGGTTAGGGTAGGAAAAAAAAGAAAAAAAAAGAAAAAATGAAAATAAGAAGAAAATAAAAATCTAAGGTGAAAACCTCCTCGGAGGCGCCTCAGATTGGCTCATTGATTGAAAACCTCCATGAGGCAGTCAATGGGTTGGAAAGAAGAGAAAATAAAAAGATAATAAGATCCCTGGGTGAAAACCTCCCTTGGAGGCACCCAGGGCAGGCAATTAGGGTGAAAACCTCCATGAGGCACCTTAGTTGTTTTCAAAAAGAAAAAGAAAAAGAGAGAAAAAAGAAGGGAAAAAAGAAAAAAAAACCCAATTTCCATTGAATAATTGCAGGTTGCAGCAAGGACATTGCAGGTTGCAGCAAGGACATTGCAGGTTAGGAGGATCACTTAAAACAAAGACAGAGGAAGTTCTGTGCCTTCTACAGGAAGTTCTGTGTCTTCTACAGGAAGCCTACAAACAAGCCAAAATTGATCTTCAAAGAGGACCAGAAGGCTAGGAATATGTCCATGAGGCCTGCAAGCATCCATGTTTCCATCCCTCACCCTTCTCCATCATTTTTTCCATCTCATTGTGCTTCTTTCCTAAAAACTGCGTGTTCTACAGGAAGTTCCTGTAGAAATTACAGGATTTCTACATGAATCTAGAAATGGATTTCAAAAAAGCAGTTTGGCGAACATGATAGCTTCCTCATGGGTTCATAAGTCCTCCTACAATCCTCAAACCTCTCTGCCATCAATTCCATGCCTGCATCACAACCCAAGCTCATTTTTTCTTACCATGCAAAAAACTGTAGAATGCTTGGAAGCAAAAATACATAGTGCTGAAATTTGTTTTTTCCCTAGCTTGAAAACCATGCTTCCATTTACAAAACTATTACATGGGGAGTTGTATAGGGATGATGGCAACATGCCCGAGCAATTTTAGCCAATTCCGGTGCACGGTTTCCAAGAAATCAACCCCTATCACCTTCAGCCATTTTTTGCATTTTCTCCATATCCGTGCATCCGTTTCCAAACCTGTTTCACGGGGAGATGCATATGGGTGATAGTAACCTACCCAAGTAGTTTTAGCCGATTTCGATGCACGGTTTCCGAGAAATTGACCTCTGTAATCTTCAGCCATTTTCAGTTTTTTCTCAGAATCTGTGCATCCATTGATCACAATCTTGCTATGGGAGGTGCATAATGATGATAGAAGCATGCTCAGAAAGTTTCAGCTCAATCCGATCTACCATTTGGGAGCTATGGAGAAAACAAGTTGATGTCTTATAAAAATTCAGCATCAACAGCATGAAGGTGCAAATCTGAAGGATGAAACTGACTTCTGCAGCTTAGATCTGGCCAGAGGATACCTGCACAAGAAAAATAGCCATGAATCAGCAACCAAGCCATCATGCAATCACAGAAACAAATGCATGCAACAGAAGGAAAGGCCACAACCCCTCACAACAACCACATTCGACTTCCAGGTATGTGACTAAACTCGTTCCTATGTTGCATGAATGTAATTTGAGAACTGTGTGAACAATGAGATGGTTGTTCTTAAAAGAATTGGTGGCCAGCTAACTGGCCACCCTCATTTAGTTCAAACAATGCTCGGTGGGTGAATACGACACGTGTGCTCAGCCATCTCAGGAGGAAATCTGGAAATAGGTAGTGGTGACCGTTTAAACTTCAATGTAATTGATGGAAGTGATTACAGGTAGAAAACATGAAGTTTCGGGACAACACTGCCATCTGCATGGGGCCAACACACTTTTTTCCACCTCATCCCCTCACCACGAATCACACCGCAATTAAAAAATGCTCAGCTGAAATCACCTGCTGTTCATTTGCACTTGCAACGTCCTCAACTGAAGTATGCGTCCTCTACTTCCACAAAATGATTAACTAGTCATCCTCCACTAGTTTTTCTACCTGTCTTCAAGATTCTGTTGTGTATCGAGCTCGCTCAGAGGCGCAGTAGCATTCTATAGCAACCAGGGGGGTCTTCTACAAGAAGTACGGCACAACTTTCCGGAGCAGGGAAGCCTGGACTTTTCCACGTCGAATTGGGAGTTCCGAGAGAGGTAGCCTCAAAAACACTCTTCCATGCATGGTATATTTTGAAAAAGTGGTGAATTGAACTATCTTGAATTGGAGGGTTAGAGACAAGTTTGCATGTGAGTCGAAAATAGTAGTTTTCCTGTGTGTTGCACAAAATTTCTCAGTTGGTTCTACGTCAAAATTCTCCTCCACAGTTCCTGTTAATAAAATTCCTCCTGTAGAAAAGATAAAGCACTGTGAGGGCTAACCGGTGTATGAAGAATTTGAATTTACACGGTTGTATGTATGTTGGGGATGAAAATTGAGCTCTGTGCCCTGTCTGTGGAAACCCAATTCTTCCTTTTATACACGGACAACCGAGTTTTGGGCAGCAAAAGCATTAGGACCAGGGAATTGGTGCAAATTAAAATATAAACACCTGAGAGATCCTTTCTTGAAGTTCAAAGGAGGAAAAATTGAATGAAGGGACACCGGATCAGTTAGCCCATCATGGGCTCGTCAAAATTTTGGTAGAATATGCCCTCCACACCTACACCGTCCCCCTCTCTGGGGAGATTTTTTGAAACATGTCCCGAGATGATGATATTAGAATTCTGGCCGAGGGGCTCACCTCATCTAGCAGTGAAGAAGGGGAACACACTGAAGCAGGACAGAAAACCAGTGGTAAAGAAACACAGGCCAAACAAGCACAAGCAGGACAGAAAGAGAAACGAGAAAAGGCCAAGTTGCTGAGCCTAAAACTGTGGGAGGAACAATGGCACAAACACCCAAGGAGAAACAATTGCAACATAGAGCAGAGAGGACTGAAAAATTCCAAACAAAGAAGGGCACAACCAAGGAAACCACACAGAAATTAAAAGGAAAGACACATCCAGCCAAGTAGACTGAAACAATTGGAACAGTTTCTACAGGAAACATGAAAACAGTTTCTACAGGAAGCATGAAAACAGTCGACACAGGACTTTCTACAGGAAGCATGGAAACAGAGCAGCAAAAGGAGAAATCACCTGAGATTTTGGCCAGGGAGGCAACAGCTGTGCTGGCTGCCTTAAGCACATCTCCAAAGCAAAAAGGGAAGCGAAAAAGGGAGCCTTCCATGTATTTTAAGGCAAGAAGGAGCATGCGGATAAAAACTGGTAGACCCCAGCCACAGTCAAAAGAGCCAATTACGATTGTGGACACCCCAGCTAAACAAAAGGAAAGGTCTCCTTCAAACGCATCCATCACCTATGAACGAGGAAGCCTAAAAATGTCCACCTGGAGAGAAAGGATTAAAATGTTGGACACAAAGACCTCTCTGCAGGATGCTGCGACTATTCTACAGGAAACGCTAGCTAGGCTAAAGGAGACCGAATAAGTTGGAGGAAAATGCAGCCAAACAATCACAGGAAGAAGGAAAGACAAGGAAACATCTGATGAACAACAAAGAGAGGGCAAGCTGCAAGCTGAGGTTGAGGCGCTAACAAAATTGCTATAAGAAAAGGAGCACAGGCACTGGGAAGAAGTAGAGAGAAAAGCATGGTGTCATGGCCGAGAAGAGGACATCACTTCAAAAGCTTGGCATGACAGGGAGGCCACCAGAGCCATCAAAGAAGAAGAGATAGATTAGTTGCTCAGAGGGTGAGCAACACTTTCAGTAGGGGGTGATGATGAGCCCCAAAAATGGATAATTATATGGGCTCATTCAGCCTCCTAATTCGACTTAATCCACCATTCTCATTAGTTTATTGCATGTTTTTTATTATATTTATGCTAATAGAGTGAATTGGGTTAATCATTATGCCAACAAGTCTAATGTGTGCTTTGTGGAGTTTTTTGGTCAATTTTGAGACAAAATCAAAGGTTTTAATGAGCACTTGGCAGCCAAATTCGTGGAAGAACAAGGAAGAGGATTTTTAAGAAGGTGTCCCCTTCATTTATGGGCCCTTACCTTGAATTCTCCACCATCAGCTTGGAGTTCAAAGGCCACCACATCAATTATCCCAAGGGCAGCCGAGCAAGGGCTAGTAAAGTTGCTGTTAACTACAAGTTTTGGCAGCCGAGTTCCTAAAGTTTAGGAGCTCTGTTGGGGTCCTCAATTTGTATAAATAAGAGGACTTAGGGCCTCATTTGGGTTGGCAGAAGTTAGCTAGTTGGCAATTCGATTTTAGTCATTTTTTAGGCAGTAGGTTAGCTCTACATTTTAGCACATTTTCGAGCTTTTCCTTGTGGATAGTTTTTGGAATGTAACTATTCTTTTGATCAATAAAGATGAATCGAGCTTTGCACCAGCTCTAATCTCTCGTAGGAGGCTGTAGCTCTTGGGGTTGGGCCCAACCCAAGTGCCCAGTACCTCCTTTGTTTACTTTTATGTGTTTTTGCTGCATTCTTAGAATAAAATCTGCTATTTATATTTAAATCTTGTTTTGTTGTTTAGGTTGCTTTTGATGATTAAAAAGGCTTTTAATGTTCAGATTGATTTGATAGGTTAATAACAGAGAAGATCTTCAGAAAAAGGGTATCAAGCACCTCTGATCTCACTTCTTCCTCAGTGGGACCATGAGCTGGGGCCAAGGTGTCCTTGCTGCCACCAAAAACACTGTTTTTGCTTCATCATGGAATTATTAGTGTTAGATTCTCATTTGCAGAAGTTGATACCAGTTGTGATTACATGCTTAGGTTCATGATTGCTTAGTTTTCATAGCTACTTAACATGATTTCATTGCAAATAAACTGTTGTTCATTTTCTTTGCTGTTATTTAGGACAGATTAGGTTAAAGTAGCTAGGTCCTTGATTTTTCGAGTCTTTGTTTGTTCAGTTTGAGAAATAACTTGCAGAGCACCTATGATACCTCCTCATCTATATTTACCCCATCCATGCAACCTTCTTCATCCTCTAACTCAGATTCTTGCCTTACATTTGCCACATTCTCTCGCTTTGCCCTAATTTCTACATTCTTGTGCATCATTTCTCCCTCCAACCTTGAACCAAATCCAATCGCTCCTTAGCCTCATGCACCAGGTCCTAGACCCCTTAACATCCTTATCCAACCTCCATGTCCACTTTCCCACCATTTTTCCTCCATGAACCCTCCAAAATCCTCTTTTCGGAACATCTTGTAGAAATTACAGAACATCCTGTAGAAATTTCAGAACATCCTGTAGAACCCCTCCAGACTTCCTGTAGAAAACTCACGAAAGCGGTTTATTGAGATCCGATCACTGTGAAACTCTCTGGAAGGGTGATAGGGACCCCTTAGGCCCTCTTCTAACCTTCCCAACCTCCTTCAAGCATTTCCTTTCGCCAATCCACCTCTGCACAGTCAAAAATAGTTAAAGCACATGCACAATAATTCTGCCAACTTACTCAAAAATACAAAAAGATGTTCCTTTTCAGATTTCACTTCAAAAGTAGCTTAGTCACATGCATTTTACCTTTCTAAGAGTCAATGGCATTCCTTTCTGTATCTTTCATCATTTTTCTTGCACCAGTAGGGTTAGTCGGTAAAACTAGGGTTTGCTAGGGTTTGCATTTCCTTTCCACTTTTCGCTTCTTTCTGCAAGTAGATTAGCCTCCTTTGAGTTAGATTTCATCCATCAGTTAAAAAGCTTCTTCTAAGAGCTCAAAGAAGTTGGCGTAAGCTCCTAGTGGACTTGTGCCAGCTGATCAAGTGACAGTCGCGGCAAGAGCTAGTACTTGTGCATACAACACCATCGCTTCCAAGTTTGTTATGAACTACCGGGTTGATAAAAGTAAAGAAGGGAGCCTGAGGAGTTGCAACATTATTGTTGCAATACTGGGGCCCACCAATTCGTTTGGTTCATTACAGTAATAGTGTCTTATCCTTATATGATTGATGAGCCTTAATGCATTTCTGCAGTGTGTGATTTTCATTCCGAAGTGTTCTTGATATCTAGAACTAAACATGCTTTTGGTAATTTGAAACTAAATGCCATTCTGACACACTAATCTCTACTTGTACTTCATACTGTTTAGGGAAATATCAAACTCTATGTGTAATTATTTTCAAAGAGAATCTTTATGAGTGAAGAAAGTTATGAATGCAGATTAGTTCGTGTTAATAACTATTACAGGATTGAAGTGTGTTGTCACAATTATATGATTTCTTTAGATTTCATGGAGTTCCTCGATTAAAGAAGGGTGTGCTTTAACTTTAGAAATTAATTCTTATTTTAGATATTAAGATTGGTTGAAGCATATTTTTGTTCAATGAGGAATTTATTCTGAAATTATGTTCACCTTTGAAAGCTCTTTCTTTAAGTTAACACATTATTTATTTTCTTATAAGAAGGATTGGAAAACTTGGTGTAGGAATCTCTTTTCCGGTACAGGAATGAATATCCTGATACAGGAATAGAGTGCTCTAGTCCTGAGGCCTAGAGCTCCTACATGAAGACATAAATCTTCAGTACAGGTGTAAAATATAATTCCAACACCTAAAATTTGTTTTGATACTAGTGCAAGTACATTGCAGAAGTACAGGAATAATAGCTTAGGGCAAGGAGAAAGTTCTATAAGAAGTCAGATATATTCAAGGGTCCAATTATTAACCTTGCACACAACTATACTAAAGATAACCATATATTTACATTTTCATTAGTAAAGATTGTTTGCAAGAAGTTTGAGAGTTCCTCTCTTTTATTTTCTTGCAAGAGTACTTTCTTTCACATTCCAACACTAGAATATCTTTGGTGTTAATTGCCGGGTGATCTTTGCTTTTTGATTCTGCAAGATTACAATTAAAGAAGTAGGAATAGAGATAGGAAAAGTTCATATCATTTCTGGAATTTCCTATGCTTCATCTCTAAGTTTACGAAACCCCCAGGTTGACAATTAAGTGTTGAAGGAGTTTTCCTAACCGCAATTCTTGCACCCAACATTTTGGCGTTGTTGCTGGGGAGAAGATTTGAAATTGGTAACAACTTTAATTTTTTTTTAATAGGGGTAAAAGTCTGCTATTATTTTTTCTGCAGTATGCTTCTATTGTTTTGAGGAGTTTACGAGTGCCAATTTTTATTTATTGAAACAATTAACAAATTATTTTTCTTTATAAGAATTTCAGATTTATTTTTTTTGGATTTGATTTTTAAAATGAATGACTAAGAATAGTAGGGGTCCAAAGCCCAATAAGGGCTGATGAAATACTGAAAAATCTTAAAACTCTTCTCATATTGGACTCCCTTTTGCAGGTAGAAAGTCCGAGCACACCCAAACTCATCACGCTGGAACAATCAACTTGGATTCTAGAAACATTGATTCAGGTATGACACAACCCAAGAAGGGGAAGAAGGAGGCTAACGGTGATCAGAAATTTCAATTCAACATTAGTCAACCTTCATATTCTAGAAATGGTCTGATTTTAGGCACAACAATGGTTGATCATGAGGACCATAAAAAGGGGACTAGCGAGAACCAGGTAAATGAAGAGCAATCCACTTTTAGATTTCCAATAGTCAACTTAGAAGTGAATGTACAAATGAAGAATATTTCACCTTCAGCTCTTCCACACTTTCATGGTAAGGTGCACGAAGACCCAGATTCATTTATTTTTGAGTTTGATATATTGTGTCAGAGTTATGATTATTCTTCCAATGCTTAGAAATTAAATTTGTTTCCTGAAACTCTCAAGGATTCAACCTTGCACCGGTTCATGGGACTAGGAGGAAACACTGTAAGTTCTTGGGACCAAATGAAGAGAGTATTTTTGAATAAATATCAAGAATATTGTAAAGCTAGAGAAAATTAGGACAAGATCTTCATCATTGTACAAGGTGATGATGAGATTTTGGAGGATTACTTAGAGAGATTTTTGTATATACTCCAAAGGTCCAAACACAAATTTGATTAAAGTACTGTTCGAACCTTCCTCCTATGAGGAATTACTGAGGATTCTAGACATAATCTCAATTTGTTAGTACAAGGAGACATTGCTCAGAAAACTTTTGAAAAGATTTCTGACTTGTGTAGGAAGTTCTTGAGAAATCAATTTAGATCCACTAGAGGAGGTCGAAGTAAAACTAACAAACTGGGATCTACAAATTCTATGATCATTGGCTTCGAGAATAAAATAAAAATCATGAAAATTGAAATAATGAATACTGTTAAAAAACAAATAGACTCTTTGAAATTTCAACAAAAACTTGAAAAAGAACGAGAGTCATTGTCTATTTTTTGTCAAAAGTGTAGGAAAAAATATCCTTTAAGAGAGTGTCCTGTTGCTATGAAAGGTGCTAATAAATGTGTGATTTGTGCAAAGAACCATGCCATTGAGGAGTGCCCCCACATACCTAGATTAAATGTTCTACTTGAAAGAGAGAATTGTGAACTTGAGCCATTACATGCCATGGGAGCAAGAAGAAAATGGTTGTAGGTAAGTGCAGGCATGGCTCCTGAACCACATTTTTATAGTTATAATAAACCTCCATATTCCTATTATAATAATAATAATCACTCTCAACATTGGCAGCATGGGAATCATTTTCATCATGGATTGTTATACAACAAAATGACCTCCTCATCAAATCAGAGGTGAAAAACATGATGACTGAAGCAAAGACCACAATTGCAGGCCTTGATTCCACACTAATGCTACACACTAAAAACCTGCTTTATAAAGCTTGTTACCAAGCCTAAGCATGCGTTAGTGACCCTAATAACTCATGTTGTTAGACTAGGGGCAGCATTACTGAAACTAAGGGAAGTTCAACGGGTCAAACCAACGAATTGACTCACAAATATCTAGATATTTATCCCTAAATTTGCTCAAGAAAAGCAAGGAAACATCCAATATCGAGATATTTGGAGGATTTACAATCTAAGAAAAGAAGGAAAATGGGAAAGAGCTGAAAAGTAGAGCAAGTTCATTGATTTTACACTAGTGAACTCTATGAGGAACTTGGAAACCCTAACTCAATTGCTATATAAGCAAGGTGAGGGTCATTGTGAAAGGGGTTAGAGCATTTGGAAGGATAACCTACTAAGCTGTTGTGAACTATCACATACTTGAAGAAGTGAGCTAGAAGAGAGAGAGAGAGAGAGAGAGAGAGAGAGAGAGAGAGAGAGAGAGAAGTGGAAGGAGCAAAGGAAGACTGATACAATAGATGGTTGTAACCACTCTTCCATTGTTAATACAAAACTGTAGTTGTGTTCCCTACTCCATAATGTCGGTAACATTGTTCATTAAGTGGTTCACTCAATACTTGTTCAGATGAGTAGTTTAGTGGTATGCAAATAGATGTTCATTGTGAATTTCATATATTAGTTTTCAGCATTGTATGCTATGATTGTGTCTGCCTTTCCTTTGTGTAGGAATTCATTTGGAGCCGGCTTTGAGGGAGTTCTTCTTGGCTACATTGTGATCTCCAAACAAATCTAGAAGGAGACTTGAGGTAATCCTCTTTCCATACTTTGTTAATTGATATTTGATAGATGAACATGTGTATAACTTGGTATCTTTTGCAGATAATCTTACAGTTTATCAAAGGTCTCGGGAAGGATTTTGAGGGTAGTTTTCATTCTGCATACACTGTGCATTTTACCCTATAGAGTTAGTGGGCCCACTAACTCTCTGTAGCCATTGTTACAGAGCGTTAGTCTCCCTTTTCCTTGATTTCCAGTAGTATTTGTGGACCAAAAGGGATGGAAAATTTTCACATGGGCTGAAATAAGATCTGTAACTATATTATGTCGGCAAAATTGGTGTCCTAGAAATTTATTTTTAGGAAAAAAGTTTTTGGTTTTTCTCTCTTAAAAACATTTTTTCTGAAAGAAAGACTAATAATTTGTATTCATCCTTCTATTTAAATTAGCTGTAAGTTGCTTCATTTTGGTTTCAAGTAGTTGTTATGAAACATTGAAAGATAATCTTTTGGTTATGCAAGTGTTGAAAGACTATAGATGCATGGAAGAAGCTATGAATATGTAGAATACAGCTTGTTTGCATCAAATTGAAATTTCTTTTCAAAGCATTGTTTTTTGCATGATTTGTTGAGTCAAGAGTCTCATCAAATTTCATACGTCAACTCCCCTACTGAAGACAATAATCAAGTACACATAAAATTTACCTAAATTCAATTAGTAACTCTTTATTGAGAAAACAAACATTAGCTAGGCTAGGATCTTGGGATAAGCATGTGAGTGACTACCCAAGGTCGAACACCAAACTAGTGTCATTAACGAGTGAAAAATTCCTTCTGCACTCATACTACTAGGACCACTCGAATCAAGGCGAAGCAAAATACGAGACAACATCGGACTGTAAGCGAAGGTAGCTTGCCTTCTCTTACAAATACTTTGGGTATTTTGTGTATTGGGGGTCCCTTCGGGGATTTCAGAATTGAGTTGGGGACTTAGGTATTGTTCCCACACAACGTGCTGTCTACGACTATGTCCCCCCCCAGTGGTGTTTGTGATTTGAGGTATCTTTAGTGGGCAAACTTATAGGAAATTAAACAAGGTGACTGGGACGGGCTGTCCTCGTACCTAACACAGATGGATCTACTTTGTCTTCAGTTTTTGGGAGGGTGCTCGTCTTCATGAGAGTACTTGGCCCCTCAATATGAGGTTTGGGTGAAGCTCTAAAGTAACCATAACTATACATCTGGCCATCCTTCTTTGTTATTCATTGAGATACATGGTTTCATCTCCGGTGATAAGTGCTTATCAGACAAGGTATTTTCCCTCTTCTTGCTGATTGATAGACTTAGTGTATTTTTTATATTTTTTTTAGGCACTTGAGTGTTATCATTTTGAGACTTTAACAAATATCATGATAAAATTTATTGATAAAAATTAATGGTCACCATGGCTACATCTTGCCCTCATTGTCACTCCAGACGATTGTTAGGACTTCCTTCACTCATTGTGGAGGACCTGTCGAGTTCCACTGAACCAAATTCCCCATCTTCGGGGGATCAGTATCCTAGATCTCACATGGGATCTGTTTGGACAACCGATGATTCAAGTTTGTCGGAGGATTTATTTACTGAAGGATTCCTTCCTTCCTTTAACACTCCGCTCATGAATCCATTGGAACCTGTCTTGGCTCCTGTGGTACCTGTACTTCCTACTTTGGTAGGTGGAACATTTCCATCTATCTCATTGATGACTAATGGGTCGTGGAACTTTGTGGACACTTTCGGTCCTCCACCACTTCCCCAGTCGATAGTCACCACAACATCAGTAATGGTGAATCCTATTATACCATTTTTCCTAGGTACAACTACTCACATGACACCATATTCGAGTGGAACCCAGCCGATGCTGGGTTCCACCCCTTTGGTGCCAAATTTCATACCTTCGACAAGTGCCACATACAGTGCTCCCTATAACACTCAATGTGACACTATGGGCGTGGTTCCCATCTACCAACAACATGGTCAGCCACCATTGTATAGTTCAAACCCCCAGATTCATATACCTTGTTAGGATATTCCGACACATAGGATATAGTTAAGTTCAACTTGGTCTAGTATAGAGTTAGGTTAGAGTTAGGTAAAGTGTGTTTTTTTACCGTTGTACATTTTGTAACTTACAATCCGACGGTCACGATATGTAGTGATCCGACGGTTCACTCTCACCTCGGTATTACCGACACTTGATCCGTGGCTTGACACCCGATTGGTCCATGAGTTCTATTTAAAGCGCATGGAGGGTCATTGTTCGGGTAATCCATGCATGAGAGAAGCTTATGTAAATTTTCATTCTTTGATTAATAAATTGCCTGTAGTACCCACGTTGGGACAGGCCGTGGACTGTTTCCCTCCTTTCACTCTGAGGGTTTTAACCACGTCAAAAATACTGGTGTATTGATTTGAGATCTGGTTGTGAGCGGTGTCCTTTTGGTATTCTTTCTGTGGAACTTACCCTGTAAATTCCTACATGGTATCAGAGCTATTTGAGGGCCGCGTCCGTTGGTGATCCAAAGCTGAAGCCGGTAGAACTGCATGTGGCTGTCGTTTCCTAGATCTGCTGTTTCTGACTGCTTTCGGGCCGAGAGGACTGCTCTGTTGCGTTCGGAGCATCTATTCCAGTGAGGAACCTCTTTCGTTTCACGCGAAAAGGTTTCCGGTAGCCCTAGCTGCGTCATTTTTCAGATCGGGAGGTATACAGTGTTTCTTTTGCAGTTTACTGTTATTTTCTCTCTGCTTATTTCGGTCTCAGTTTATTTAGCCTTTTTTTTTAACCGGATCTATACCTTTCATTTCTGCGTATGCTCTTTGCCCTGCGACTCTGTGCGATCTGGGCAAATCAGAAACAGAAAGGAAGGATTTTTCTCATGCGTATGCTCTTTTCCCTGCACCTTAGTGTGATCTCGGAAAATCAGAAACATTGAGAAAAATATTTAGTTTTTTGGCTAAAGCTAACTTTGAGATTTTTTTTTAAAATTTCTAGTTTTTTGGCTAAAGCTAACTTCGAGCCGCAAGGTTCGTTTTTCTTTGCATATTCGTGTTGGGTTTTGTGTTTTGTAGGGAAAAAGAGCTTTCTCAAGGCAAGCACGCAAACCAAGGCCCCCCCCCCTCTCTCTCTCTCTCTCTCTCTCTCTCTCTCAAATTTTTTGTATAGATCAATTGGTTCAAAGCTATTTTAAGAGAGTAGAGGTCTTGGGTTCAAGTCTCCATTTTGTGGGAGCGGATTTTTTTCATTCCCGCACATTCGCGCACTTTGCCGGCAACGTCAACAATTTTTTTTTCAAAAAGCCATAACTTCTTCATCCGGAAGCCTTTTTCAGAGCCGTTTTTTTTAAAACCACCTATTTTTTCGAGATCTATCCGTTGGAACACTTACTTTCAGCATCTTCAGCTTCAGTCTTTTTAAAATGGAAAGTCCATGCCAAGTCATTCTTGACAGCACTAACTACTTCCAATGGGTAGAATACATGGAAGATTTACTTAGAAGTAAAGGTCTCTTCAGAATAGCCACAAACCAAGAGAAGAAACCAAAAGATGAAGACAAGGCGGCAAAATGGGAAAATAGACAAGATCAAGCACGTGGTTTGATAGGGATGTCTATTTCTCCTGATCTTAGATTCCACATTGCAGGACTTGAGACTCCTCATGAAGCATTAGAAAAACTTGCTAAAGTTTTTGGGATTAAAAATGAAATTAGAGCCCATCAACTTGAAAATGAGCTGCTTACTTTGGATCCTAATAATTTTTCTTGCATTGAAGATTTCTTGTCCAAATTCAAGACCCTTAGATATCTCTTGGAAGGTGTTAAAGTTAAGAAAGAAGATGGTAACCTTATTTATTCCATCCTTACTAAGTTGGGACCAGCCTACTCTGTATTTGTTTCCACTTTCCATTCTACAAGGGAAGCTTTCATTTGTCAAGGACAAGACTACAAGGCCCCTTCCTTTGACTCCTTTTGTGATTCCTTAATAAGAGAACAAGAAAAACTCTTACACCTTGGTCTTCTTAATTTTGGAAACTCTTCCACGAAAGTGTTAGCCGCCTAGCAGCAACCAAATTCAAAGAATCCTAAGAAGTCATATCCTCAAAAGAATGGTCCTAAACCATCTCAGCCTCAAAATGAAAGATCATTTCAGCAAAATGATAAGAACAATAAAAACAAATGGAAGAAGACTGATAGACATTGTAACTTTTGTAATCGAGATGGCCACTTAGAATCTAAATGCTTTAAGAAGATGGAAGCCTTGGAAGCCGCAATGAAGAAACATAACATCCATGTGGAGCCTACTTCAACTTCAACTTCCGGAATGGCACTTTCTGCATCTCATTGTCAATCATCTCAGTCTGGTTATGCATTAAATGTATCTTCTTCTTCTTCTCATTCTCATGAGTGGCTCATTGATTCTGGAGCCTCTTGTCACATGGCCAAAAACCAAGCCATGTTTTCTTCTTTAAATGATTGTAACACCAAAAATATATATATATTGGTGATGATAGATCTCTTAATGTTGTAGGGACTAGAACTGTTCATCTAGACAATGGTCAGTTTAATGATGTATTATGTGTTCCAACCTTATCCTGCAACCTTCTATCTGTCTATCAGATAACTCATTCAGGTGAAGGTAAAATTGTTGAATTTTCACCTCATGATGTTGTAATCAAGGATCTAAAAGATCCTAAACAGATTCTAGCTACTGGTCTTGCTGATGATTCCAAAAGGTTGTATAAGTTTCACAACTTTGGGTCATCCAATCTTCCCTCAGTATTTGTTGCTCATAATGATGAAGTGAGCAAACTTTGGCATGAGCGATTTGGTCACTTAAACTATCGCTCCCTTCAGCATCTATGTAAAGAAAATATGGTGACAGGTCTTCCTATGGTATCTTGCAGAGATGGTGTTTGTTCCGGATGTGTACTCGGAAAACATCATCGGGACAGTTTTGACAAAAGTGCCTCTTGGCACGCCTCAGCCCCTTTACAGCTTGTGCACAGTGATTTATGTGGTCCTCTTCCTGTTGCTTCATTCTCTGGCTGCAAGTACTTCTTAACTTTCATTGATGATTTCTCCAGACGCACTTGGGTATACTTCTTAAAACTCAAGAGCGAAGTATTTAACACTTTTTTGGCCTTCAAAGCCTTTGTTGAAAAACAATCTGGACATCAAATTCTTAAGCTAAGAACTGATAATGGTGGAGAATATGTTAAAAACACATTCATCAACTTTTGCACCGAAAATGGAATTCAAATGCAACATACTGTTCCATACACTCCACAACAAAATGTTGTAGTTGAAAGGAAAAATCGCACCTTAAAGGAAATGGCTAATTGTATGCTGCAATCTAAAGGACTCAGTCTTAGTTTTTGGGCCGAAGCAATTAATTGTGCAAATTATATAATCAATCGCACTCCTACTAAGGTTCTAGAGAATATCACTCCAGAAGAAGCTTGGAGTTCCATTAAACCAGATGTAAGTCACTTTCGTGTGTTTGGAAGTGAAGCATGGGCCCATATTCCAGATGAAAAGCATAAAGCTTTAGAACCTAAGAGTGAGAAATGTACTTTTGTTGGATATTCTGAAGATGTAAAAGGTTATAGACTTATTCCATTTAAGTCCAAAAATGTTATCATTAGAAGAGATGTAAAATTTGATGAAAATAAATCGGCCTGCGAGCCTAGTCCGACAGATGTGCCACCTCTTCCTATCTCTTCTACTTTTGAAAACCTTTCTTCTTCAGATGATGAAAGCGAGGATGATAATCCTCCCCCACCTTCTCAGGATCCTCAACTTCCAAGATGGGTCCGTGCTACTCGGGATGCAGCAGGTGATCTTGCCGGTGATCCTACAGATCAGCGACGTACACGTTCTCAGTTTGAAAGAGCCTCTTCTTTACTGGCTCAAGCTCCAGTAAATCATGATCCTGACACTTTTGCAGAAGCTTCAGGCCATCCACATTGGGAAGCAGCTATGAATGAAGAATATCATTCATTAATGATAAATGATACATGGGATCTTGTTCCTCTACCAAAGGGACGCAAACTTGTTAGATGTAAATGGGTTTACAGAACCAAGTATGGACCAGATGGGAAAGTTGATAAACATAAAGCTCGTCTCGTTGCTAAGGGCTTTTCACAGGTTGAAGGCATTTACTACACTGAAACCTTCTCCCCTGTTGCTAAAATGAACTCTATCCGCCTTGTTCTTTCCCTTGCTGCCTCTTTAAAATGGGAAGTCCATCAGATGGATGTTAAATCTGCCTTCTTGCATGGGGACTTGCAGGAAGAAATCTATATGGAACAACCCATTGGCTTCATACAAACAGAATCCAGCCTTGTTTGTCGACTTAAGAAATCCCTTTATGGCCTCAAGCAAGCTCGTCAGGCTTGGTATGCCAAAATGGATAACTTTCTTTTAGAATCTGGCTTTTCTAGGTGTCATTCTGACAATACTGTCTACACCAAGAAAGTGGGCAACTCTCTTATCATCCTTGTTCTTTATGTTGATGATCTTATTCTTACTGGTAGTGATCCCAACCTTATAAACCATGTGAAGTCTAGCCTTAAAAAGAAATTTGAAATGACAGACTTAGGACATTTACACTATTTTCTCGGTCTTCAAGTCTTGCAATCCCAAGAGGGTATTTTCCTTTCCTAGTCCAAGTATGCTTGTGATATTCTTCGTCATTTTCACATGGAAGACTGTAAGCCAGCCCCTTCTCCCTTTCAGTCTGGAGTCAAACTTTCAGTCTCTTGTACTTCTCCTGAAGTTGATGCTACCTTATACCGTCAACTTGTCGGAAAACTCTTGTATTTAACCCATACTCGTCCTGATCTTTCCTTTGTTGTTGGCCTTGTTGCTCGTTTTATGCAAAACCCCCGTGAAAGTCATTGGAAAGAAGCTAAAAGAATACTTCGTTATGTTCGAGGTACAATACAGTTTGGGATTCATTACAGTGCCAAAGCAGCTCCTCTGTTAGTTGGTTTCACTGATTCTGATTGGGCTGGTGACCCTGATGATCGGAAGTCTACTGCCGGTTATGTCTTCACTCTTGGTTCAGGACCTATTACATGGGCTTGTAAGAAACAGGCTGCCATTTCTCTTTCGTCGGCAGAAGCAGAGTATCATGGTGCCGTGGAAGCTAGTAAGGAAGCCTTGTGGCTTCGTCAGATCCTATCAGAGTTTGGCTTTGAGCAGCAGCATCCAACCACACTTTGGTGTGATAATCAAAGTGCCATTCAGCTATGCAAAGATCCAGTCCAGCATCAGCGCAGCAAACACATTGAACTACACATGCACTTCATCAGAAAGCTCCTTCATGACCATGTTCTTGAAGTGCAATATTGTCCAACAGATGATCAGGTTGCAGACATCTTCACAAAGGCTGTCACAGAGGCGAAGTTCACTAAACTTCGATATATGCTTGGAGTTCAGGAAGTTGTCACTAAGGGGGGATAGGCTCTAGTGCCTCCTTCCTTCTCCTATTGTGTCATATTTGTAAATCCTTCAATCCTATCCCAAGTTGTTCTTAAGGGGGGATGTTAGGATATTCCGACACATAGGATATAGTTAAGTTCAACTTGGTCTAGTATAGAGTTAGGTTAGAGTTAGGTAAAGTGTGTTTCTTTACCGTTGTACATTTTGTAACTTACAATCCGACGATCACGATATGTAGTGATCCGACGGTTCACTCTCACCTCGGTATTACCGACACTTGATCCGTGGCTTGACACCCGATTGGTCCATGAGTTCTATTTAAAGCGCATGGAGGGTCATTGTTCGGGTAATCCGTGCATGAGAGAAGCTTATGTAAATTTTCATTCTTTGATTAATAAATTGCCTGTAGTACCCACGTTGGGACAGGCCATGGACTGTTTCCCTCCTTGCACTCTGAGGGTTTTAACCACGTCAAAAATACTGGTGTATTGATTTGAGATCTGGTTGTGAGCGGTGTCCTTTTGGTATTCTTTCTGTGGAACTTACCCTGTAAATTCCTACATACCTGGGGGGGTTCCCAATATGCACATGAAAATCTGGAACGTAATAGTTCCCCCTCCGTTCTCAAGCATGCATGGTCAGTCGCTAATTGACATGAGCATTCCCTCTGTAAATCAATGAAAAATGGTTAGTTCTATGTCGGACGGGAATCCTCAAGGGGTTTCCAACCAGTCCATGGGGGCACCCTACTCACATACTCAAATGAGTCAAGGGGGCACCGCTTATACTGGGGGCAATTACATACCCCAATATCAAAATCCGCATGGAAATACACTCTACAACACCATACCTCAAAGCAACTGCTACACCATGCAACCCATGTATAATATGGGGAACCAAACAATGCGAGTAGCGCAAAGCTCCTCAAGTCATCCGTCATCACCATGGTCCGAGTCGGGGTCACCTAACTCTCTACCTTTCTTGGCAACGTTGGATATACCCGACTTATACAAGTTGACAAACGACCCCATCTATCAGAACTTACAATGGCCACCAATCCCGCATAAAATACCAACGAACATCCCAAAGTTTGATGGAAAACAAGGGGATGATCCGAGCACCCATATCACCACCTACCATCTCTAGTGTGTTTCAAACTATATGGTGGATGATAGTGTCCGGTTACATCTTTTTCCCCGCACCCTCACTGGCAACGCAGTGAAATGGTATACTGAGTTACCACACGTGACAGTAAACACTTTTGACACTTTAACGATGGAATTCCTGAAGCACTTCCAATTACCTATCCGCTATGAGATTGGGATAGATCTCCTCACTTCATTTCGTCAGGATACTGCCACCCACATCTCCAATCATATTCATGAATGGACACATAGGCGGAGGTTAGTAAAAGCTCCCATCCCAAACTTTCTCTTAACGGACTGGTTCTGCAGGTCCTTACTTCGTCAAATCGCTAGAGATGTCGCTCTAGGTGGTGCGGTCATAGAAGACCAATCCATACATCGTGCCCAATACTTATATTTGATATATTCACAGTCTGGCACTCTTTACGACATAATCCCCAATGCTCTCGGTAACCCTAATGCTTCCACCACTCAGCACCCCGGAGTGAACGCCAATAGGATTGTCAGTGCAACCTCTGGGTCTATTGTAAAACAACTCAGTGGTCACATTGCCAAGCTGGCAGTGGACCCCTCTACTAATACGACTGCTCTTCTTGCCACTGCGATAAACTTTGTGCAGTCTGCACAAAAATCCAGTGGAAAGAACAAGAAGAATAAGAAAAAAATTTCTCCTTCTGAAGAGCAGTCAACAAAGTAGCCCAACCTAAAATAGAAGGCCGTTGCACCTACTGAAGAAGAAAACGATAAACCCACCAGATATCCATGCAAACTCTGTGCTGAAGACCACACGACTTGGCGTTGTCTGCGGCTTCAAGAATGCATTGAATACCTTACCAAAAAGGATTCTGGTAAGGCCCCCGTTGTCCTTAGAAATCCTTTTCCCACTCAACAGCAACAAAACCTTATTGCAAACCAACTGCCACCCTCGCAAGGGAGCAATGATGGTTCATAGCATCCTTCAGCTGGTGAAGGATCTTCTACCATTTTGACACTTGAAACTGTAGAACTTGCCACAAGAGACAAATCTTATGGAGCTCCTATCGCTCCTTCAACAGAACCATCCTCAGGTCAAAACCAACTGCTGCCCAATGATTTTCATATCGAAAGTCCAGTTGAGGACTTTGTAATTTGACCCCCAAAAGGGGCACTTCGATGCACAATGCACAATACACCTGCACTTGCCACCCAACACTACACCATTGTAGAAGATTTTGTGCAAGTGCCATCGGCTATATCAGCACTTGAAGTATTACAAACATGCCCAATGTAACGGAAAGATTTGCTTTCGGCTATTGGAGGTATTGACCCAATGGATTCCATGCTTGCTATTTTTGACATGGACAAGTGTAAACCTCCCCTTCCTCACAACCTTGCATTCTAGGTGCATATAACTTCGAAAGGTAAAGGTATACATAGAACTGTCATCGACGAAGGTGCTTCTACCTGCGTCATGACGACTTCATGTTGGCCACCCTGGGTTCTCCAACCCTAACCCCACCTTCAAACTCTCTGAAAGCTTTTGACGGCCACACTTTTATCCCAAAAGAATACCTAGCCAATTTCCCCATCACTTTGTATGGGAAAATTGTAACGGTGGACGTAGAAGTCGTAGATAGAAAACTCGACTATAATCTCTTGCTGGGTCGTAGTTGGACATATGCCATGACGGTCGTCGTATCTACTGTCTTTCGCATCATCTGATTCCCATTGGATGGAAAGGTAGTTACAGTAGGTCAATTGTCTTTCTGCACCCCTGATTATGCACCATTACCAAGTGGCTCTGTACCCCTAGTAGGAGGTGCAACTAACTCTTATGTCAATTTAGGTACCGGTCTACTGAAGGATTCTTCCATCATGGGTTGTTTTCCTCTTCAGCCACTGAAGGTTTCATAGATCGTCAATATGCTTTCATCTATTCCTCATGAACAGACCGATCCATGGATCCTACTGGCTCCTTTAGACATTGACAGTTACAGAGAACAAATGCCGCTTTCACCAACTAAATTAGCCTGCGAAGCCATTAAAATTGCATCTGAATCTCCAATCACTTTGGTTTCGACCAATGGTACCATTGCTCCTCCCATAACCACTCTTTCTTTCGATCCACTCAATCAATTCCTACATATGGATGAAGCTATTAGGGAGGGCATGAGTTTAGAAGAGCAACATTGGGAGGATTCACACCATCATGTTTCAATTTCTGATTCCGACGTGATGCCTCTTCAAATCCTGCCATCTGACGCACATGAAATCGCTTCCTCACCATATACGACTATCCAACCTTTGGACTCGGAAGGAAACAGGGGAAATATTTCAAAAACATTGCTCCTCGATATTTCTGTCATGATAGGCATCATGGAAAACATATAGATTGGAGCCAATCACAATCCTGAGGAAATTGTGAGCTTCACCTACCAGTTTAAGGACTTCTGCGATATTTTTCCTTAGTCTTATGAGGAAATGCATGGCATAGACCCTTCTATTTTCAAGCATGAGATCAAGGAATGTCGAGCATTATTTTTATGGTATTTTTCTTGTTCGTTAATCCAAAAAATCCTCTAGTCTCCTTCTTCAAGCTCGTTAAACTACCATGAAGAAGATCGAGCGTTCTTTTTATGGTATTTTTCTTGCTCGTTAATCCAAAAAACCTCAAGTCTCCTTATTTGGGCTTGTTAAACTACTACAATGAAGAATAGAATAGAGCACTTTTATAGATATTTTATTACTCCTTAAAAAATAGAAACATCTCCGAGTTTTCATCGTTGAGCTCATTAAATATATGCGACGATGGTAGAGCACTTTTAGATATATTTTATTACTCTTTAAAAAATAGAAAATTCTCCAAGTTTTTATCGTTGAGCTTGTTAAATCTGTGCAATGATAGTTAGAGAACTTTTAGAGATATTTTATTTCACTTTAAAAAATAGAAACATCTTTGAGTTTTCATCGTTGAGCTTGTTAAATCTATGTGACGATGGTTAGAGCACTTTTTGTGATATTTTATTGCTCTTTAAAAATTAAGAAACATCTCCGAGTTTTCATCATTGTGCTCGTTAAATCCATACGATGATGCTCTGAGCAACTCTTTTTTGATCTTTTTCCAACTCATTAAACATAAAAAGATTAAGGGAACATTCTTTTTAGGTCCTTTTTTCTCGCTTTTGAAACTGAAAAAATCCTAAGCTTTAGCTTTAGGCTTGTTAAAATCTATAAAAATGACCCGAGCATTATTTTAGGTACTTTTCTCACTCGTTAAACTGAAAATTCCTGAGTTTTTGTTACCGGGCTCATTAAAAATATACGACAACAACAAGAGCACTTTCTTTTTTGGGACCGTTTCTCGCTCTTAAATCAAAAAATCCCTGAGTTTTTCCCCTCCTTCGAGCTTGTTAAAACTATGAAGAAGGGATAAGTCGTTCTTTTCCCTCTTTTTCTCGCTCACGAAATTGAAAAAGATACCCCGAGTTTTCTTCATTTTGAATCATTAAAAATTTTGATGAAGGTATTGAGTTTGTCATCACGTGACTCATTAAAAATTAACGACAAAAAACGAGTTTAGTCTGTTAGATCGTACTCGTAAAAACATGAGGTCGACATCTATTGAAAATAGGTTTCTCTTTATCCGAGTTCAATAGATTAAATTATGGAAAAGTAACTGATCCGGTTATACTATTAACCTTTTGCCGCACCCGGTTAACAACTATGACAAAGGGACCACCATAGAATTTCACTTTACGATCTTTTCAGACTCTCTAAATATTGAAAGACCACCGAGTTGTCTAGTCTGGACACTTTAAATTACACAGACAAGATATAGAGTTGTTCTTTTTACGATACTTTTCAGACTCTTAAAACATGAAAAATCGACAAGTTTGCCTGTCTGGACTCATTAAACTGATCAGACAGGGGAAAGAGTCGTTCCTTTTGCGGTCATTTTCAGACTCTTTAAATATGAAAAGATCGATGAGTTTACCCGTCTGGACTCATAAAATTAATCAGATAGGGAAAGTGGACAATACAACTGTATTCCATATTTGAAAGCGTGGTTTGGCACCAGTCGTTCCCTTGAACATGGCACTCCCTCAGATAAACTGTCTAGTCAATTTAACGTCTTAAATTGCTCTACATTAATTATCAATCCGGGTATCGTAAACTGATGAAGTGTGGTGCACCATATGTGCTTAGTTAACCTTTCTCTTACTTCGTTGTTTTATAGTTTATGTTGTTTTTGGGGTTTTGTTCTTGTTGGTTTTCTAAAGTGTTTAATGCAAATGGAAATCCTATTCTAAGGGCTTAAGAATACTTTTAAAGGACAAGTTTGGATAAAGATTTCAAGACAAGGCCTATGTCCCTAATGGTAACTTCCAAAACTTAGCACTTCAAAAGAACTTAAAACATGTTATTGATGGAATTAGTATTTAAACAAAAGTGTAAATATACAGCTAGTTCAATCAAAATAAAATGCAATAACCAAACAATGAGCTAGTGACTATGAGACCCAGTATCCTTGCTACTTCAGCAGAAGGACAAGATGATTCTATCATGTCATTAGTCATTAAAAGGCTATGTGCATCACTAATCTACAATCAACCGGTTGAACACACTTGCATGAATTAAAATTACATGAATGAAAAATCTAATCTATCAAACTTGAAAGCAATTTATGTACAGCTAATATACAGAAGCATAACAAAATTAATGTAAAACAACAGTAATCAAAACATCTTGTTATGTACAGCTAATGTACAGAAGCATAACAAAATTAAATGCAGAATTAAATGACAACTATACAAGGCTTTAGTGTGCAGGGGCCCTCTGCCACTTGCATGAATTAAAATTGCATGAATGAAAAATCTAATCTATCAAACTTGAAAGCAATTAAATAACATAATGAAATCAAAGCAATATTTACAAAATGAAATCTACTCTACCTTACATTCTACAAAGAAATATTTACAAAATGAAATCTACTCTACCTTACATTCTAATATGCTCCATGACATCTACTTCACATCTCCTTCCATGTTGAGAACATCAAATCTTTATTCAATTTCTTCAAAAGTACAAGGTACAACAAAGTTCTCCAAAGCTTTCAAAAGCCATCAAGGAAGAACTACAAACTTAAGAACTAGGAACTAAAAAGACTAACAAATGAAGGAGACAGATCTCCTATTTATACCAAAAGATGAGAGCCATCTCATTAATGATAGTCCATGAATCTCTCCCTCTACCTCTAGAGTCCTAATCAAAATAGGAACTGATAAGACACATGTCTTCTTAGAGTTACAATACAATTAAGAGATGTGACACATATCCTCATGATCCCATGATTCTTTCCAACCAAATTCGAATTTGGCCTTAGAGTGCCACATAAGGGTTTTCTAGAAGTCTCCTTTCAACCTACATATGTAAACAACCTCAACCCATTTGTTAGGTATAAGCATATGCACATTATTTTCTAATTTTTAACCACAAATTCACTTAAAAGGCTTAGAATTAATAAAGATTGGAAAAACATAAAGGTGGCCCAATGATAATGAAAGTGGGATGAATGTGGTGACATAGTAGTGAAATGGAGGTGATATAATGGACATAATAGTGAAAGTGTAATGGAAATGAATGACATTTTCAAGACTCAACATACCCCCCAACTAAAGCTATTGCATGTCCTCATGCAATATATATTACATTAACTCTTTTGATCCTTGAGCTTTGGCTTAACTTTGCATGATATCATTTGATAACTTCATATTCCTGCAAAGTGTTTCACTTGAATTGCGACATGGTTGGTTCTTGTGTTACAACCATGATCTTGTTTGTATCCAATTTATTCTTTAAGCACTTCTTCAAAAGCCATTGTATGCTCATAATAGCAATGTAATAATTAAGATATGTTGGAAGTATGTGAGCTCCTGAATATGATATGGTCATGGCAAGATATGAATATGAATGTATTCCCCCCCCCCAAACTGATGGTATTGGCAATTTTATGAAATGAGAAAGAGAAATGTTTTTCCAACAATTATCATTCTAGCTTTTTATGGAATTCTATGGTCAAAAGTTAGAAAATGTTGTACCTTCACTTACCCTTTGGAATGGATGAGTTGTATGTGTAGTGGCTGAAAATTTCTGATCATATTCTTCTTCAAGTGGCTGAACAAGAGGAGTCATGGATAGAGAGATAAGATGACTTTTTATTGCTTCTACTAAAACTTGCTGAATCTGCTCCAAAATGCTGAAAATAATAGTCTTCATGTCTTCAAAACTCATTGGCACAATTCCTACTAAAAGATGTTCCGATGTCGAACATAGGAGGAAATTGTTGGCTTAGTGGCCATTAATGGATGCCACTAGTCAACACGAGAACTCTCACCATTGATGACAATGAGAGTCAAGATGCCCAAACACATTTTGCTAGGTACGAATGAATTTGCTGAAGTCGAGTCACCTAGAAGATCTGACGAACAAGGGACATTAATGTATTCCCATTGTTCGTCAGCATGAGGACTTGCCATTAAGGCATGCAAGCCTCAAGGTGTTTTTACAAAGAACTTAGACTCAAAGGACTATGGACTCAATAATTTGCATTGAAGCAGGGCTTATTTGCGGAATGAAAATGACAAGGAATGGAAGATGAAAATGGAAAATGGCAATGGAGAACAGAAATCGCAATGGCAATAAGCATGTGAATGAGCCTCTTGCTTTTATTTGTGGGTTATGAATGGACAAAAAGAGATGGAAAGTGTATGTGAATGAAAATGGAAAATATGGAGGAAAATGAGATGAATGGTTTATTACGAGGTATGGATGTGATGGATAGATATGATGGAGACAATAGTATCTGAAAGTTTTTCAAGTGTTTGGATCTGATTTTGCATCAACATATTTCCTCTTTGTTGCTGACCATCCTCTTATGAAACAAATTGGTCTCTTAGAGAGACACCATTCTCTTGTAGTCATTTGTCCTTCCTCCTGAAACCTGCAAAAAACTAATATATCTTCTACAATGGAATGTAAGATTATCAAAGGAGAGAGGTGATCAATCTCTCTAGTTATGATATTTACACACAAAACTAAAAATTTGTATTAATGAAACAAGTTCTCAAAGGAAAAATCAAAAGAATTTATACCTGCTTTGAAATTGGTGCCCAAGTTGAATGTTGCTTCTTTTCAGCAATTTATTTCATTATTTGCCATTTCAAACTCTAACGATAGATTTCGCATTGTATAAATATTGTTGAGATCTTTCCAATGATAGTTAAATCATCAAAATCTGATTTTGTATGAGAAAGATAGGTTGATTTGAACAATGAGGTTTTTCTGGCTACGGAATGTGCACGGTTTCTGTAGCTACAATCTTGGATAGAAAGTTAACCATTCATTTTTCATCATCAGTCCAAAATTAATCAATACCTTCAGAAAAGTGAGCAAATAACTTATTCATTTCATTGATTCAAAATTATTAATTTTTTTCTTGACATGCAGCGACTCAGTGTGGCGACTTAGTGATAACACACAATTTGACTTCCTTTTGACCGAGGTCTTTTTCATCAAATTTGATCGAATGAATAGGACACCATCCATGTACCAACATTCCCCCAGCTACCCATGTGACATGTTTTGCTTGATGACACCTGCAACCTAGAGTTTAACAAAATAGCTGCGGAAAGTTAAGCCAGCTGCGGAAAGTTGAGCTAGCTGCGGAAAGTTAAGCTAAAACAGTCGATCATCAATTTTGAAATTTTTTTTTCATTGTCTGCATGTAGGAACTCTGTGAATGGAGCAAAACAATCTTATTAATGGACTTATAGTTTGATAAACAGCCTATAACCATGATCATAACTATTTGGCCCTTTCATAGACTTAAGCCCTTCCGGTTCTGCTCTCAATAACAGACCCATTCTTTCCTTCTTGTTCTAACAATTCATCTGCATGAATGATGGATGAAGAAGATTCATAATGTGTTAGCGGGGAATTGACATGGTTTTATAGAGAAAAATACAGTGATGGTAAATGGAGAAACAGAGAACAAGTGGCAGGAACAGAGCGGAGTAGTGAAGTTAGATAGAAATTGCCAGATCAGTTTGGACTGGTTCACGTGATGGAGAGCCGTGTTCAATTGGATTGCTGTTAACCACTGTTTTGTTTAATTTAGAACTATTTTTAATTGAGAGGTGGTGGAGAAAGTGCTTAGACGGGTGGCAAAATCAACAAACAGTTTTTTAATGACAAAGAGTCGTATTTCAACTACAGCGTGCCGTATTTGAATTGTTCTTTGTGCATTTAATAAAAATATTTTTTTCCTCATATTCAGTGACACGGTGGATGATCTGGCCGCCAAGGAGATAGGACCTGAGCGGATTTCTCTTCCTCAGGCACGCGGAATTGAATCACACATTCAAACTATCAGTTAATTAACTCAAATTCTGTTTTTCTTCACGCGGCAGCAAAAAAGAGGCTCCAAAAAACCAAATATTTCTCCTAGACTGCCACAAATTTCTTCAAACGGTTTCTGGGTTATCTAACTGACCCACCTAGAAAAAAAACCCATGTTTTATTTTCTTGAAATTCGCCTTCGTTTGGGCAAATCGAGCTCTCAAAGTTTGACATTGTTTTTTTTTTCTGTTCTGTATTTTTTCTGAGTTGATGTTTTTTTTGCTGCATTCATTTTTCTTGTTTGATTAACAAATGAATCCGTATAGAAATTTTCAAATACATTAGCATTGTTTCATTTGTTATGATCAGGTATTTGATGGAATGTAAGCGATAGTTTCACAAAGGCGGAACGGTTGTATGAGCGGAAGATGGAAGAAGATTGCGGAAAAAAACCAGTGGTTGCAAAAAGAATACAGAGCATACAATGAAAATGTGTTTACAAAACAGAGACTTGTATAAACAGATCCTCAACTAGCAATCGTAAACTCTAGCAGAATTTTAAAATAAAAGGTTGTGAGGTGCAAATTCATAAAATGACTGCAGAGTGGTGTATTGGATTGAAGAAAACAAAAAGTTTCTTTATCCTTTTGTGAAGATCCAAAGTCCTGAGAACATAAATTAAGAACAAAAAAATTTGGTTCTCTCGGACTTGCCAATTGATAGATCACTCCACCATTTCTCAGATTGCAAGATAGGGAGGAATTTGGATACCTTGATATTAATGCAAATGAATCGGTAGTTCTATAGATATTTCAACACAATGTGTTGTCAATGCCTTTTCTACAAGATATCCAACTAATCCTTCATACCTTTTCTTTGAAAACCAGATCAGCAGAATTCCAACCAGATTCCAAAAATGCAGAGTTTTTATTTTAACACAACAGAGTTTTGATTTATTTGGTTTTTGCAGGTTCATTTTAAGGCCAAAATTTGAACATGGATGCATACTGAGGCCACAGTGAAAGCTAGGATTGAGGATAACCATAGATTGTTTTTCTTCTCTTTTTTTCTCTGAAATTGTAAAATTTTATAAAAAGGATTCATGATTTTCAATTTCAGGCAGCAAATACTTTAAGAAAAACATGTTAAAAATAGGACTTTGATTGAGGTCTTAGGTTGGTTTTTCATCGATCTGAGCTGGGTGACTAGGATAGAATCCATGTCGGGACAATTCTGAAGATGCCCATGTGGTCGGTTTTTTCATTGAATGCTTGTAACTTGCTAAACCATGAAACAACTGCGGAATTCTCAGCTAGCTGCGGAATCAGGGCAGTTTCCGCAGCTATGTTGCAAAACCTTATTAAAATAGGATACAGTGTTTTGAAGACCACTACAAAGCATAACCAGACAATTTTGGACAATTTGAACCTATCAAAGCAGTTGAGTTTCATTTTTTCATCATTTTTTTTTTTTTTGAATCAATTGAAATGTTGAAGTTTATTTTGTCTCCTTTTTTTTTCTTTTTTTACATAATAATTCTTTTTCTGATCCTCCAGATCACACAAAGTGCAAGAGGAGAGCATACTCAAGAATTATTAACTTTTTTTTTTACATAACAATCATTTTTCTGATCCTCCAAATCACACAAAGTGCAGGAGGAGAGCATACTCAAGAATTGTTAATTTTTTTTTCAGATGTAAGAAATAAGGTCTCCTAATTACACTTCCCCGGCAACGGCGCCAAAATGTCTAGTCAATTTAACGTCTTAAATTGCTCTACATAAATTATCAATCCGGGTATCGTAAACTGATGAAGTGTGGTGCACCATATGTGCTTAGTTAACCTTTCTCTTACTTCGTTGTTTTATAGTTTATATTGTTTTTGGGGTTTTGTTCTTGTTGGTTTTTTAAAGTGTTTAATGCAAATGGAAATCTTATTCTAAGGGCTTAAGAATACTTTTAAAGGACAATTTTGGATAAAGATTTCAAGACAAGGCCTATGTCCCTAATGGTAACTTCCAAAACTTAGCACTTCAAAAGAACTTAAAACATGTTATTGATGGAATTAGTATTTAAACAAAAGTGTAAATGCTAGTTCAATCAAAATAAAATGCAATAACCAAACAATGAGCTAGTGACTATGAGACCCAGTATCCTTGCTGCTTCAGCAGAAGGACAAGATGATTCTATCATGTCATTAGTCATTAAAAGGCTATGTGCATCACTAATCTACAATCAACCGGTTGAACACACTTGCATGAATTAAAATTGCATGAATGAAAAATCTAATCTATCAAACTTGAAAGCAATTTATGTACAGCTAATATACAGAAGCATAAAAAAATTAATGTAAAACAACAGTAATCAAAACATCTTGTTATGTACAGCTAATGTACAGAAGCATAACAAAATTAAATGCAGAATTAAATGACAACTATACAAGGCTTTAGTGTGCAGGGGCCCTCTACCACTTGCATGAATTAAAATTGCATGAATGAAAAATCTAATCTATCAAACTTGAAAGCAATTAAATAACATAATTAAATCAAAGCAATATTTACAAAATGAAATCTACTCTACCTTACATTCTACAAAGAAATATTTACAAAATGAAATCTACTCTACCTTACATTCTAATATGCTCCATGACATCTACTTCACATCTCCTTCCATGTTGAGAACGTCAAAGCTTTATTCAATTTCTTCAAAAGTACAAGGTACAACAAAGTTCTCCAAAGCTTTCAAAAGCCATCAAGGAAGAACTACAAACTTAAGAACTAGGAACTAAAAAGACTAACAAATGAAGGAGAGAGATCTCCTATTTATACAAAAAGATGAGAGCAATCTCATTAATGATAGTCCATGAATCTCTCCCTCTACCTCTAGAGTCCTAATCAAAATAGGAACTGATAAGACACATGTCTTCTTAGAGTTACAATACAATTAGGAGATGTGACACATATCGTCATGATCCCATGATTCTTTCCAACCAAATTCGAATTTGGCCTTAGAGTGCCACATAAGGGTTTTCTAGAAGTCTCCTTTCAACCTACACATGTCAACAACCTCAACCCATTTGTTAGGTATAAGCATATGCACATTATTTTCTAATTTTTAACCACAAAATCACTTAAAAGGCTTAGAATTAATAAAGATTGGAAAAACATAAAGGTGGCCCAATGATAATGAAAGTGGGATGAATGTGGTGACATAGTAGTGAAATGGAGGTGATATAATGGGCATAATAGTGAAAGTGTAATGGAAATGAATGACATTTTCAAGACTCAACATAAACCTCCTTTTGATGGCCTCTCAATATGAACCCTACCATCCTATGAGTTTTAGTCTATATTCCCTGATGTAATTGCATCTCTGCATCCTAACACTCTATAGTGTTCATGAGTCTAGTACTGTCTGGTTAAAACCATTGTCGTGCCTTCTATTGTTCAAGGGTCACCCATTTGTTTCCTCCATCAACCGATCAAACATATCCTTTCATCATGTCCTCTGTTTTTTAGACCCAAATGCTCAAAAGATTCCTCAAAAAACAAAATCATTCTTTTCCCGTTTCATGTCAATTGATGTAGGACACATTATTGCCTACCTTTCGATAGGTTTCTTCCTATCGACTTCAACACTCTATCTAGGAAGATAACCCAGAAACACATTCAGTGCCTTGGTACTTGCAGACATTAGTGGCAGGTTGCCTTGTGCTTGGTCAGGGGTTCTCATTATTGGCTCCTAATCAAGCGATTCTATGGGTGTTCGACGACAAAGACATTTTTCACACTCATTAGATTGAACTGTGCATCTTGGAGACCATCACCATTATTGGCGGCCTTCCTCGCGTTTGTTAACAGTCTCCATTATTGACTAGGAATCAGACGATTTCGTGCATGTTCGATATCAACACATATATTCACATGTATCAGTATATGTTGCTCGGTGAAGTAGAAATCAAGACCTTGGGTAGAGGCTTGCATCATTCAACCTTGTTTCCTCTCCCAAGCTACGGATATTGTTTTTTCGAGACAGTTGTTTCAGGATGATTCTATTATGACACTACATCTGCATTATGCTTATCAATGGCCAGTATTGTCATATCTCTTTGAGAAAATTACTCTAACATAGCTTTTGAGCATTGGAATGCCTGACTCAGGACATGATTTTAGCAGTTATATATATGTGTGTGTGTATGTGTGTGTGTGTGTGTGTGTTGTATCAGGTTTTCCTTGCCGCCCGAAGCTTTTCTCTCTCTCTACGTTTTGATAGGAATAATTACAGTTTCAATAAAGTATTTCAGCCATCGTCTCTGCCTCTGATCTCATACATTAGGGGGCATCTGTTATACAACAAAATGACCTCCTCATCAACTCAGAGGTGAAAGACATGATGACTGTAGCAAAGACCACAATTGTAGGCCTTGATTCCACACTAATGCTGGTTACAGACTGAAAACCGTCTTTATAAAGCTTGTTATCAAGCCTAAGGGTGTGTTAGTGACCCTACTAACTCAAGTTGTTAGACTAGGGGCAGCGTTAGTGAAACTAAGGGAAGTTCAATGGGTCAAACCAACGAATTGACTCACAAATATCTAGATATTTATCCCTAAATTTTCTCAAGAAAAGAAAGGAAACATCCAAAATTGAGATATTTGAAGGATTTCTAATCTAAGAAAAGAAGGAAAATGGGAAAGAGCTGAAAAGAAGAGCAAGTTCATTGCTTTTACCCTAGTGATCTCTATGAGGAACTTGGCAACCCTAACTCAATTGCTATATAACCAAGGTGAGGGTCATTGTGAAAGGGATTAGAGCACTTGGAAGGATAGCCTACTAAGTTGTTGTGAACTGTCACATACTTGAAGAAGTGAGCTAGAAGAGAGAGAGAGAGAGAAGTAGAAGGGGCAAAGGAAGACTGATACAACAGATGGATATAGTCACTCTTCTATTATTAATACAAAACTACAGTTGTGTCCCCTACTCCATAGTGTCAGTAACATTATTCATTAAGCGGTTCATTCAATACTTGTTTAGATGAGTAGTTTAGTTGTATGCAAATAGATGTTCATTGTGCATTCATACATTAGTTTTCAATATTGTATGTAGTGATTGTGTTTGCCTTTCCTTTGGGCAGGAATTGATTTGGAGCTGGCTTTGAGGGAGTTCTTCTTGGCTGCATTGCGATCTCCAAACAAATCTAGAAGGAGACTTGAGGTAATCCTCTTTCCATACTTTGTTAACTGATATTTGATAGATGAACATGTGTATAACTTGGTAGTTTTTGCAGATAATCTTATAGTCTGTTAAAGGTCTGGGGAAGGCCTTTGAGGGTAGTTTTCATTTTGCATACACCGTGCATTTTACCCCACAACATGGATAGTCCTCTAAACCTTTGCAATAAGGATGGAGAGGGACAAACCATTCATACCATTCCTATCCTGCTCAGATGCCATCATATACTCCTTCCTATGCACCACACCACATGTCACAACCATATTTTCCCTCTCTACCTTGACAAAGTCAATCATTTCCACCATTTTCTTTGCCGCCACCATTTTAGAGCACCTCAACTACCTTCTCAACCAATACCGAATCCTAATAATAAGGCAGTACAATCGATTCATTCGGTTGGACCGTCCTCTCTTCCTACCTATTGAACCCTACCGGTTAGGATAAATGAGCTTCAATTGAGATTGAGAAGGGTAGTTAAACCAAAAAAAAAAAAGTCCATGGTGATTATTGAGGAGAAAAATGAGGAGGTAAATCTTGATCATTCGGAAAACAATGTCACCCTTCAACCCATTCCCAAACCTTCAGATTCACCATCTTCTTCAAACTAACCCCCCTATCCAGAGTGGTTGGTCATGGAGAAGAGTGACCCTGAGTCCACTCTGTCTTCTGAATTAATGAATATTTGTATATAGGTCCCTTTACTTTAGGGTATTCGATAAATTCCCATTTGTACAAATATCATTCGGGAATTATGTCTTAAAAAGACAGGGAGGAAGAGAGTAGAACCTAAGACCATTTAGTTTGTTGGTAGAGCAGCTGAGTTGATGACAGGATGCGTATCAATGGAGAAATACACAGATCTTGGAAACCTAGTTTTTTTTGTCCAGATAGGTGATATCCTTGCCTCTAATGTATTAATAGACTTGGGAGTGGCCATCAATGTGATGACCAGGAAAACCATGGAACAACTTGGGTTGGGCCATATTCGTCCTACACCCACTGTGCTTGAACTTGCAAACAGATCTAAAATCAAGCCCGATGAAGTATTGGACGACATGTTTGTCTCTATAGATTCATAGGAATACCCCACGGATTTCATTGTGCTTGAGCCAAAGAATCCAGTGGGAGGACATCCCTTGATTCTGGGATGACCATGGCTTTCCACAACCGATGCTTATATTGGATGTCACTCCAGTGATATGTACATTTCCCATGGAGACTCTAAGAAAAATGTCACCTTATACCCACTTGATAGATCTATTCAGGAACTCAAGGATACTTTATGGTTAGATTATGATAGTAGTGATGAGGAGACCTGGCCTATTTCTTCGATTCATCATCCTACCGAACCTACCAAGGATGGTGAATTATGGGATTTCTTGAAAAATCTAGACACTATGCCTAGTTTTGATGCACTTCATCAGATCTTTAGTCTGGATTTCCAAGAAAATTATGATTCCAAACCTTCCTTATCCCATACTGTCGGATCATCTTACTATACTCTTGAGCCTGAGACCACTCTTGTTGAAACTAGTCTAGGCAAACCTTTACACATTAGTTCAGACCTGGATTCACCACAACAAGAGCAACTTGATACCTTGTTGCGAGATCACTTGGATGCATTCACTTGGAGACATGAAAGGCATTCCTCCTGAGACTTGTACTCATCATATCTTTATCGAGGAGGGAGCTTGACCTATCCAACAACCACAGAGATGAATCAATCCCGTATTATGAGATATTGTTAAGGAGGAATTACAAGACATATTAGATGCTAATTTCATCTACCCCATTTCTGACACTCAGTGGGTCTCTCCATTAGTGATAGTCCCTAAGAAATATGGGAGATGGCGTATTTGCATTGACTATCGAGAATTAAACAAAGCCAATCTCAAGGATTACTTTCCCCTTCCTTTCATTGATCAGGTGCTAGATACCCTTGCCGATAAAAGGTACTTTTCCTTTTTAGATGGCATCAGTCGGTATAACCAAATCTAGATCGCACCCTCAAAATAAGATAAAACTACCTTCACATGCCCTTGGGGTACATTTTCTTACTGAGTGCTTCCTTTCGGGTTATTTAATGCACCCGCTACCTTTCAAAGGGTTGTGCTAGTTATTTTTGATGTTCTTGAATGTGTTGAGATTTATATGGATGATTTTTCTGTGTTTGGTAACTCATTTGATGAAGCTCTTATAAATATATAAAAAGTTATTTTACACTACCAAGAGGCCCATCTTGCTTTGAGTGATAAAAAATGTAAGTTAATGTGTAAATCAGGAGTGGTTTTTGGGAATTTGGTTTCTGACAAAGGTATCTAGGTAGACCCTGGTAAAATTGAAGTCATTATTCATCTGCCTGCACCCAAAACCCAAAGGGAAGTGAGAGGTTTGCTGGGACATACTGGTTATAAACTGAGATTCATTGAAAAAATTTCCAAGATCGTTACCCCCCTTTTCTGATTACTAGCCAAGGATAGTGAATTCACCTGGTCCCCAGCTTGCCAATAGTCATTTGAAAAATTAACAAAAAACTAGTACATGCACCAGTTTTGAGAGGACCAAACTGGTCCCTGCCATTTCATATTTCCTTCGATGCTTCAGACACTATCATCGGAGCAGCCTTAGGACAATAGGAGAATAAACAATTCTATGTTATTTACTACATCAGTAAAAATTTGTCGCTGGCTAAAATGAACTATACAGTGACTGGGAAAGAATTTTTAGCCGTTATTTTTGCTATTCATAAGTTCAGACATTACATTATAGAAAATTAAGTTTATGTGCATACTAATCATTCTTCTATAATATATTTAATGAATAAACCCTTAACAAGAGGTAGAGTGACTAGGTAGTTGCTTCTATTATAGGAATTCAACGTTACAATTATTGATAGACCAGGAAAGTCTAATGTTGTAGCTGATTATCTTTCTAGATTAAACAATCCTGGTGAAGCAATTCCTGTTGATGATGATTTCCCTAACGAGCATATTTTTGCTATGTCAGCAAAATCTCCATGGTTTGCTGACATAGCCAACTATTTAGTCACCAAAAAGACACCACCTCACTTATTCGCTCGTGAAAAGTGGAAAATTATTCTGAAAAGTGCTTCATATTCTTGGATACAGGGAGACCTCTTTTACATTGGACCAGATTTTATTATTTGTAGATGTGTAAGAGAGGAAGAAATGTTTGATATCTTAAAATATTCCCATGATGAACCTTGCGGTTGCCACTTCGTTGACAAGCGAACTACATATAAAATTTTACTCACTGGCTATTTTTGGCCTTCTTTGTTTAAGGATGCCAAGCAATATGTTAGGCATTGTGATAGTTGTCAATGAATGGGTCAACTTGTTCAAGCTAATGAAATGCCTTTATGTCATCAAGTCATGATTGATCCCTTTGAAAAATGGGCTATGGATTTTGTAGGACCCATAAACCCCACATATTTAAATAAAAGCATATCTTGGTTTGTGCTAATTTTGTTACTAAATGGGTAGATGCTAAAGCTATTTCTTGTGGCACTCAAAAAGTTGTTACTGATTTTTTGTTCAATGAATTTTTTACTAGATTTGGTGTTCCTAGAGAAATTGTTTCTGACAATGGATCACAGTTTGTTTCTAACTTGGTATAGGAAGTCATGAATCAGTACAAGATTTGGCACATGAAATCTACACCGTACCACCTGCAAGAAAATGGTCAGGTGGAATCCATAAACAAGGTGATTGAATCCATCTTCATCAAAATAATAAACATGCATAGGAAGGATTGGGCTATCCAATGTCCTGAAGCCTTATGGGCTTATCAAACCACTTGGAGAAATAGCATGAGGCATACACCATATGAGCTAGTGTACGGGAAACAAGTTCTTTTGCCGATTGAATATTATATAAAGACTTTAAGAACTGTAGTTCAATTGGGTCTAGATCTCTCGGAAGCACAACAACAACATCTATTACAACTAAATGAGTTGGATGAATTTCAAAGGGATGTTGTTCATAAAAATATTTTAGTATAGAAGCAACACAACAAGTGGCATGACAAGATTATCGGGAAGAAATAGTTCCAACCAGGTGATTGGGTACTTCTCTATGACTCTAGATTTAAACATTTTAAAGGGAAGTTCCATACTCATTGGATGGGACCATATGATGTAATTCAAGTTCTTGATAATGGGGTTGTAGAAGTCAAAACTATCAATGGGAGAGATTCAATTTTCCTTGTGAATGGGCATAGGCTTAAAGTATATTTTTAGCCCAACACAAAAGAAGACTTCATGCAGCAAGTGCAGAAGCATTCTGAACTTCAATTAGTAGGTGGCTATGCCAGCCTATTGTAATATGATTTCTTCTTTCTTGAAATAAAGTTCAAAGAAAATAAATATATATATATATATAGATATATATATAAAGTTAAAAAGAAAAAGGATTTTTTTTTCCCATGATTGTGAAAATCAGTTTTTCTAACATGATTGCAGAAGGATCAACCTGAAAACTAACTCACTATTAGGAAGATCAGTTCTAATAATGGGAATGTTTCTTGATCTTTAGATGTGTTAGTTGTCACCTAGAAGAAGAAGCATGTTGAAGTATAGGAACAAGGCCCTTATCCAAGTTTGGGATAACTGGCAAAAATTATTTTATTCAAGAAACACCCAATTTCCACTGCATATATTTTATGGATAACCACTATAGAGGCAGATGTCAAGTGAAATTATGCCCTTCTTCTATTCCCATTTTCATACAAAAAAAGTCCCCTTATTTTCTTCCTTTTGATCCAATAAAGTTTACCATCCCTTTCTTCAAAGAAAGTTTCCCTATCTAATCCCTCTTTTTCCCTTGAAAATTTTTCCCCAAAATCCCTTTTTCGATTTGTCCCTCTTGGTGGTTTCACTCTTGAATTCCCTATCGTAATTTCCTTCCCATTCTAAAAATCTACCCTTTTTCCCACTTCTATTTTCCCTCATGGATCAATTGCAGGATCTGATGTGAACTCACAAATCAGATCGAAAGGCATATGTCAAGACCAAAGAATGGAGAATAAAACCTTCTTTGTATATTTAGAAAATATTTTAATCCAACCTATGAATTATATCCTATCAGAATTTTCTTCTGGTTCCCTTTATGCTACAAATATTCCTGGTGCAGGAATGTGTGTTCGAGTGCAAGAAAATTTGGTGTAGGCGTGGGTAGTGCAAGCATGTCTAAGTGAAAGAATGCTTGGTGTAGGCATGGTCAGTGCAAACACATCTAGTGTAAGCACGTTCAGTATAGGAGTCCTCACTGCTGAGTGCTCCCAATTCGAAAAACACATGTTTTGGTGCAGGAACACCTGGTGCAAAAATGTGTATTGAAAGCTTATAATTTTCTTTATGAACTTTTATGCAGGAAAAATAATTGTACCACCTGTAGATCATGGCATTTAGTTTGTATTATGATTAACAACTTGTTTTATCATTTACCAACTTAGGAAGAAATCATTTAAGTACAAAGATATTATAGGTTATGAAATCTCATATTTTTAATGAGTAATAGGTACACCTTATGTGAGATCATGGAGTAAATGTAGGATGGTATGATTCTCCCGAAATCCACTGCTTACCTTTCCTTGAAAAACCCATCACCTAATAATAATGGCCTTACTCCATATCCAATCTTGCATGATTGTTACATGGAATTATTATCTAAACTGCCACCTCTTCTAATCATCATTGCCTCCTTGTACTTGAACCAATTCATATTTACATCCATGTAGTTTTAATGATGAAGCATGATCGTTGGGGAAAGTGTTCAATAGAGCGGTTGATGTATAGCTCAACCATCATTTGAGTTCTTTATGTTGTAAAATCTTTTCAAAACATGAGACAAAGATTGGGTGAATTCGAATAGACATGGTGCCTATAAGGATTGAGCCACAGTCCATACAAGAGATGGAACAAACAATTGAGTACATGAATAGTATTGTAATATTGTAGGAATCTGGGTTCCTCCCATTTCTGGAGAAATTCGATGGATTATGTTAGTTCCAGTCTTCGCAGCCTGTCACCAGGAATCAATATGAGCTCTTACTATTTTTGGTTTTGGTTAGATGTTTTGCACATGATATTCAGCACAAAACATGTCACAAGTGTTTCCATCAGAAGAAGCTTGGAAAAATATTTCCAACGGTATATCACACTCCCGTAACCAGCTCTCGAATTAGAAGATATGATCAAAATGAATGATTAATTCTTGGTTATGCATGTTTTGAGGTCATTTGCTGCACATAGGGACAAGTTTAGAAAAAAACCAGTTTGGAAAGGAATTTTACAAAAGTGAAAGAGGATTTTTTCCATCACACACCAAGTAACAAAAACCACCTTCAGTTTATGCACAGGTGCTACTATGTGGGAGATATGCAGTGATATTTGGAGCCTACATTAAAACAAAGAAAATTTTTCATATTTTTTACTATTTTAGTCATTTTAGCACGGTGCCATTTTACAACAGATGGAAAGTAATTTTGAAAAACAAAAGGAGGTTTTTGTTAACCATGAGCCATATAACAAAAAAATATTTCAGTTTATTCACAAGTATCATGAATTTGAATATGTGACTAGTTCTTTATAGCTCATTTTGACAGATTTATGTTTTTAATGATTTTCTGTTTTAGAGATGATTTTGTGGCATGGATTCCGAGCAACTAGAAACGAATTTCCAAAATTTGAGAGATTTTTTTCTCCAACATGACCTTATATACAAAAACGTCTTTCAGTTTTGTAACAGGTGCTATGGTTTATGAGATACGAGTTCATCTTCAACACCTATTTTTAGAAATTCGGTCCAAGTTTAATGTAACTGATTCTATTTTGAAGAAAATGGTTGAGCTCAATTCCCTTAGTAAAAGGATGAGCAAATGTATATATTTTATGAATTTCATAGTGTAGGGGTTTGAATTTGGCAAAAGGTTGGACTCTTGTGGATGCATTGAGCACTATTGTACATCACTTTTCCAGTTTCGCAAGGAAATAAACCAGGGTTTTGTAGCATTTTGTGGGATTCTTGTGCTAATGTGAACTAGCATAGTTTCCTTCTCAATTATTCAGTGATCTTATGTTTATGTGTGCCATCATCTCTTTTATTCTTCATAGCTAAATTAATCAAGTGTAAAAGGTAGAATTCATTGATGTTTCAATGCTCTGCCTTAGGGTTTATTTAGTTTTACATGTTTTCTAATGTTTGAAGAGGACTCGTGACTTTTGCATGCCCTCTCTAGCTCCTCACCAGTCTTTAGACTCACTATTACACTCATTTCAAAGTGCTAAAACAATTGCCTACCTCGCCCCACAGAAACCTCTGCAAATGTGTGTCATTTCCCGGACCCAAAGCTACCTTCCTCATCTAATCCAACAACCAACCATAAAAATCTAACAAATTCCTCTGAGTAAGCATACCTAGCCTAAAATTAGTTTTTATATCAGTCATATCAAGCCTTCCTTGATAAATTTTCATTGAGATTGACAAGGAGATAGCCCTCTCCCGACCTGGTAGAACTAGCTACCAGGGTAAGCTTGGTTTGATGTTACCCTAGACCTGTCTTTCTTAGCCTCAGGTATATTTAGGCCCTAACATAGTGGCGACCATACCGGGGAAGAGGTGACAAATATTCTCTGGGAAAGATCATTCAAGTTGCAAAGCTAATTGCTGATGGTGGGCAGTGGTCAGACACATATGAAGGCTGAAACATTCACCTGGCGACTCCAACTCAATCCAGAGATTCCAGTGCTCACTAATCCATTCATGCACTAAAATAAAATGGTAGGGTATGTGGCAAACCCTGTGTTTTGTAAAGTTTTAAAAGAAGTTAGAGATCAGTTAGTGGATATTGAAATTGATGAAGCATTTTTCATTACCGTGCTTCAATGTTTGATATCTCCGAAGTTTCCTCCTAAAGCTAAAACTGGTTTCTTTGAGTTAGTTGTTGAAAAATTTGAGAAGGAGATTCAATATTTAAATGATCAGATCCAATCATATCAATTCTGAGATCCCAAAAAGTTCTTGGAAACTCTCCCTCCTCCAAAACAAGAAACAATAGAGCTTCCCGTTGATGTTTGCATTGACAGTTTGCAGTTGGAGGTCTATGTTGAGGAGTTAGGGCAGCAAACAGAGTCTGGTTTCTTTGATCCTATTGTCACATATATGGAGTATTTTTTCAGTTTGAATGATAAGTCATATTGTCTTTCACACAACCAAATTCAGTTTGTGCATGGATGGCTGTTAGAATTTACATTTGTGTCCTAGTTGAAGCACTTTCGAGTAGCATCCTTGTCATAGCTACTTGATTGGTTGATCTGGCATTACAACGTTACTTGATCTATCAATTTTGCAGCAAAGTAGGGTAGATTTGTAAATAAATAAGCTACCAAAGGCAACATTTCAGTTTGGATTGGTATGAGTTGTTTTGAGTTTGCAGTTGTTTGACTGTATTTTCCAATGGATGAGGCACTTGATCTAAAGTTTTCTTGATACCTCCAAGGAGCTGCCATCCCCAATAAGGCCAATGTTAGTTCCAGTCTTCGCAGCCTGTCACCAGGGATCAATATGAGCTCTTACTATTTTTGGTTTTGGTTAGATGTTTTGCACATGATATTCAACACAAAACATGTCACAAGTGTTTCCATCAGAAGAAGCTCGGAAAAATATTTCCAATAGTATATCACACTCCCGTAACTGGCTTCCAAATTAGAAGATATGATCAAAATGAATGATTGATTCTTGGTTATGCATGTTTTGAGGTTAGTTGCTGCACATAGGGACAAGTTTACAACAAAACCAGTTTGGAAAGGAATTTTACAAAAGTGAAAGAGGATTTTGTCCATCACGTACCAAATAACAAAAAATTCCTTCAGTTTATTCACAGGTGCTACTATGTGGGAGGTATGTAGTGATATTTGGGGCCTACATTAAAACAAAGAAAATTTTTCATATTTTTTATTGTTTTAGTCATTTTAGTGTGGTGCTATTTTACAACAGACGGAAAGTAATTTTGAAAAACCCAAGGTGATTTTTGTTAACCACAAGCCATATAACAAAAACCTCTTTTAGTTTATTCACAGGTGTCGTGAATTTGAATATGTGACTAGATATTTACAACTCATTTTGATAGACTTAAGTTTTTAATGATTTTCTGTTTTAGAGATGATTTTCCAGCATGGATTCTAAGAAACTGGAAACGAATGTTAAAAATTTGAGAGAGGTTTTTCTCCAAAATGACCTTATCTACAAAAACCCCTTTCAGTTATGTAACAGGTGCTATGGTTTACGAGATACAAGTTCATATTCAACACCTATTTTTAGAAATTCGTTCCAAGTTTAATGTAACTGATTCTATTTTGAAGAAAATGGTTGAGCTCAATTCCCTTAGTACAAGGATGAGAAAATGTATATATTTTATGAATTTCATAGTGTGGGAGTTGGAATTTGGTAGAAGTTTGGACTCTTCTGGATGCATTGAGCACTATTGTACATCACTTCTGCAGTTTGGCAAGGAAATAAACCAGGGTTTTGCAGCATTTTGTGGGATTCTTGTGGTAATGTGAATTAGCATAGTTTCCTTCTCAATTATTCAGTGATCTTATGTTTATGTGTGCCATCATCTCTTTTATTCTTCATAGCTAAATGAATCAATTGTAAAAGGTAGAATTCATTGATGTTTCAGTGCTCTGCCTTAGGGTTTATTTAGTTTTACATGTTTTCTACTGTTTGAAGAGGACTCATGACTTTTGCATGCCCTTTCCAGCTCCTCACCAGTCTTTAGACTCACCATTACACTCATTTCAAAGTGCTAAAACACTTGCCTACCTCGCCCCATAGAAACCTCTGCAAATCCGTGTCATTTCCCGGACCCAAAGCTGCCTTCCTCATCTGATCGAGCAACCAACCATAAAAATCAATCAAATTCCTCTGAGCAAGCATACCTAGCCTAAAATTAGTTTTTATATCAGTCATATCAAGCCTTCCTCGATAATTGTTCATTGAGATTGACAAGAAGAGAGCCCTCTCCCGACCTGGTAGTGTTAGCTACTAGGTTAAGCGTGGTTTGATGTTACCCTAGACCTGCATTTCTCAGCCTGAGGTAAATTTAGGCCCTAACAGATTCAACTCAGCTGTGGAAATAACATTCACTCAGGCCTTTGATGGAAGCCGAGCCAAGGTTGGTTCGTTAGAATTTGCAGTCATAGAAGAGTCCATATCTTAGGCTACAAGTTTACCAGCAGTGGGGGAGCAATGGTTTAAGAAGGAGAAGTTAGAAAAGCGACTGTGGTGTCGATTCGTGGTCAACCAGAAACAAAAGGTGGATTGGAAGAATTTCCTCTAGCGAAACACTATGATAGGAAAATGGAAGGATCTCTTGTATGTATTGCATAACTTTCTTACTTGTAAGGGCATCTACTCACTAACCTTCCTCTATTACATATGCCTACTCTTTCACTTCGAGTCTTGTAAGCTCATCAATTTCCGTTATTATTTTCTGAGAAGCTTAGAAATGATGGTGAAAGGGGTTCAGATTGGGAAGTCCAGTCAGGTCGCATATAAATTATATCACCACGGGCTGATCACAATCTTAATTAAGAAGGAGATGGAAGCTAAAAATGTGACTTGGGAGGAATTCTTGAAGGAGTTTTAGCAGTGGAGTCCAGAAAAGTTAACTCAGAAGAAGAGTGCATAAAAGCCGGCTCAAAAGAAGAGTGCAGGGAAGTCATTTAAAAGAGGAGTTAAGTCAAGAAGGAGAAATCAGAAACACTGACCCTATACCAAGACTAGGACGCTGGCTAGGGGAAGGATTGCCTCTTTGAGGGTGGGTCATGTTTAGTCAACTTCTCTGATACTTTTGGATGACTCACCACCTGCTTCACCAAGTAACGATAATATTTCAGTCCTCGCTGAGGCAACGACCCATAGAGTGGTTGATGGTGACTATCTGGAGAAGGAAGACGACACACCCTTGTCGGTCCTTTTTGGTAGGACCAATAAAAAAAATTAACGTCGAGTACAAGCAAGGACCCGATAAAGGGTTAGGTGGATGACAGGGCACAAGACACTAAAGTCCTTACTAATTCTGAAGTTTTGAGGAATGAAACCCTTGGTATGATGGATGAGTAGGGTACTAAAACCCTCAATGATTTTGAAGAATAGGGTACTGAAACCCTTGGTAAGATGGACGAGCAGGGTACTAAAACCCTTAATGATTTTGAAAAATAGGGTGCTGAAACAACTGGTGAGATGGATGAGCAGGGTATTGAAGCCCTTAATGACTTTGAGGAGCAAGGTAATAAAACCCTTGGTAAATTGGATGAGCAGGGTACTGAAACCCCTAATAAAGTAAAAATGCAGGGCACTGAGACCCTTAGTGACATTGAGACTCCAGGTGTTGAAACCCTTGATGATATTGAAATGCAGGAACTGAAAGGTGGCCAAGATAACCTCGACCTTGATGATGTCAGCACATGTCTGGAATCAACTGGTGAGAAGTCTATGCTAGAGGAATTGGGAGTGGATAACTCCACCCTTTGTTTGAACAGTCGAATAGAAGATCTCAAGCAACATGTTTACAACTTGGGGATATTAAACCAAGACATGAAAGAGTAGATACAGTGCAAAGATGAGTAAATGCAGAGTTGGCAGGAGAGGTGGAGGAGTAGAAAATACAAGTTAAGATATGGAAATTTCGGGCCTCGAACTGTTATGAATGTCTTAGAAAGGTGACTAAGAAAATAAAAAAGGTTTGAAGCAGGAAGTCAAAGATAGTGAAAGCAGGGATTAGCATACAAGTTCAAAATTGAAGGGAGGCTTTTTTGTTTTGGTTTTCTTGCAGCAGGTAAAGATTGTGTGAGGACCCACAACAACTTAAGGAGGGGAGGATGTCGGTAGGCTAAATTGCTTCATTTTTAACCCCTTTTCCCTTAAAATCCATAACCTTCGACTTTTTTTTAACCTTGCAAACCTCCCTATTCCTGCACTAGGCCAAGAATCGTGCCTTTTTTTGCACTAGCTTTATATTTCATGTTCAAGGGCTACGAATGTCCTTAATTGATCATTTTCATAGATTTTGTACCTTTAATAATATTTGCAAATAATATTTCCTTTCCTAAAGTATTTGATAGGCGATGTATTGATCATCTTGTTAGCATGGTCGAGTGCAGGTAGGATTCTTGCACCGTTGGCGAATCATTAACTGCCATGACATCTCACCACCTAATGCAGACACCTTGTTCTAGAACGACCAACTCGAGTTGGGCTCGAAGTGGAGAAAAGTCAGGGATATGGTGGAGATTGGGTCACCAGCTGAATACTTAGATTAATATTTTGTTATAGCCAAAAGGCTTAGTATGAACTGCTATTGTTATTTTGTTGTAGTTGAAAGGCTCATATTGGAACGCTTGATGTATTTTGGTTATGACCGTATGCCTGAACAAATGTATAAAATATATGATTCAGATAGAAAATGAGAGCAAGCGATAGCTATAGCAAGGATATTGTAATTTCGTTCTGGGCTAGATTTGAACTCATGAAGTACATTTATTGATTATTAATAGAAAGGGATTGTGTCATGATTTCTCAATCTTGCATTGTAATTCTATGTTGATGCATTGATTAAGAGCTGAATCTTTACGTTTCCTAAATAGGGAAATGAGCTAGTTGGATAGGGCCTAGCCAACCCAGCATGTTCTCCCTCGTATTCTTCTTTTTCGATAAAGGTGTGTTAATTTTGTTTAATGCAAAGTCTGAATTAAATAGATGCTTTTATTCTTCTACAAAGTTTAGATCTTATCTCCCCACTATGTGACGGATTTGTGGTGTGCATACTCGATTGATTTTAATTTTATGATTTATTTTCTTCGAAGTTTAATATCATTTCTGCCTAGATCGTGCAAGCATGCATTCCTGCACTAGTGCATTTACAGTTTCACAGATTGATTCCTTTGGTTCATTACAATAATAGTCTTTTATTCTTATATGATTGATGAGCCTTAATTCGGTTTCGAAGTGTGTGATTTTGATTCTGAAGTGTTCTTGATATCTCAAACTAAACATGCTTTTTGTAATTTTAAACTAAATGTCATTGTGAGACACTAATCTATACTTGCACTTCATACTGTTTAGGGAAAGATCAGACTCTATGTGTAATTATTTTTAAAGAAAATCTTTCTGAGTTAAGAAGGTTATGAATGCAGATTAGTTCATGTGAATAACTATTACAGGGTTGAAGCCTGCTATCACAATTAGATGATTTATTTAGATTGCATGAATGAGTTCCTCGTTTAAAGAAGGGTGTTCTTTGACTTTGGAAATTAATTCTTATTTTAGATATTAAGATTGGTTGAAGCATCTTTTTCTTTGAGGAATTTATTCTGAAGGTTTGTTCACCTTTGCAAACTCTTTCTTTAAGTTAACACATTCTTTATTTTCTTATAAGAAGGATTGGTAAACTTGGTGCAGGAATCTATGTTCCAGTATAGGAATCGATATCCTGGTACAAGAATAGATTGCTCTAGTCTTGAGGCCTAAATCTCCTGCATGAAGACATAAATCTTCAGTACATGTGTAAAATATACTTCCAGCACCGAAATTTTGTTCTGGTACTAGTGAAAGTACTTTGCAGAAGTACATGAATAATAGCTTAGTGCAGGGAGAAATATCTATAAGAAGTCAGATATTTTCAAGGGTCCAATTATTAACCTGGCACACAACTATACTGAAGATAACCATAGATTTACAATTTCATTAGTCAAGATTGTTTGCAAGAAGTTTGAGAGTTCCTTTCATTTATTTTCCTACAAGAGTACTTTATTTCACATTCCAGCACTAGAATATCTTTGGTGTAAATTGTTGGGTGATATTTTCTTTTTGGTTCTGCAAGATTACAATTAAAGAAGTAGGAATAGAGAAAGGAAAAGTTCATAAAATTTCAGGCATTTCCTGTGCTTCATCTCTAAGTTTATGAAACCCCTGGGTTGACAAGTAAGTGTTGAAGGAGTTTTCCTAACCACAATTCCTACACCCGATACAATGCACATCACTAAGCACCTGTCCCTAGTCTGTCACTTGTCCCGAGTTCAATTGATAGATAAGAAGGTATCATCTTAAACTAGGGGGTTTTTGGATTGATCTCATCCCATCATGAGTGAATTTCATAAATAGTTACACTATCATGTCATGGAAAGATGATGAAGAAGGAGAAGAAGGAGGGAAGCATGCCTAAATTCTTTGTTGTAGTTTCGCTGACAAAGTACCAGTCAAGAGAAAGAAAAGGGACACAAGTTTGAAACTACATCCAATACTAAAGATCATTGAAGACTCTGCATCACCAAGCCATGCAAAGGTGAAGAGAAAGCATATCCAAGAAGACAACCAACACTCGACAGCAACAGTGAGTTGACATTGCCACATCACCAAGCAGTCAATATCAATAGTTTCATGTCATGTCATGTCACAAGTGATCATATTCCACATCACTATTGTGGACCATGTATATTGTATTCAAATATATTGCAAAGTGGAAGTCCAAAGGAGACACATAGGATGTAAAGAGTCATGTAAGTTCAAAATTCATAGGAAGTCAAACATTCATGAGGGTAGTCGAAGAGTCACCCTTGGTTATATATACTCCCTCATTGTATGAGCAAAAGACTTTTCACTTGGCTCCTCTTGCAAGGCATTAGAGAGATCAACTAGTTCTTTAAGGAGCAAGGCATGGCTCCAATATCCCACTATTGGGGCTAGTCATGTACATTGTAAACATGTGTCTTGGAACTTTTACTTAATAATAGAAGGCCAAGATGTTCTTCATGCATGGACTATGAATGTTTACAAGACTATTCTACGGATGTTAGTATTTCATGTTTGCTTTCACATGTGCTAATATAGTTAAACTATTTCGGTTATTTTAGTGCTTATATTATTGAGAATATGTTGTAATGGTTGTTATTCCTGTCCCATCCTTTTGGAATATTCCATGATATACTGGACAGATCTTCCTTCATTTATTGGTTGTAATGACCATCACATCTATTGTGGACTATTCCACTTGATGTTAGATATATCCTTCTGGTTCATGTGTGTCTCTTCTTGGGTGATACTATTACCTCTCACTTAGAGGCTCACTTGTCTCCCCCTCAATAGTAGAAGAACCTCAGAACAATTGAAACTAAACAATCACCAAGCACACCACCTTGCTTTTTGAAGATACCATTGCATCCCTCTTTGGTGCTGATAGCTAGAGCCAAGGAAAATATGTAAGGATTTGGAAACTGGGCCTTTATCCCGGATGAGACTCCTACACCAAATGGTGTGAGGTTTGATTGGGACTTAATATCGGGGGGATCCCCTGAATGTTGGTGGGTCCAACACCATTAAGATATCATTATTCCCTTTAACTAATATTACAAAATAAAGGATAAAGATCTCGTCCAAGTTTTATGTATAACAATTTTGAAATACAAATAGAAAAGTAGAAATGTGTTATGAAGTTGGGATAAAATAAGCCTGTAGCTTCTTCAAGTAACACCTTGGGAAGCTTTGATGGATGATTTCCATTGTGAATGGACTTCTAGAAGGTGAGAAAACTGTGAAGGAGGATTGATCTAAGTGTTGACATAACATTCAAACACATGCACTTCAATTTCTGGAAATTCCAATGATATTTTTTCAGTAACCAATTTGGTCAATAGATAATGACTCTTAGGTTTCACCAATAATATCCAAACAGAATCTAGGTCAATCCTTTGCATTTACTTCATTTGACTTTGGTGTTCGATTTTGTATTCTTGTACCTTCTTTCTAAGTATGTCAACTTCCAGTGGAATATCATCATAAATATCTAATCACATTTCAATCTTTTTT